>JBCNJP010000008.1:23953638-24121152 GCA_039602395.1 Deinandra increscens subsp. villosa
CCACCATCGTGAATTTGATGGGGGCTAAATCACCTGATCGAAGGAGCGGGGGGTCGGTGGTCGCCGGCTCCATTCTCTCCTTTTCACTTTCTCTTCTCTTTTCTTATCTTCCTTTAATTTTTTTTATGAAGCATATGTATGCTATTAAGTATACGTTTGATACTTAATTTTCTTAATCATTTTAATTAAATTATAAAACTAGTCCATATCCTTTTAGTAACATATAAATTTATAGAACTAGTCCCTCATCTATGAAATTACTAAAATACCCTTCTACTTAACATAAAAACCAACCCATGTTAGTCCCAGAGACTCAGGTGAAAATAAAATGCAAACCTCAGGTGAGATTTGTTAATAATTTAAAAATCGGATGCAGGTGGCAAAAATGACCAAACCTCAGGGATGCAAATATTAATTTACTCTAAAATCTATTTTAAGGTTATTGTGAATTAAATTCACCAACACATTAAAGTCTTGGGTTTTTGGTGACTAGTTTTTATAAAATAACATGTTGACTTGAGATTATTTAATAAGATCCAAGTCATTTTTAAGTCTAAAAATCCATTTATTCCATGTCTTTAGGAATATTCCATTTATTAATTTTTAAACAAGTCTTTGTATATCAAAATTAAATTCATAATTTTAGTAGGTCATCTAACTTGTCCAATAATTATGTTTTTATATTTTTCATGACTTACAAAGATTCCTACTAACACTTATGTGTTAGGATTAGGTCATGGGGTTATTTATAACAAGTTAATGTTGTAAGATTATTTATTTAAGTCATGATTTAGTAATATATAACAAATAAAATAAATAATCAACTAGCAATAGCTAGGACCTTTATGTTCAACCAAGGGCACAAATCTTACTAATACTTGAAGTATTATGACAAATCTACTAACACATTAGTGTTAGGACCAAGATAATTAAATAACAAGAAATTTGATTGCAAGAAATTAAATAACAAGTAATTAAATGCAAGATAAATATAAATGATCTAGGTTTTGATACACAATACTCCCAATTTGCTTTCTTTAGTGCACAACCTCACATCTTGGCTATTTTAAGCCTTAAGGCACCAAAGATGTGTTAGATCACATCACTTGTATTATTAACCAAAGTGTTGGTTGTTTTAGAGGATTAGAGAAAGAATTTGTTTTAAGATATATCAATACTTGAGGTGATTTTGGGTGAGTGACTAAGTATAGAAATGTGGGAAAAAAGGGGTTAGTTTACTTATAAAAGTAAAGGTGGAATAGTGGTGGTTCACGGTGGTAGTGGGGTTATCCGGCACTGGCTAGGTGGTGGTTCGGTGGTGACACAAAAAAAGGGGAGAAAGGGGTGTGCTTCGGCTAGGCCGAAACCAAGGAGGAGGGGAGAGAGTTGGGTGTTTGAGGGAGGTAGAAATGAGGGTGGTGTAAGGAAATGGTTGAGTTTGGCCTCCCTTTTTAATAAAAAGTTGTTTAATTGTTTAATGGTTAATACACAATTGCCAACTAATAATCTTAACCATTTTGATTATAAATAATCATGTAAAAATAGTTGTAGGTGACTTGTATAAAAGATGGATAGTTTTTATAAAAATGGGAGGTGATCCAAGGTTCAGAAATTACATAAAAGTCGATGGGTTGGTATACAAATGGTGGATTAATGTTTATAAAAAGTTTGGAAAGTAAACATTATTTTTTAGTTTTTATAAAACTACAAAGGTGGTGCACTTCTAAATAAAATTTGATTCGGTTTAAAAAAAAAACCATTTGGGCCGGGTTGGGCCTGACCGAAAACGGGCCGAAAGGGTGGGTCGGACCGGATTAGGTAACCGGGCCGGGCAACCGGTCCTCGGTTCGGTTACTGGGCTGGTTAATGGGCTGGTTAATGGGCCAAACCTCGGGTCGGGTTACGGGTCGGTGAGTTGAGTCAAGACGCTCGTTGGGTTACACTGAGTCATCGGGTAAATTTTCGGGTCAAACGGATAAGTTTTGAGGTTGTTGGGCCTGACTGGGCCCAACGGTGTTACGGGTTCGAGGTTTGGTTGATGTTTGGGGTTTTCAGAGCGAAACGGGTTGAGAGGTTCAAGTCTTGACAAAACGTTTGATAATATAAGAATTACTTTAATTTTTGACGTGTCGAAAAGTCAGTTCGGACACCGGGTGAGAAAAATATAAAAGTTACATTTTATAGTTTTGCTTGTTGTTGAAAGTCCATAAATTCATTAGTGGGTTTGCTTGATTTTTAAGTCGGACAAAATAGTTGGTACAAACTCAGGAATTATTTAGACGGTTATATATATGTATATTCCTAATTAACAGATAATTCCCGTATTAACGGTAATAATAAAACTCAAAGTCAACGGGTTGACCTGGTTTTGACCGAGGTGTCACATTCTCCCCTAGTTAAGAGTATTTCGTCCCGAAATTCATCTTTGAGTACTGGTGGATGCAACGTTCTCGAACAGGCGGGGATACTTCTGACCCATTTTATCCTCGCGTTCCCAAGTGTATTCCGGTCCTCGTCATGAGTTCCAACGCACTTTGATGATGGGAATGCGGCTCCGTTTTAGTCTTTTGATTTCTCGGTCAAGTATCTCCATCGGTTCCTCTACAAAATATAGTGTTTCATCGACTTGGATTTCATCGAGAGGAACGACAAGTGTTTCATCAGACAAACCCTTCTTCAGGTTACAAATATGGAAAACATCATGTACGCTACTTAATTTGTGTGGCATGAGTAACTTATATGCGACTGGCGGATCCGTTCCAGGATCTCAAAGGGGCCAATGAAACGAGGGTTGAGCTTTCCTCTCTTACCAAAATGAATGACACCTTTCCAAGGTGATACCTTTAACATGACACGGTCTCCGACTTGAAATTCTAATGGTTTACGACGGTTGTGAGCATAGCTTTTCTGGCGATCTCTGGCGGCTTTCAAGCGGTTTTTGATCTGAACAATCTTCTCGGTCGTCTCAAAAATAATCTCAGGACCTGTCAATTGGCTATCTCCGACTTCTGTCCAACGAAGTGGAGATCTACTATTGTTGTAAGAAAACTCGACTAGAGGTAGATGATCATCCTAGTTACGTCCAAAGTCAATCACACAGGCTAGCAACATATCCTCAAGCGTCTGAATTGTCCTTTCGCTTTGGCTATCCGTCTATGGGTGGTAGGCAGTACTCATATCCAGGCGAGTACCCAAAGCTTTTTGTAGAGACTGCCAGAACTTGGCAGTAAATCGTCTATCGCGATCAGATATGATAGAGACAGACACTCCGTGTCGTGAAACGACTTCCTTCAGATAAAGTCTAGTCCTTCTTTCCATGCTATCAGTTTCCTTGATTGATAAGAAGTGAGCGGATTTCGTTAGTCGATCAAGTATTACCCATATAGCATCGCAACCGGATCTGGCCTTGGGTAGCTTGGTGATGAAATCCATCGATATTCCTTCCCATTTCCATTGTGGGATTTCTGGTTGTGTCAACAAACCAGAGGGCTTCTGGACTCGGCTTTGACCTTCGAGCAAGTTAGGCACTTGCTGACATAAGTGGCTACTTCAGCCTTCATGTTAGGCCACCAGAAGTGTTCCTTCAAACCATTATACATCTTATCAGCTCCAGGATGTATGGAATATCGAGTCTTGTGAGCTTCATCGAGTACTAGCTTTCTCACATCTCCGTGGCTAGGTACCCATAATCTGTCCATGAAGTTTCTGGTTCCATCTGGCTTCTCAATCACTTGCTTTTCCATACCACGCAAATATTATTCCTTTATATTCTCTTCTTTGAGAGCCTTAATTTGAGCATCACGAACTTGTGAAGTGAGGTTAGAGCATATAGTCATACTTAATGCTCGTACGCGGAGTGGCTTCAAGCGTTCCATCCTGCTTAAGGCATCGGCTACAACGTTAGCCTTACTAGGATGATCTGTGACACCTCGTCCGAAAATCCAGGTCAAACCATTTACTTTGACTTTTAATTAAGTATTATTTATGCTATATCTGGTCTGATTTCTATTTAAACTGCTAATTACTATGCCTGACTATTAACCGATGACATAAGCCTAATCCCGCTTTTGTACTAGAAGCGTATACCCTTTAAATGCTTAGAAATTCCATGTATAAATTATGGAACTTCAATAACAAGAAAAATAAATATAAAATGTATTTTTATATTTTATCCAAAACTGGTGTCGAACATTTATATAAACGACACGTCGAACTGATAAGCGACCGATTGTCTAAAACTATTCGGTTATAAACAATTTGAACGGTCGAGCTTAAAATTGTTACAAGCTGACAAACTGAAAACGTTAACCGTAAACGTGTGAAAAACTGAAAAACATAACTGATTTCTGAAAAACTTTTATAATCAACTTAAACAATTGTTTTTTATGAAATAAAAACATCACAAACTGAAACCGTTGTCAAAACTTAAGCCAAACTCCAACCGAACACCCAATTGGGCCCGACTTGGCCCAATAGGCCCAATAAGCCTAAAACGATGAAACCGAACCCGAAACTTTGACACATTACTCAAACTTGATGAACCGAAGCATCGTGGCAATCTGAAAACCTATCTGACAAACAACAGGTCCGGGCCTCAAACTGGCGCCCCGTTTGGGCCCATAACCGACGGGACGACCCAATTACATTTTCCTTTAAATGTTCTGGACCAATATAAAGTCCAAAACCCAATGGGTTTATTTTTATAAATTTAAGCCCATCAACTTTGCATTAATTTTTATAAAATGACTTAACACCTTTCATTTTTGTAGAAACTAGTCACCAACTTTTATAAAATTTTATACTTTGATTATTTATAAAAGTTTTGATTTTAAACCATCACCATTCCTTTATATTTTATAAAAATTTACTAAATGCTTGTGTTGGTAACTTGTGAAGAGAAGTTAACCACCTCACCCTACCATCTAACTATCTAGACCATCATCATTAGGGCTGTGCAAACGGGTCAGACCCGCCAAACCCGGGTAGAACCGACCCGGAACCGAGAACCGAATATAGAAAATGTTGGAACCGAGAACCGGACCCTGTTTCAGACGGTCGGGTCGGTCGGTTCCGGTTTCAGAAAACGGGTCTACCGGTTCCCTTTGAGAACCGTTTAGTCCAATGCTCAGGTTATAAACTAATTAATCGAATGGCAATTGTCAAATGTGTTTCTGCTTACAGAATTCGAATGGCAAGCAAATTTGTTATACTAAAATACTAAATCATTAATGATTCATACTCACGAGTAACTGGAATCGTATTGACAATATGTTTTTAGAATACAAAAAATCGAAATACTTACTTGATGATTCGAGTCACTGGAAATCGATGATGCGTGAATGCATGATGACTGATGGTGATGATGCAACAAAATCTTCAACAATACATGGATGATTCGAGATACTGGAAATCGATTTTGAGAATGAAAGTTTGAAAATTGAAGAAACAAGAACCCGCTAGAAGAATGGAAGATGAAGAGATTGTTGCGTGATATGCGTGAATCGTGGTATACTCGATATAATTAAACCGCCGGATTTTTGGTAAATATCAAAACATTTAAGAGGACCCTAAAAATTCTATGTTTAATGTGTGTTACAAACGGGTAACCGGGTTTACGGTTCCCCGACGGGTCAGACCCGAGACCGAACCGAAACCGATTATAGCGAAACACAGGAACCGCGAACCGTATTAGTTAAAAAAACCGGGTCCGGTTTCCGGGTTTGACGGGTCGGTTCTACCGGGTAAGCCGGGTATACCCGACTTCTGCTCACCCCTAATCATCATTGCCAAATAGTTTAGGAGACTTGTCCATCCATCCATCCACCAACTCTCTTATAAACACACAAGCCTCATTGTCTCCCTCTCCCTCAAACTCATGACCGGCTCTCCCTCTCACTCTCCCCTCTCCTTCTTTTTCCGGCCAGCCACCACCTTCACCATTTCTTGCCACCACCATTCCCAGCCACCACCACGAACCACCTTCCCACCCCTTCTCCTTCTTTCTCTCGGTGAGCAACCCAACACCACCATCACCTTTATCCTCCACCACCTTTCCCCCTCTTCTCCTTCCTTCCGTGAACAACCAACCATCACCACCATCAACCACCGCTATCACCCACATCCCTTACCACTTCCGCTGCTACACAGCAGCCGTGAAACAGCCGTGAAACACCCGCAAACCACACCACCACAACCGCTAGCTGCTGCATATGCTGTTGCCGAGAGCCGCCACTGTGCTGCTGCTGTGAGCTGCTGCAACTGCTGCTGTTGCAGGAACAGTTCCTGCTTGTAACACCCCAACCGATGGCGGAAACATCGAGGTGTCACGAAAAGAGTATAGAAGCACAAGGATATAAAAAGGAAATCATATTTTATTATTAACTCAAAGCTTAACGTCTATTACAAGGCATTGAAGACTTAAATGTTACATATGTCCTAACTAGATCTTCAAGCTTCTAGCTTCACTACAGCCTGATATACAATACCTGAAAAACACGCAAAAGGGTCAACTACATACATAGTTGGTGAGTCATAGGTTTTAATAGTAATAATTTATTGGAACGTTTGATAAATGACATTTAATATGGGTTGGCAAAGTCATACATGTTAAATAAATAACACAATAATTAACACGAAACTCGCAATTAACACAAATCACACAACTAGCTTGAATTCACAAAAAAACTTGAATGATTGTCCGCGTGTTCGATTCCTCTCAAAGGAAATCTCAGCGTTGGGACGACGTTCAGTTTCTCGCAAGAGCCTCAGCGTCATCAATGTTCAGCTCTTCACGATAACCTTACGTGTGAAACGTTCAGTTCCTTGCAAGAGCCTCAGCGTCATCAATGTTCAGCTCTTCGCAAGAACCTCACGTTTAATGCTCCGGAGCCTTAAGCATAAAGATTCATGATTGCATACAACGATGAGCACGAAAAGAATACTTTCACACAACATAGCGTAAATGCACACATATACATCTATTTAACAACGCTTGACTTTGCATATTAATAAATAATGATTAACGTTTCACAATAATACGCAATCTAAAATAGATGGTATGTTTAAGAATAAAATGATAACAATAAGGTTTGTGCGTGTTTTCCACCCCGAAATGGTTTAGAAAAATTAAGGTAAAAGGGGGCTATGAACTCACCTTAGATTGCCTGACTACTAGCTTGATGTAACAAGAATGATTCAGGTATGAAGATGTCCTAAAACGAGTAACGAGTTGATTAACCGATAGTCACGAGGTTGAGTAAAGTATTTCTAGACATCTAGGGTTTTGATGGGTCCGTTGAGTTGAGGAAGACGGATTTGAATTGATTTAGATTTTTAACAAACAGACGTTGATTTGATTTAAGAATTATATTAAATAATCAAGGTATTAAAATTTCAGAACGAGTCGGATATATGAAATATCATATATTGAGAAAACGTTTTAGAGAATTTGTAGAAAATAAAATAAATAAAAAAATAAAAAAATGAGTTAATGATTAGAAAAAAAAAGTGATGTTTCAAACTCATGGGTTATCAATTCTTTTTTTTTTTAATGAAAATTTATAAAGATGTGTATCACCAGTCAAGCTCATATAAATACAAAAGCTATTGGAGTGTAACTTGTATACTTTAAAGAATTTAAGAAAAATAAATGATGGTTATTTATATATATATTTGTTTTGTTTCAAAATGTGACAAAATGATTAAATCAATTTTTATAAGGTTTGTTTTTGTTTTGGATTCTAAGTAAAATGAGAATAGAATATCATTATTTTTTTTTTTTTTTTTTTATAAACGTAAAAATGAAGATTCCTATTATATATATATTTTAGTTTAGTTACTTGTGATTTTCTCAAAATAATAATAATAAGTAAGCTACTATGTGAAAATAAGCAGTTAAAAGAACAAAAACGGAGAAAAGGGGGCTGGCAAGTTTAGAACTTGCGACCACCAATTTGGCAAAGGGTAAAGGGACCAACTGCTCTATCCATTTGTTTGTAACTATTTTAGGAAATTAACGAATATAATGTATACGAATCTGGTCATCTTCTTCCTCATGAATCTCATACGAAACCCTAGTTCTTAGAATCCAGAACTGATCATCTAAACGTGTATGAATGCGAAAATAAACATAGGGCTTTTACTCAAAGTGGATGAAAAAAAGAGCAATGGTGTATAAAACTCACCTAAAACGAGTCGGAGAAACGGATTTCGAAGCTTCGCCGGAGCAAAAACGGCGACGCGAAACAAGAGCACCAAAGAGATGATTTTCGAAGTTTTTCGGATGTGGGAATAACTGGGAATGATTGTGGAACGATTTATAGGGCCGAAAACACGATGAATACAATTAAATTCGGATTTTAATTTCCAAATTGCTCCAACGTTCAAGTCTTAAAAGTCTATTATAACGTGATTAAAAGTGCGTTTTGAGCTCATTATGATGATTGAATGAAGGTTTAAGACATTTTATGACTCGATATTTCATATTTACAAAAACGGACGTTTAAATTGGGTTTTTGGACGTCTCCGGCAATGAAGGGAGGTCGCCGGCGGCGACTCGCCGGAAAAACGGGAGTGGAGGCGAGTGCTGCAATTCAGTTTTTTTTTTTCTTTTTTTTTTCTATAAATAAACCTTTAAATCTAGTTATTCATTAATATCTTTCCTTTAAATACATTTTTTTTTTTTTATAATCATTTAAAACCAATTAAGCAGTAAAAGAAAGAAAAAAAAAACTATTTAATTTGACATATATTTGTATATATACGCATATATACATTAAATTTGACATATATTTGTATCATTTTGTCATCTTTTAAAAGTATCATAAATTATATATATGAGTAGTAATAAATTTGCATAAAGTATTAAATTTAAACACACTAATGATGTTTCAAAAAAATAAAAATAAATAAATAAATGAATAATGGAATAAGTAATTAATTAAATAATAATTCAAAACTTTAAAATTTACGATTGTTACAGTCTCCCCTACTTAGGAAAATTTCGTCCCGAAATTTATGCAGTGGCGACTATAGGGTAACGCTGTAAAGAGTCGACATGTAAAAGTTACGGCTAATAATGACGACTTGTGTAGGATGAAAGATTGAATTGGTGTGATAGACGTTTTCGTAAGACTCACCAGTGGACGCAAGATGTCGTTGTGTGGCAAAATTTTAGAATGAGTGATAATAGAGGATTGAAGTGTTCGAAGGAGATTGAAAGTGTTCACCAACGCAGAGTTTTGAATACCTCAAATAAGGAATGCATCATTAGGTAGTTGTAATATTAAGTAAACATTGGTGACTCGCTTGGAGTGGTCAAAAGATATCATAGAATATTAAAGCTTACAAATATCATAATAATTGAATACCGTGTCACAAAAGTAAATAAAGTTGTGCCACAAATGTATGTTGCAGAAAGTTTTACTCATTAATTCCCATCAAATAATAGGTCAAGGTCCAAATTAACACTAAACTTCTCATGATCCAAAGGACGATACTTTTGATAACTTGAAATGAGCACTTATATACAGGATGTACCATCGGCGTATCCACCATGCCCTTTTTAAGTAACATCCATTTCGTCGCTCTAAATCATGATAGGTTCAATGTTATGGCACACGACAAGATTTACCATGATTCCATGCGTTGAAATTTATAATTACGTGTGCACCCGTAATTACTCGTTTCGTCGCGTGGTCCGCATACTTCATCTTGTTGTGTATGGGTCACAAGGCAAAAAGAGTTCACCATAGAAGGATCAAGTAACAATGTTCCATCAAATTATTAAACGAACTAGCAATATTCACACAAAGTTCTCGAATATTTATCTAGCGTCATTTATGTAGAATCATGCTAATAAAGTACATAAATATTTAGTCTAACCACATTCATGTATGATGTGAACATAAGAAATCAAGCTTTATTCATGGCAAAAGTCAATTGATAAGGCGAAATTAAACAATGTATATGAGAAATCATTCTAACAATTATTCATAGATAAGCGACTAATATGACGTAGGTAGAAATAAATGAGTTATCGATGTTTATGAATAACTCGAGCAGGTTCATAGACAAAGGTATTCAACTATTGACGTTTTGATCCTGGCAAGCTTCGGGTGCCCCAAGCATAAAAACTCGACCTTGGGTGGCTTGATTGTTGTGAGTCAAATTGGGACATTGATTCCTGAAGTGATTAGGACTCCCGCATTGATAGCATGTACGATTGGTGTTGTTTGGGGCAGGTCCTGCTGTTGGGGGTTGGTTGGTTCCTGATGGAGCAGTCTTACATGCTTTAGCCCAATGTCCAAACCTCCCACAACTAGAGCACTTGCGGCATTGCGCGCTAGGGGAATGGTGATAGCTGCAGGTGGTGCATATAGGGTTAGGACCCTTATAGTTTGGTCTGGCGGTTATGGCATTGGTTGGAGCCACAACATTCAAGGGGACAACAGGGGTAACCATCGCATAACTTTGTGTATCCCTTTTTCTCTTCTTGTCATTGGAGTCACTCTTGCTTGAATTTGTTTCACGGTTATCATAACCTTTGTTGGGTTCTTTCTTCAGTACTCCAGTCTTGACCATCTCAGCCGTTAGTGATCCAGCTAACTTAATAGCAGCTGACAGGGTTGTAGGATTCACAGATATCATGACTATACGCATTGCTTCAGGAAGAGCATCGATGTAGCAATCGATCGCAGTTTGTTCAGGAGTCACCAAATGAGGAACAAACAAGGAGAGTTCTTGGAATCGGTTTGTAAAACCGAGATGATCAGCTCCTTTCATGGTGAGACCTCTGAATTCAGCTTCTAATTTCCTCATTTCTGACCTTGGACAGTACTCTTCAGTTAACAAAGCCTTGAATGCATCCCAAGTTAAAGCATGAAGAACCTCGCGAGTCTTGGCTCTTATTTGTGTATTCCACCAAGTTAAAGCTCCCTTTTTGAAAGTACTTGAGGCATACTTGACCCACTGAGCTTCTGGACAGTTGCACATGTTTAGCATAGCTTCCGTTTTCTCGAACCATTGAAGGAAACCGGTTGCTCCCTCGGTTCCAGCAAATTCAGTGGGCTTAGAGGACACAAACAGTTTGAAGGAGCTTTCGACTCCCCCAGGGTTGGAACCATCTCTATTGGTGTTAGTTTCTACCAGAGCTCGAGTTCGTACGGTTTCATTAAGCTGATTGACCATGTTGGGGAGGATAGTAGCCATTTGCTCGGTGATGATAGTGGCTAAGGCGGTGGGATCCATCTTCAGGAAACAAAATATCTGACTTAGATATGAAAATCATAGAATTACAGAGTGACATTATTAATGATTAAACATTAGAATAATATCGTTGACTAATCAGAACTCGGAGTCCGTTTCACGATTTCACTTGAACTGCATGTTTTAGCCTATAAGCGTCATCTCTCCGAAAGATCTCCCAGGTAAGAGAGGTGAGTCACCAGGACTACTTAAATACCAGGTCTTGCCTTAGTCAGAACCTTCCGAAGAGACAACCACTCTTCCAGATTACACACAGCCCCGAAAACCATTACGCGAACCCGTTGTTTTGACGAGAGTATTCAAAGATGAGAATCTGAATTCTCAAGATGGAGTCTAAGAATATGCTAACGATAAGAGTTGCCCATGCCATGATAGAAGTTGACGAGAAAGAGGTTTAGAAGATAGAATCCAAATACCTAGGTCAGGAATATGATTTATTATTATTATTATTATTTTTTTTTTTGCCCCTAAGGTTATAGTCTAGATTATTGTTTTCTAATAACCTAATTCCCTATAACCAAGGCTCTGATACCAATTCTGTAACACCCCAACCGATGGCGGAAACATCGAGGTGTCACGAAAAGAGTATAGAAGCACAAGGATATAAAAAGGAAATCATATTTTATTATTAACTCAAAGCTTAACGTCTATTACAAGGCATTGAAGACTTAAATGTTACATATGTCCTAACTAGATCTTCAAGCTTCTAGCTTCACTACAGCCTGATATACAATACCTGAAAAACACGCAAAAGGGTCAACTACATACATAGTTGGTGAGTCATAGTTTTTAATAGTAATAATTTATTGGAACGTTTGATAAATGACATTTAATATGGGTTGGCAAAGTCATACATGTTAAATAAATAACACAATAATTAACACGAAACTCGCAATTAACACAAATCACACAACTAGCTTGAATTCACAAAAAAACTTGAATGATTGTCCGCGTGTTCGATTCCTCTCAAAGGAAATCTCAGCGTTGGGACGACGTTCAGTTTCTCGCAAGAGCCTCAGCGTCATCAATGTTCAGCTCTTCACGATAACCTCACGTGTGAAACGTTCAGTTCCTTGCAAGAGCCTCAGCGTCATCAATGT
Organism: Deinandra increscens subsp. villosa; assembly: GCA_039602395.1. Taxonomy (NCBI): domain Eukaryota; kingdom Viridiplantae; phylum Streptophyta; class Magnoliopsida; order Asterales; family Asteraceae; genus Deinandra; species Deinandra increscens. The sequence goes on from JBCNJP010000008.1 coordinate 23,966,004, forward strand.
TCAGCTCTTCGCAAGAACCTCACGTTTAATGCTCCGGAGCCTTAAGCATAAAGATTCATGATTGCATACAACGATGAGCACGAAAAGAATACTTTCACACAACATAGCGTAAATGCACACATATACATCTATTTAACAACGCTTGACTTTGCATATTAATAAATAATGATTAACGTTTCACAATAATACGCAATCTAAAATAGATGGTATGTTTAAGAATAAAATGATAACAATAAGGTTTGTGCGTGTTTTCCACCCCGAAATGGTTTAGAAAAATTAAGGTAAAAGGGGGCTATGAACTCACCTTAGATTGCCTGACTACTAGCTTGATGTAACAAGAATGATTCAGGTATGAAGATGTCCTAAAACGAGTAACGAGTTGATTAACCGATAGTCACGAGGTTGAGTAAAGTATTTCTAGACATCTAGGGTTTTGATGGGTCCGTTGAGTTGAGGAAGACGGATTTGAATTGATTTAGATTTTTAACAAACAGACGTTGATTTGATTTAAGAATTATATTAAATAATCAAGGTATTAAAATTTCAGAACGAGTCGGATATATGAAATATCATATATTGAGAAAACGTTTTAGAGAATTTGTAGAAAATAAAAAAATAAAAAAATAAAAAAAATGAGTTAATGATTAGAAAAAAAAAGTGATGTTTCAAACTCATGGGTTATCAATTCTTTTTTGTTTTTAATGAAAATTTATAAAGATGTGTATCACCAGTCAAGCTCATATAAATACAAAAGCTATTGGAGTGTAACTTGTATACTTTAAAGAATTTAAGAAAAATAAATGATGGTTATTTATATATATATTTGTTTTGTTTCAAAATGTGACAAAATGATTAAATCAATTTTTATAAGGTTTGTTTTTGTTTTGGATTCTAAGTAAAATGAGAATAGAATATCATTATTTTTTTTTTTTTTTTTTTTTTTTTTTATAAACGTAAAAATGAAGATTCCTATTATATATATATTTTAGTTTAGTTACTTGTGATTTTCTCAAAATAATAATAATAAGTAAGCTACTATGTGAAAATAAGCAGTTAAAAGAACAAAAACGGAGAAAAGGGGGCTGGCAAGTTTAGAACTTGCGACCACCAATTTGGCAAAGGGTAAAGGGACCAACTGCTCTATCCATTTGTTTGTAACTATTTTAGGAAATTAACGAATATAATGTATACGAATCTGGTCATCTTCTTCCTCATAAATCTCATACGAAACCCTAGTTCTTAGAATCCAGAACTGATCATCTAAACGTGTATGAATGCGAAAATAAACATAGGGCTTTTACTCAAAGTGGATGAAAAAAAAGAGCAATGGTGTATAAAACTCACCTAAAACGAGTCGGAGAAACGGATTTCGAAGCTTCGCCGGAGCAAAAACGGCGACGCGAAACAAGAGCACCAAAGAGATGATTTTCGAAGTTTTTCGGATGTGGGAATAACTGGGAATGATTGTGGAACGATTTATAGGGCCGAAAACACGATGAATACAATTAAATTCGGATTTTAATTTCCAAATTGCTCCAACGTTCAAGTCTTAAAAGTCTATTATAACGTGATTAAAAGTGCGTTTTGAGCTCATTATGATGATTGAATGAAGGTTTAAGACATTTTATGACTCGATATTTCATATTACAAAAACGGACGTTTAAATTGGGTTTTTGGACGTCTCCGGCAATGAAGGGAGGTCGCCGGCGGCGACTCGCCGGAAAAACGGGAGTGGCGGCGAGTGCTGCAATTCAGTTTTTTTTTTTCTTTTTTTTTTCTATAAATAAACCTTTAAATCTAGTTATTCATTAATATCTTTCCTTTAAATACATTTTTTTTTTTTTTTATAATCATTTAAAACCAATTAAGCAGTAAAAGAAAGAAAAAAAAAACTATTTAATTTGACATATATTTGTATATATACGCATATATACATTAAATTTGACATATATTTGTATCATTTTGTCATCTTTTAAAAGTATCATAAATTATATATATGAGTAGTAATAAATTTGCATAAAGTATTAAATTTAAACACACTAATGATGTTTCAAAAAAATAAAAATAAATAAATAAATGAATAATGGAATAAGTAATTAATTAAATAATAATTCAAAACTTTAAAATTTACGATTGTTACAGTCTCCCCTACTTAGGAAAATTTCGTCCCGAAATTTATGCAGTGGCGACTATAGGGTAACGCTGTAAAGAGTCGACATGTAAAAGTTACGGCTAATAATGACGACTTGTGTAGGATGAAAGATTGAATTGGTGTGATAGACGTTTTCGTAAGACTCACCAGTGGACGCAAGATGTCGTTGTGTGGCAAAATTTTAGAATGAGTGATAATAGAGGATTGAAGTGTTCGAAGGAGATTGAAAGTGTTCACCAACGCAGAGTTTTGAATACCTCAAATAAGGAATGCATCATTAGGTAGTTGTAATATTAAGTAAACATTGGTGACTCGCTTGGAGTGGTCAAAAGATATCATAGAATATTAAAGCTTACAAATATCATAATAATTGAATACCGTGTCACAAAAGTAAATAAAGTTGTGCCACAAATGTATGTTGCAGAAAGTTTTACTCATTAATTCCCATCAAATAATAGGTCAAGGTCCAAATTAACACTAAACTTCTCATGATCCAAAGGACGATACTTTTGATAACTTGAAATGAGCACTTATATACAGGATGTACCATCGGCGTATCCACCATGCCCTTTTTAAGTAACATCCATTTCGTCGCTCTAAATCATGATAGGTTCAATGTTATGGCACACGACAAGATTTACCATGATTCCATGCGTTGAAATTTATAATTACGTGTGCACCCGTAATTACTCGTTTCGTCGCGTGGTCCGCATACTTCATCTTGTTGTGTATGGGTCACAAGGCAAAAAGAGTTCACCATAGAAGGATCAAGTAACAATGTTCCATCAAATTATTAAACGAACTAGCAATATTCACACAAAGTTCTCGAATATTTATCTAGCGTCATTTATGTAGAATCATGCTAATAAAGTACATAAATATTTAGTCTAACCACATTCATGTATGATGTGAACATAAGAAATCAAGCTTTATTCATGGCAAAAGTCAATTGATAAGGCGAAATTAAACAATGTATATGAGAAATCATTCTAACAATTATTCATAGATAAGCGACTAATATGACGTAGGTAGAAATAAATGAGTTATCGATGTTTATGCATAACTCGAGCAGGTTCATAGACAAAGGTATTCAACTATTGACGTTTTGATCCTGGCAAGCTTCGGGTGCCCCAAGCATAAAAACTCGACCTTGGGTGGCTTGATTGTTGTGAGTCAAATTGGGACATTGATTCCTGAAGTGATTAGGACTCCCGCATTGATAGCATGTACGATTGGTGTTGTTTGGGGCAGGTCCTGCTGTTGGGGGTTGGTTGGTTCCTGATGGAGCAGTCTTACATGCTTTAGCCCAATGTCCAAACCTCCCACAACTAGAGCACTTGCGGCATTGCGCGCTAGGGGAATGGTGATAGCTGCAGGTGGTGCATATAGGGTTAGGACCCTTATAGTTTGGTCTGGCGGTTATGGCATTGGTTGGAGCCACAACATTCAAGGGGACAACAGGGGTAACCATCGCATAACTTTGTGTATCCCTTTTTCTCTTCTTGTCATTGGAGTCACTCTTGCTTGAATTTGTTTCACGGTTATCATAACCTTTGTTGGGTTCTTTCTTCAGTACTCCAGTCTTGACCATCTCAGCCGTTAGTGATCCAGCTAACTTAATAGCAGCTGACAGGGTTGTAGGATTCACAGATATCATGACTATACGCATTGCTTCAGGAAGAGCATCGATGTAGCAATCGATCGCAGTTTGTTCAGGAGTCACCAAATGAGGAACAAACAAGGAGAGTTCTTGGAATCGGTTTGTAAAACCGAGATGATCAGCTCCTTTCATGGTGAGACCTCTGAATTCAGCTTCTAATTTCCTCATTTCTGACCTTGGACAGTACTCTTCAGTTAACAAAGCCTTGAATGCATCCCAAGTTAAAGCATGAAGAACCTCGCGAGTCTTGGCTCTTATTTGTGTATTCCACCAAGTTAAAGCTCCCTTTTTGAAAGTACTTGAGGCATACTTGACCCACTGAGCTTCTGGACAGTTGCACATGTTTAGCATAGCTTCCGTTTTCTCGAACCATTGAAGGAAACCGGTTGCTCCCTCGGTTCCAGCAAATTCAGTGGGCTTAGAGGACACAAACAGTTTGAAGGAGCTTTCGACTCCCCCAGGGTTGGAACCATCTCTATTGGTGTTAGTTTCTACCAGAGCTCGAGTTCGTACGGTTTCATTAAGCTGATTGACCATGTTGGGGAGGATAGTAGCCATTTGCTCGGTGATGATAGTGGCTAAGGCGGTGGGATCCATCTTCAGGAAACAAAATATCTGACTTAGATATGAAAATCATAGAATTACAGAGTGACATTATTAATGATTAAACATTAGAATAATATCGTTGACTAATCAGAACTCGGAGTCCGTTTCACGATTTCACTTGAACTGCATGTTTTAGCCTATAAGCGTCATCTCTCCGAAAGATCTCCCAGGTAAGAGAGGTGAGTCACCAGGACTACTTAAATACCAGGTCTTGCCTTAGTCAGAACCTTCCGAAGAGACAACCACTCTTCCAGATTACACACAGCCCCGAAAACCATTACGCGAACCCGTTGTTTTGACGAGAGTATTCAAAGATGAGAATCTGAATTCTCAAGATGGAGTCTAAGAATATGCTAACGATAAGAGTTGCCCATGCCATGATAGAAGTTGACGAGAAAGAGGTTTAGAAGATAGAATCCAAATACCTAGGTCAGGAATATGATTTATTATTATTATTATTATTTTTTTTTTTGCCCCTAAGGTTATAGTCTAGATTATTGTTTTCTAATAACCTAATTCCCTATAACCAAGGCTCTGATACCAATTCTGTAACACCCCAACCGATGGCGGAAACATCGAGGTGTCACGAAAAGAGTATAGAAGCACAAGGATATAAAAAGGAAATCATATTTTATTATTAACTCAAAGCTTAACGTCTATTACAAGGCATTGAAGACTTAAATGTTACATATGTCCTAACTAGATCTTCAAGCTTCTAGCTTCACTACAGCCTGATATACAATACCTGAAAAACACGCAAAAGGGTCAACTACATACATAGTTGGTGAGTCATAGTTTTTAATAGTAATAATTTATTGGAACGTTTGATAAATGACATTTAATATGGGTTGGCAAAGTCATACATGTTAAATAAATAACACAATAATTAACACGAAACTCGCAATTAACACAAATCACACAACTAGCTTGAATTCACAAAAAAACTTGAATGATTGTCCGCGTGTTCGATTCCTCTCAAAGGAAATCTCAGCGTTGGGACGACGTTCAGTTTCTCGCAAGAGCCTCAGCGTCATCAATGTTCAGCTCTTCACGATAACCTCACGTGTGAAACGTTCAGTTCCTTGCAAGAGCCTCAGCGTCATCAATGTTCAGCTCTTCGCAAGAACCTCACGTTTAATGCTCCGGAGCCTTAAGCATAAAGATTCATGATTGCATACAACGATGAGCACGAAAAGAATACTTTCACACAACATAGCGTAAATGCACACATATACATCTATTTAACAACGCTTGACTTTGCATATTAATAAATAATGATTAACGTTTCACAATAATACGCAATCTAAAATAGATGGTATGTTTAAGAATAAAATGATAACAATAAGGTTTGTGCGTGTTTTCCACCCCGAAATGGTTTAGAAAAATTAAGGTAAAAGGGGGCTATGAACTCACCTTAGATTGCCTGACTACTAGCTTGATGTAACAAGAATGATTCAGGTATGAAGATGTCCTAAAACGAGTAACGAGTTGATTAACCGATAGTCACGAGGTTGAGTAAAGTATTTCTAGACATCTAGGGTTTTGATGGGTCCGTTGAGTTGAGGAAGACGGATTTGAATTGATTTAGATTTTTAACAAACAGACGTTGATTTGATTTAAGAATTATATTAAATAATCAAGGTATTAAAATTTCAGAACGAGTCGGATATATGAAATATCATATATTGAGAAAACGTTTTAGAGAATTTGTAGAAAATAAAAAAATAAAAAAATAAAAAAAATGAGTTAATGATTAGAAAAAAAAAGTGATGTTTCAAACTCATGGGTTATCAATTCTTTTTTGTTTTTAATGAAAATTTATAAAGATGTGTATCACCAGTCAAGCTCATATAAATACAAAAGCTATTGGAGTGTAACTTGTATACTTTAAAGAATTTAAGAAAAATAAATGATGGTTATTTATATATATATTTGTTTTGTTTCAAAATGTGACAAAATGATTAAATCAATTTTTATAAGGTTTGTTTTTGTTTTGGATTCTAAGTAAAATGAGAATAGAATATCATTATTTTTTTTTTTTTTTTTTTTTTTATAAACGTAAAAATGAAGATTCCTATTATATATATATTTTAGTTTAGTTACTTGTGATTTTCTCAAAATAATAATAATAAGTAAGCTACTATGTGAAAATAAGCAGTTAAAAGAACAAAAACGGAGAAAAGGGGGCTGGCAAGTTTAGAACTTGCGACCACCAATTTGGCAAAGGGTAAAGGGACCAACTGCTCTATCCATTTGTTTGTAACTATTTTAGGAAATTAACGAATATAATGTATACGAATCTGGTCATCTTCTTCCTCATGAATCTCATACGAAACCCTAGTTCTTAGAATCCAGAACTGATCATCTAAACGTGTATGAATGCGAAAATAAACATAGGGCTTTTACTCAAAGTGGATGAAAAAAAGAGCAATGGTGTATAAAACTCACCTAAAACGAGTCGGAGAAACGGATTTCGAAGCTTCGCCGGAGCAAAAACGGCGACGCGAAACAAGAGCACCAAAGAGATGATTTTCGAAGTTTTTCGGATGTGGGAATAACTGGGAATGATTGTGGAACGATTTATAGGGCCGAAAACACGATGAATACAATTAAATTCGGATTTTAATTTCCAAATTGCTCCAACGTTCAAGTCTTAAAAGTCTATTATAACGTGATTAAAAGTGCGTTTTGAGCTCATTATGATGATTGAATGAAGGTTTAAGACATTTTATGACTCGATATTTACAAAAACGGACGTTTAAATTGGGTTTTTGGACGTCTCCGGCAATGAAGGGAGGTCGCCGGCGGCGACTCGCCGGAAAAACGGGAGTGGAGGCGAGTGCTGCAATTCAGTTTTTTTTTTTCTTTTTTTTTTCTATAAATAAACCTTTAAATCTAGTTATTCATTAATATCTTTCCTTTAAATACATTTTTTTTTTTTTATAATCATTTAAAACCAATTAAGCAGTAAAAGAAAGAAAAAAAAAAACTATTTAATTTGACATATATTTGTATATATACGCATATATACATTAAATTTGACATATATTTGTATCATTTTGTCATCTTTTAAAAGTATCATAAATTATATATATGAGTAGTAATAAATTTGCATAAAGTATTAAATTTAAACACACTAATGATGTTTCAAAAAAATAAAAATAAATAAATAAATGAATAATGGAATAAGTAATTAATTAAATAATAATTCAAAACTTTAAAATTTACGATTGTTACAATAGTTTAGGAGACTTGTCCATCCATCCATCCACCAACTCTCTTATAAACACACAAGCCTCATTGTCTCCCTCTCCCTCAAACTCATGACCGGCTCTCCCTCTCACTCTCCCCTCTCCTTCTTTTTCCGGCCAGCCACCACCTTCACCATTTCTTGCCACCACCATTCCCAGCCACCACCACGAACCACCTTCCCACCCCTTCTCCTTCTTTCTCTCGGTGAGAAACCCAACACCACCATCACCTTTATCCTCCACCACCTTTCCCCCTCTTCTCCTTCCTTCCGTGAACAACCAACCATCACCACCATCAACCACCGCTATCACCCACAGCCCTTACCACTTCCGCTGCTGCACAGCAGCCGTGAAACAGCCGTGAAACACCCGCAAATCACACCACCACAACCGCTAGCTGCTGCATATGCTGTTGCCGAGAGCCGTCACTGTGCTGCTGCTGTGAGCTGCTGCAACTGCTGCTGTTGCAGGAACAGTTCCTGCTACCACTGTTGTTCACTGCCGTGAACCACCACACCCAACCGCCACCTTTCCCTCCTCTCCTTGTGAGTCTTTTGAACCATCATTTCTAGTGTTTAATACACTTGAAACCAACCCCAAATGATCCCAAGTCTTGACAATCTAACCATTTAAAAATCTTAAGTTTTTCTAATGATCTTGATCATCTTACAAGTTTCTAACACAATGTTTTGTTGTTGATTTAAAACAAAAACCTATGGTTCCTTTAACTAACTTAATGTGTTGGTTTAATCATCTAGTGATTCCATGTTGATTACTATATTTTGCATGGTTAGATGGATTAAAAACATTGTTGCTAGTATGTTATGGTGACTAGAAATGTCATTTGGTTATGTTGGTGGATTATCATGATTTAAAGTGTTCTAAATTGCTAGAATTGTTAGTTATGATTTATGTTGTTAATCATCAAATATATACAGACTAATGTATTGCTAATGACAAATATTCATGGACTAAATAATGTGTTTAGTGACACATTTGGACTAGTTGGACATTAGGATGATTATATAAAAATGTTGGACATAAAATGATAACATAAAACCATTTAAAATGAATTTTATGGGTAAATATAAAAACTAGTGATTTTATAAATTACTTGGATATTAAAACTATAAAAATCTCATCATGAAACTTAACTTGTATAAAATGATCACATTTTATAAAAATATAATTTCTAAAATAGAAGATCTTAAAAGACTTGTTTAGATTTTTTAAAAGAAATAAAATGGATAAAAGGTATATAGATATATTTTATGTTAAAAAATGATAAGATATCATATTTTTGAACAATTGACAAAAAGTATAAAACTTTGGATTTTATACAAAATTGGAAATATTTTATGTTGGTAAATAATCCTATAAAAAGTCTTTAAATTTAAAACCTTAGGTTTATCTAATAAATAAAGTTATTTAAAAATTATTTTATAAAAATAAAATCAAAACTTATAAAAATTATGAAAAACAAATTTTAAACATTTTTTATTATTTTTAAAAGAATCAAAATAATCAAAACGTTTTAACCGGGTCAAACGTTTTATTTTAAACGTTTGAACTTGAAACGAAATCTTTAAAACTATTTAAAACGTCTTACGACGTACGAATTGTAAATAATTATTTTCGACAAATAATTATCCTTATGAATTTTAAAAACCCTAAATTGAGTTAAACTCATTTTGGTTTGATAGTATAATTATTTTAACAATAGTTCTATTTATATTAACTTAAAACCCTAAATTTTCATAACATAAGTTTAAATATTAAATTAACCTTTAATATTTACCTACTTGTGTTTAATCATTTAATCTCTAACTTGTAATAATTTAATAAAGTTATTTCGACAAGTTAGAATAATTATTTCATAATAATTGTGAACCCTAGTTATATATATTATAACTTAACTCGATTAATTATTCGATCGATCGAGCGAAACTTAAAAAATAATAATAAATATTATTATTTAAAATAATATTCAAGACTTGATTGAACTGATCTTCATGATACGTTATCGCACGTTCATTCCTTGTATTTATTTACATTAAATGCCTTTATACGTGAACGTTTGCATTTACTGAATTTAAACTGATTAACTAACGGGTTTTCAAAACGCTACAAACGGGATTATACGTCAAGACTTGACCGGTATCATTTGGGTAACGTTCATTACACAAATGATTAATTGGACCCTTATGCATGTTGTCTTATGTTTTATTAGGAATTTACATGCTAGTTGCCACTCGGCAATCCATCATTACCACTGAATCAAGTGAGTTTCACGACCCCTTTTCTTTACAACTGTTTACACTTATGGGGGAGAAATCATGAACTGCTCAAATGTTTTAACTTAATGTTATTGTCTAATGTTAGCCGTATGACTATCTATTCTCTTACTGATTGCCCACAACTGGTACATTATCGTTATAAACGTTAGTACAACTGAATCCCACCATTAGTTGATTTCAATTAGTTCTGCTCGAAACGATAACTAGTGAATAGATCTATTTGGGTTGACAACCCTGTCCTGATTGGTAGCTCCAGTTCTGACTTCCGGATATTGTCTTGGGGTACACGTCAGTTATTCTGCTCTTGTAGGTATCTCTCGGGCGAGGATACCATGGGTGGGTAAACCGTTAGTATTTGAAATCGAGGTTCAGGTGAGATCATACAACTACAACTGTAAGCCAACGTAACATTTAGCTTCCCGAAACTGTTTTACAGTCTTACTATCGATTTATAAACCTGTGAACCTCACCAACTTTATGTTGATCTTTTAAACTCATGATTTCTCAGGTAAATAAGCTGATCATGGAAGCCGTGCAAATGGGACTTCGCCTTTAATTTCGGACCTGCTTCATTGGATTCCTAGTCCCTATCTATTCTAAATAACTACTTTATGTTTTCAATAATGAAACTTGACTTTTAAAGTTCAAATGTAAGACAATATCGTTTACCACTCTTTCCGCTGCAACAATTATTGATATTATGTTTTAATTAACGTTTGAATTTAGTAGTAGTTGTTCTGTATATCTCTGACTATAATTCCATCTCGCTCACACCCAATCATTTGTCTGGGGTGTGACAGATTTCTATCAGAGCCGCATTTATAGCGAACCAGGTTAAACACTTCAACCAAAACCAAACCTGGAATATGACCGGCTCCGAAGCTTCCGTTTGCACGCAAGGCCGTTTCCTTACTTTATTGATTATGATTAACTTATGCTTTATATATACATGAGTTATTATTTTTGTTATGCATTTATATCTTTGTTTTAAATGCTATTATCATGGTACTAACTTTGTTCTCTGATGGAATATTATTGCAGTGATGACTTCCTCTTTGGAAGAGGTTATCTGCATTCCCAATTCTAGTGGAGATGAGCAAGTGGTGCCCGATTACACTCCTATGCCGGAAGACCATGTGCCTTCCAGCCCTGAGGCTAAGATACCCACCGTCGGTACTGTCCGACTATCGTCCATACCCTCGAGCTTCCTAAGGCCCCTTCAACCAAGGGTCTCAAACGGCTCTTCTAACCACCCCTCGCCCACCGCTATTGCTAGCGGTGCGGCCGCAGCTGCTGTTGCCACTGCTGTCGGTGCCGCACGCACCATGGACCCCTTTGCTCACAGGGAGCGTTATGTACACACCTACCGACCCTTTCGAGGTGCCGGTAGGCGAGGGTTCACCCCCGGGAGGGGATCTAGCCCTTCCCGGCGCAGGGCAGCTGAGGGCCCTGCAGACGAGCCTATGCCCAAGCGACAATGAGCGTCTGATCACCCTTACCTTGCCTGGATCCCGGGGCAGCTGGCCGATTGGAGGACTCAAGAGGGAGTGCCTAGCTTGTATGAGTCAGGTGAGTCCTCTACCAGGGATGGCGCCTTCGGCCACCCTAGGCCAGGATACTCCATCCTCACAGGAGAGCTGATCGCGGACACTGTTCCGCTACTCGTGGCACGTGTTCGTCGCCACGAGCAGGGTCTCGCCGTCCTAGACAACGAGATCTCTAGGCTCCCCACTCGGGCTGAATTCACTATGTTAGTGGCCTGCGTAGTTGAGCTAGAGCGCCGCCAGGTCGCTTCCCAGGGATCCATGGAGTCCCTACACGCTCACATGAGCAATGTGTGCATGGTCAACTTTGCTCTGGTATTGGCCAACGAATCCTTCCAAGCCCGGCTTGCCGTCTTGGAAGAATTCGCGGGGCGAGTGTTCACCTTTTTGGACCTTACCTCCAGGATCACTACCTCACTGACCCGACCCCCTGGACCACCACCACCACTTTAGGTGACTTACCTAATATCTAGGCTTTTGACCCACTGTTTTAGCGATGAAACATATTGATATATTTTGTAGTGATGAATTATGGGACTGCGTGCCCAAGACACTTAACAACTTGTTCTCTTTTGATATTGTATGTTTTATCGGATAATATGGTGGAATGTAATGGTAGCATGTTTATGTTTATGACGTGTTGTTTATGTTTGCCATGTTTATGATTACTGTTATTTCTATTATTATCGTTATGTCGTGATTTTTCACTCGCGAACCATACTCCTTGCTATTTCATGTTTCTTGGTTGTGCTTGCACGTGTTATATCATGGTACTGTAGATGTATGTTGTGGCTGTTATTCTCGCGCATGTAATAACCCCACTTACATATGATCTAAACCTTTCCTTTATGTTGCCATTTATAACTTAAAGCGAAAACATGCCACCGAGACGTCGAGCCACCAGAAACATTTCACCTCCTCCGGCCATGAGTGCTGCTGATATCGAGGAGATGATTGCTCAACGCGTTGCAGAAACTGTTGTTGCTGCTACCCAACGTCACGCTGACGCTGGAGCACGCGGTAAGAACGAATTAACCAATGTTTAAAAACAGTAGACTACAATTTCGCAAAATTGTGATCAACGTTTTCACTTAACATTGCAGGACCTCGTGAATGTTCTTACAAGGACTTCATGAATTGCAAAGCCACTCACTTTAAGGGTTCTGAAGGCACTGTTGGTCTAATCGCTAGTTTATAAAGATGGAGCCAGTCTTCCGTATTAGCAACTGCCCTGAACAGTACACGGTGAAGTATTCCACCTGCACATTTACTTATAGTGCACTAACTTGGTGGAATTCCCATGCTGATGCTATGAGAAATGACTTGGCCTATGAAATGTCATGGGATAAACTCAAACAACTGCTGTGCGATGAGTACTGTCCGAGGGAGGAACTGCAGAAACTTGAATCTGAATTCTAGAATCTGTCCATGAATGGAGCTGACATTGCTGGATACACTAAGAGGTTCCGTGAGCTTGCTCACCTCTGTCCTACAATGATCACTCCACCGTATAAGAAGATCGAACGCTACATCTGGGGACTTGCACCACACATTCAGAGAAATGTCCTTTCCTCGAACCCTCAGACCTTTCAGGATGCTGTGCGTATGGCACACAACCTCATTTACCAAGCTAATCGTCAAGGTGTAAACTTTGGCAAAAAAGCGTCCGAGAACAAGCCCTCTGATGTTAGTGCCACTCCATCATCAAGCAAGAAACCTGATAACAAGAGGAAGCGTCCGTTCTGGAAGAATCACGATGATAAGAATCCTGAGAAAGCCCCAGTTAAGGAAACCGCACCGGCGAAGGTCTATGCCGCCACTGCTCCTTCATATCCTGTCCGCAAAACTGGTTACACCAGTACTGCTCCCCTGTGCTCCAAATGCAACCTTCACCACACTCTGGATTGTGGTAATGTCTACTATAACATCTGCAAGGTTAAGGGACATGTAGCACGCGACTGCCCAAAGCGCTTGCTACAGTTGTGGGGCTACTAGGCACTACAAGAATGAATGCCCGAAGGCGAAGAATCAAGATGCTAATCAGGCTAGGGGAAGAGCCTTCGTGATTAATGCCGGAGACGCCCGCCGTGACCCCAACACGGTGATGGGTACGTTTCTACTAAATAACCATTATGCTTCTGTTTTATTCGATACAGGTGCCAATAGAAGCTTTGTGTCTACTGATTTTAGTCAATTGCTTGAAATCACCCCTGTTGCCTTAGACACTAAGTTCACAGTAGAATTAGCGAATGGTGATTTGATAGAAACCGGAATTATCTACCCGCCCATAGAAGCTTTGTGTCTCCGACCATTCTTTCTGTATCGACTTGATGCCTGTTGATTTAGGTAGCTTTAATGTAGTCATTGGAATGGATTGGTTAGCAAAGAATCATGCGGAAATTGTGTGTCATGAGAAGATGGTTAGAGTGCCATTAGCAGATGGTAACACTCTGAACGTACAAGGCGAGAAGAGTGGAACCAAACTAAATATCATATCATGTATGAAGGCACGAAATTTCCTCCGCAAAGGATGTCATGCCATTTTAGCTCATGTCACTGAGAAGAAACCGAAGGAGAAGCGTATAGAAGACGTTCCTGTTGTCTGCGAATACCCAGAAGTCTTTCCAGAAAACTTGCCAGGCCTACCTCCAACACGACAGGTTGAGTTTCGCATCGACTTAACACCCGAAGCCGCCCCCGTTGCTATGTCCCCTTACCGACTGGCACTGATGTGCTCGGAACGTACCTAAAAATAACTATTAAATCCTAGACCTACCTAGACCCAGGCACACCTAAATTTTACCAAAACTACCTAAAACTGAACCGAACCCTAAGGTAGTGAACCTGTCGGATTATAGTAAAGCTAAGGTAAGACCGGATATCGAACCTAGGATACTACGGAAACAAGAATTAACCTAGACCTAAGGAATTGGAAATACTGAGTAATTGAATTTGGGTTTTTGGTTTTTAGGAATTAAATTAACTATTTAACTAAACAACTCAACTAGCAAACGGACAACAAGCAACCTAAGGACAACCTTCAGAAACAGAGAAAGATACCACCTAGACTCAGAATCCTAATCACTACTGACAACTTCACTCGGTCATGACTAATCTGATGGTGGCTAGTTCACCTTTTAAGTTCTTCCTAGCTAACAATCCTAATGCTCGAACAGGAGTTCACCTTATGGGTACATCCAACCTCAACTAAAACTAACCACCCTCGAAACAATCTAAGGCACCCTAGGCTAGCAGGAGCTACCACTAATTACTATGACTGACAAGGATTAGCAAGTTACCTAATATCCTAGGGCATCCCTCTCCCGATGACGATGTGATCCTATTCCACTAAGTAACCCGACTACCCAACCTAACTATCACCTTCCGGCTTGTCTAATTAGGGCAGCAAATTTCAATCAAATAAACAATTATTAACCAACACAATAGTTCAATACGTCTCCTAAACCACTCTATTGCAACCAACCCTAAAGCTAGCTACTTTAGACTACTTACCTAGACCGAAAGACATTCGAATGTAAAAAGTGCATCAATCAACAATTCTAAATCCGATCAACAATACACATACGCATACATTCATAGCAAAAAGAGATATTTAATAGAAAAGCACATCAATCAATCAATCATGAACCGAATAAAATCATCAATAGAGAAAATTCATCATAAAGAGTCTAGGTGGCTCTAAAAGTCTAGCCAACAATCATGGTAAAAACAGAAATCATAATAAAGTTTAAGTCTTTAAGCCCTAACTTGATCAAGTCTAGAAATTTGATAAGAGCAAAGAAGAGATCGATGAACCGGTTATTGATTTGGAGTAAAATTTTGATCCACCGATGATTCCCCCTTGATTCCTAGCCTTCTCTCTTGTCAGAATCGCCTCTTGGAACCTCTGGATTCGTCTGCAAGTCGTGATATCTCGAATGCTAATCCTAAAGACGAATTTATATCGATTAAGTAATTTTTACAGATTTTAGACTTCCTCGCATATCGCTTAGATAGAAGAAACTCCCAGGCGATACGCCTACAGCCTGCTACACGATAAAATAGTCGGGCTTCGCCGCCTTTGACTTTCACTTGTACGCGTATCGCTTACAACCTACACAGGACTAGGCGATACGCCTAGTCCATCATTTCCAGCACTTCTTTATTCCTTTTTCACATTAAATCTTGTCCGCTTCTCGCGTGGCCTCGGGAATTCATCATACTCCTGCAAAACTTATAAGAACATAAATAAAAGACTCAAGGACCCAACCTTTATAAAAACAATTAAAACTAATACAGACCAACGCAAATCGACTCGAATGAGCATATAAAAGACATCGGAAATGAGATATGTTTGCAACACATCAAACATTCCCACACTGACTTTTTTTTCGTCCTCGAAAAATACTGCAATGGAATCATAACCAGGACTTTGACATCTAACAACTCACAATTTCCAATTTTGTAATTTACATAGCTTACTTACATCCCGGTAGCAATTATCGGTATTTCGATCCGATTAAACCCAACCACCAACTTAACTTTTATAGCCCCCAAAAGTGTCATTACTTCTTATTTTACCTAACCAGTCAACCTAATGGATCCCACACTCAAATATCACAACTTTGCCTAATTCCATCTCAACATTTCAAGGCACAGGTTTAAACCGTTTAGGTTCTCCTAGCCTAATATTTAAGTATATGCTTTTCTCTAAAATGGTGAATGATGGATGAATGGTCTGCTATTTTTGAGCTTTATATTTATTCTTTTTTTTTTCTTTTCAAACGAGCTTCACCTAGAGGAGCATCCACTGAGAGTGAACCCGATGGGTAGCACATAGGGTATTTAGCTCAGCTCGTGCAGAAGTAGAGATGGAGACCATTCATCGCTAAACAATAATGCTTTCAGCTTTTATTTATTTATTTAACATTTAAGTACACTATTAGAAAACCAAATCCTGATTGTACTATCATTTCCCATTTAATTGCAGCCATCTTCTTAGACATTTTTTAACAATTTTTCAAACTTTTTTTTTATATTTGGACTTTTAAATATTTTTTTAATAAACTAAATTAAAACACAATAAAATAAAAATAAGACGCAAGGCTTCCCATCCCCACACTTGAATCACACATTGCCCTCAATGTGGAATGGAAATAAAACAAAGCAGAATAAAAAACCAAACACACGAACAATAAAACTAAAAATGCAACGAAAAATAAAAATAAAAAGAAAAAATTTCAACAAACTCCCCTGATTTTTTTAATTTTGATGAATTGCAAGCGAGCTCGTAACCGCAGGTCCTCCACTGAAGTATATGCAAATCCTATGCGCGAATATCATCGGACCTGTATGACAAAAACAAAAACAAATACAAACGACTCGACCGAAACATTAGTAATGAATACGGAAATAAAATCACAAAAAAATAAACTAAGGACAAAATAAAATAAATTTAAAAAAATTAAGTTGAAATGGTGTTTACCTGGAAACACGAGAACTCCAAACCATCAAACCAAAAGGTGAAAATTAGAAAACTTTCCTGGTCGGCGATCCCCCCCTCGGGTATTGCGAGGGATCCATGCTCAACTCTCGCGTACGGCGAGGACATCAAAGAACCGGCGGTTCTCTACTTCTCCAGGCGTATCGCCTACACCCTACCACCTTCCAGGCGATACGCCTGGAACGCAATTTCCAGGTACTTTCTGACTTTTGGCCTTCAAAATTTTTCTCTTTTTTTTTTCAATCAGCTCCTTTGGTCGAATTTTTCCAGAAAACCTGCACTTCCAACCTGCAAATCCAACCCGGAATTCCCCATCTATCTTTTCCACATCTTGAGTCTCCCGAATCACCTACAAACACCGAAAAACACAAACTGAAAAGACGCAAAATGCACGAAAACTAAAAATTTGCAGAAAATTAAAGACACAAATACAAAATATACAACCCATGCACTTAATCATTTAGCACAAAACATCAAAACAACCTCCCAAACCATCCGGAGGCTTTGATTTCACATCTTTAACCGCAAAATTACCGGTTTTCACCCGGTTTCTATCCATCCAACTTCCTAACCATTAAAGCAAACAACTTTAGTAACTCCAGTGAGTTTTTAACCTTCTAATGCTTATAATGACCCGGTAGAAACTTAATTTTACCTACAAAACCTGATTCTGGGTCATTCTTGCTCACAAACACCAACAACCTCTCCACATTTGGCTTAAGCACTATTCTATCCTTATAACTATCTATATCGCCAAGTGTGGCTCTCCTACAACTACTCTTAACTACCAACTTCTCTTCAACCGCTAATTCACCTCCGGGTTCTACTAACGGGTTAAAAATCTCATTTTTATCAACTAACTCCTCTAACCCCCCGGGATCTTCCCCAGACTTATCCTCATCTATCGGTTCACCCTCCAACCTATTTCCAACTACCACTAGATCCTCACCTGTGACATAACTAACACAACTATCCACCATAGACATTAAAGATCCTAGAAAGTACACGGATTCATTGTTCTTGTCACTAGACCCACCAACTCTAAACTCAACCGACTCATGTTCCACCCTCAAGGTGATGGTGCCCGCAAACACATCAACTAACGCCCGTGCAGTCCTAAGGAAAGGCCTACCTAGAATCAATGGGCACCTCACATCATAATCACTGTCTACAACCGCAAAGTCTATGGGGAATAAAAACTTGTCTTTTAACTAGCACATTTTCCACTATTCCTTTGGGCTTAGCTACCGACCTATCAGCTAAGGAAATTCTCATCCTAGTCGGCACTAATTCTCCTAACCCTAGGTGCATTAAAACAAAATATGGCATGACATTAATACTAGCACCTAAATCTGCTAAAGCATGAGTAACAGATGAACTACCAAACACATAAGGAATTGTAAAAGTTCCAGGATCATTTAATTTTTCAGGCACTCTATTCTGTACTATAGCTGAACAATTAGCATCAAGGGTTATATCAGACAAAGCTTCCAGTTTCTTTTTACTACTCAACATATCTTTCAAAAATTTAGCATACTTAGGCATTTTATTTAAAACTTCAGTGAAAGGTAATGTAATCCTAAGCTGCTTAAGAATATCAAGAAACTGACCGTATTCATGCGCATTTTTCTGTTGAATTAAACGTTCAGGATAGGGCACGCGCTTCAAGTCTTCAGCTGTGATTGGTTGACTGGCGAACCTCACTCTCTTCTTCTCCTTTGCCACCTCCCAATTCATCGACTTTTCTCCAGGTGGCGGTTTCTTAACTACCTCAGCCTCGACGTTTGGTGCGGTACTTTCTGGCGTCACGCTCTCATGCACCCTCCCGTCAGGCGTCTCTAACTCGATCTCCTCATCAACCGGCTCCTCATCAACGACCGTCGGTGATGGTCCTGTAACTACTCTCCCGCTCCTAGTAGTAATGGCATTAACGTTTCCATGGGGGGTTTTTGTAGGTGCTTCCAGAAAATTGGCCCCCGCGGGAACTCAGCTCCTTGAGCTGTTTCGCAATATCACCTACCGAACGCTGTAAATCCAAGAATGAAGCTTGTTGGTTTCTCAGTAACGTGTCATGTTCTATAAGCTTCTTCTGTGTAGTCTCATCTCGCGTCACGATCTGCTGTAGGATCTGGGTCTGGTTAGCTATAAGCTCCCTCATCTCCTTAAAATTAGACCTGTCATCTCCTCCACCATAGTTATTCCTCGATGGAAAACTAGGTGGGTTTCCTCGCTCTCACCATCCTGAATTCTTGCCACTCCTCCACCCAGACTGGAAAGAATTACCAAACTGGTTTCGGTTTCCAATATAGTCAACTTGCTCAGCGGGAGAAAGCGGGCAGTCTTGGGTATCGTGAGTGCCTCTACACAGCTCACATTTGGCTTTGATATGGAGTTTGATTTCTTCTAAAGTCCTATAGATGTTCTCTAACTCCTTAGGCGTCATAGTCTCTGAGCCAATTGTTGGAACTTTTAATAAGTATGACTGACGCCATCAAATCTATTCTCGAATAATTCGGTTGAAGAATCCATTGTGATTTGATTCAGAGACGCGGGTTGTGATGCTCAAGGCTTGCATGTTTGGACCGAAGACGTTTTCTTGAAAAGTCAACTGTTCGGGTCAACGGTCAACGTAAAAGTCAACGGAAGATCGGTTCGAGCAAGTCAAGCTTCATATTGATTAAATCATCTTTGATTTAATTAATAATAATTATGTCATTTGTTTTATTTGTATTTAGCTCATTTTATTTTGTGTTTTACTAGATAGTGGGCTAGTGAGCACATGGGCTCTCTATATATAGGAAGGGTTAGCTCCATTAGATGAATATGATGAATAATAGATGAATAAGGATGTTCTAGAGAGATGTGAGCTATCATTCTAGAGAGAGAGAGTCACCATGGATTTCCTATGACGAGTTTGTAATCATTCGGTTCGTTGTAATCATTCAGCAATAATCAATGAATCGTTTGATTTATTATTTCTTGTCATTTATTATCTTTGATTCTTTCTCCATCTCGTCTCCTCCTTCAATCTCACCTCTGTTCTTGCTCAAGATCGGGATTCTCGATGAGAAATCGGTCCTGACAAATGGTATCAGAGCGGGTACCGATCAGATTCATCTCACCGTGAATCTGGTCACTCGAATCTGTGATTTTGAGCTTGAATGAGGTGCTGATTGAAAAACCCATTTTGGAGA
Organism: Deinandra increscens subsp. villosa; assembly: GCA_039602395.1. Classification (NCBI taxonomy): domain Eukaryota; kingdom Viridiplantae; phylum Streptophyta; class Magnoliopsida; order Asterales; family Asteraceae; genus Deinandra; species Deinandra increscens. Next base: position 23,986,211 of record JBCNJP010000008.1, read on the forward strand.
CTTTTTCTATTTTTTCTTATTTTTTGGAGCTGATTGATGATTTCTGGATGAATCTGATGATATATTCTTGTTATTGGGTTCATTTAGATATGATTTCATGCTCCATATGTTCAAATCAGTGAAGAAATGCGAGATCTGAGGCTGAAAAACGAAGCTGTTAGAGTTTTCCCGTTTTTGGGGTTTTGAAGATTTTTTGAGCTTTGATTCTGAGTTTTTGGTGCTAAAATCAGTGTTTTTGGATGAAATAAAGTATGAATCTTGAAGGAAAACGCATTCCGGATCCATTGGGAGCATCGGTTTCGCCTGATTCGCAACAGATTTGACAGATCTGGTGAAACACGCAGTAGTGTGTGTTTCACGGTGTTCTTGGTGTTCTTCATTTTTATGAAGATTGCCTTGGCGATTTCCCAGCTGTTGACGGTGTTCTTGGCGACCTCGAGTGATGTTGAAGATGTACTTGGCGATCTCAGGTAAGCTTGAAGATTGTCTTGGCGATCTCGGGTGTCTCTGAACTTTGTCTTGGCGATCTGGTTCTCATGCTTGGCGATCTCATACTTGGCGATCTCAATAAGTCCAGGCGATCTCGCCAATAGCTTTGGCGATCTCGAAGGAGCCTTGGCGACCTCAAATAAGTTGGCGATCTCGACTGAACTCGTCAACTGGGTTTTCATTCAAGTTGTTTTTAGAGATCTTTGATCGTCTAGGATGGTAGAGCATCGAGCTACGAGTCCAACGGTATAAGATTTGCGAATTTTCGTTAAGAATTATGGGAGTTATGAACACTTTACGGTTTTCCGGTAGCCCTCATTTTTCCGGTGGCCTTTTTCCGGTTGGATTAGGGTTACGCAGGAAGAAGGCGCAGGTGGGGACCTGATGATGACGTGGCGATATCCCACTGGTTGAGAGGGAATATTGACTTTCTGCTCTTTCTCTCCTCCTTTTCTGCTGTCGAATTGTTATTGGAGGAGAACATTCATGGTGGGCCCAGGTTGCAACAAAAGAAATGTTGCCGTCGGTTTCCAATTTCGCTGTCACTCTCTCATTTGAGAAGAGAAAAGGCGTGTGGGCCCTGGTTCAACAAAAGAACCGTTGAGGTTAATTCGTTGTCTCCATCTGATTGGCACAGAATAAGCGCATGGGACCCACAGGCTTAAGAAAATCGTTGGTTGCTTAATGGCTGTCACCACCTGATTGGTGGGGAACATCTTCACACGGATCATGATCTTCCAGCCCTAGGATCTTCTTTTTTCTGTCCGTTGGATCTGATTTGATGGAGAAATCTGATTGGTTTATTCACCCTCACATGGATCAAGGGATTTTTAATTCCACTAATTTATTTTTCAGTATTATTTCGTTAAATGCGGGGTTTTTTTCTCATCAATTTTTTACGAGAATAACGAGATAACGCCGAAACGAAATTTTGAAAATATTTTAGTGGTCATGGATTTATTCCGCCATATTTCGACCGGGTTCCTAGTTTTTGTTGACGTCAAGGCCACGTTAGCTAACGACCACTGACGGACTGGTTTCGCTTCTCGGTTAAGTTTGTGACTGTTTCGTTATGTCTCACTTCAAGTTGTTTAGCTGATGCAGCGCTGATGTCATCTAACCGAATTAACTGGAATCTCAGTTAAATATTGGAATATTCCGTTAAATCTCTAACGAAAGGCCGTTACTTGAATAAAATTTACGGTCTTCTCAGAATCATTCCAAATTGCACCGTTTGACTCAGAATTCTTCACGGAATATTTTTCCGAGCTCGATTTTCTTCGCCAAAATTACGAAGACTCCGGTTATGAATAAATTTCTCGTTTACGCTCGGGATCTCAGTTTTTCACCGATTTGACATTATTTTCGCATCCAACCTAGTCACGCGAAACAAGTTCAGTATTTATGGATCATTCAAAAACTTGAAGAATTGGCGAGGTCACCAACAAGCCTTGGCGACTTCATTTTAGTCTTGGCGACTTCGATGCTATTCTTGGCGATCTCGTCTGTCTGATGTCATAAATTGCACTAACTTCAATAACATTCTCTTGATTTCAGCACAATCACGACCTGTGCTCTCTCTAGTATAAATAGCCACTCTAGAATAACCCTAATAACACTCTTGGACGGCTGTTTGAAGATAGAGAGCACTTGTGTGTGAAAACCCTCAAGTTCTTGAGTTTCAGAGGCGAAATCTAAGGATTTCAACAAGCAAACACTATGATTTGATCATGGATTCATGATTTCCGCACTTGAATCTGTGTATTGGATGAGTAAAGGCTCAAATTTGGTCCTGACAAATGGTATCAGAGCGGGTACCGATCAGATTCATCTCACCGTGAATCTGGTCACTCGAATCTGTGATTTTGAGCTTGAATAAGGTGCTGATTGGTATACCCACTTTGGAGACTTTTTCTATTTTTTCTCATTTTTGGAGCTGTTTGGATGTTTTCTGGATGAATCTGATGATAGATTCCTGTTATTGGGTTCATTTGGATGCATTTTCATGCTCCACTTGTTCAAATCTATGAAGAAATAAGAGATCAGAGCTGTTTTTTTCGCAACAGGAGAGTTTTCCCGTTTTTGGGGTTTTGAAGAATTTTTGAGCTTTGATTCTGAGTTTTTGGTGCTAAAATCAGTGTTTTTTGATGAAATAAAGTATGAATCTTGAAGGAAAACGCGTTCCGGATCCATTGGGAGCATCGGTTTCGCCTGATTCGCAACATTTTTGACAGATCTGGAAAAACACACACTTAACGGTGTTTACTAGGTGTTCTTCGTGTTCTTGATGGATTTCCAGATTTTGAGGCTGATTCGGGACGTTTGAAGCTGCGATTCGAGTTGTTTGTGGCCAGAATGATTTCGTGTTATGCTTGGCTTCATTGTTCGTTCATGAATCTGCTTTTTCCTCATGTTTTGGTGGTTCGAAATCGATCACGAAGATCTGGGTTTTCTGCTGTTATTCATGTGTTCATAAAGGTTTCTGGGTTTGTTGAAGGTGTGGTTGGCGATCTGGAATGAACTTGAAGATGTACTTGGCGACTTCGAGTTAGTTCTTGGCGATTTCAACTGTGTTCTTAGCGATCTCGGTTTTTCTCCTTGGCGATCTTGACTTGGCGATCTGGAACTGTAACTGGCGATCTCGGCCATGGGCTTGGCGACCTCGTTTTGCCCTTGGCGATCTCAAATAATGCTTGGCGACTTCGAATGTTGGCGATCTCGTTTGAGTTCAACAACTTGGTTTTTTATTCAAATAAATTTCAGACGATTCTGATCGTACAGGATCGTAGGGGATCGACTCACGAGTCCAACGGTATAAGATTTGCGAATTTTCGTTAAGAATTATGGGAGATATGGCCAAAATACTTTTTTCCGGTGAGGTCCCGTATTTCCGGTGAACTCTCCCGACCGGATTAGGGTTTCGCTGGTTTTTGGAGAAGACGGCTGACGTGGCAATTATTGATTGGTCCAGAGAGAATGATCCTCTCTCTCCTTGTCGGTCAACTCTTGCTGCTGTCGAGTTTCTATTGGTGGACAATAACGCGTGGGGCCCCTCTTGCAAAAGATACGTTAGATGCCTCATTGCTGGAGGATCGTGATTGGTTGAGGAAAGTCAGCCGTGGTCCCACCTCTACAAAGAACCGTTGATGCAGGCCTGTTGTCGCCTGCCTTTTCTTCGCTGTCATTCTCTCATTGGAGGTAAATAAAACTCGTGGGACCCCTGCACACAAGAAAGAGGTTAAAGGCACATGGGCTGTCTCAATCTGATTGGCCTATGCCATTTCACGCGGATGGCCATAGGCAGCCCTTGGATCAAATGTTTTCCAGCCGTTGATCAGTTTCGTTAGCTGATTTTGATTGGCTGAAATCCATATACATGGATTGTGGTCTTTTCTAGCTAAATTCTGATTGGTGGAGAATTATGGACATGGATTGTGTTTCTTTAAGGGATTTTTCCACCATTAATTAATTTTCAGTATTATTTCGTTAAATGCGGGGTTTTTTTTTTTTTCTCATCAATTTTTTACGAGAATAACGAGATAACGCCGCAACGAAATTTTGAAAATATTTTATTGGTCATGGATTTATTCCGTTTATTCGACCGGGTTTCTAGTTTTTGTTGACGTCAAGGCCACGTTAGCTAACGACCACTGACGGATTGGTTTCGCTTCTCGGTTAAGTCTGCAACTATTTCGTTATGTCTCACTTCAAGTTGTTTAGCTGATGCAGCGCTGATGTCATCTAACCGAATTAACTGGAATCTCAGTTAAATATTGGAATTGTCCGTTAAATCTCTAACGGAAGGCCGTTACTTGAATAAAATTTTACGGTCTTCTCAGAATTCATTCCAAATTGCACCGTTCGACTCAGAATTCTTCACGGAATATTTTTCCGAGCTCGATTTTCTTCGCCAAAAATTACGAAGACTCCGGTTATGAATAAATTTCTCGTTTACGCTCGGGATCTCAGTTTTTCACCGATTTGACATTATTTTCGCATCCAACCCAGTCACGCGGAACAAGTTCAGTATTTATGGATCATTCACAACTGTTAGCACCCGGCTTCCGGTTTTTCGCAAGATTGTCCGATTTCAGGATTTTTGTACCGTTTTCTCTTCGGAACTGAGCGGAACGGTTCCACTCTCTGCATCTGATTTTCCGCTTCCGCATCGGATGTTTTCAGAGGGATCTAGAGAAAAGGGGGAACTATCTATGGATTTGGATTATCGGGTCGATTATCTGAAGTTGGAGCATTTTCAGTGTTTGATTGGTTTATCTGATTCGATTTGTTGCGATTTTCTCTCCGATGTTCAGCATTCTTAGTATTGTACCCGACCGTGTGAACCGAGTGAACTGCAGCACTTGGATCTCAACTGGAGCAACAAGAACAGAAGAAGCTGAGTTCAAAGGGGGAACCTTCACAACAGAAAGATTCCGGTTTATCAGTTATTCTTTGAAGATGCACGACAGAGCGGTTCTTCACCAGTATGACAGATTTGAAAGCGTCAGTCAAGGGGGAATTGTTGGAACTTTTAATAAGTGTGACTGACGCCATCAAATCTATTCTCGAATAATTCGGTTGAAGAATCCATTGTGATTTGATTCAGAGACGCGGGTTGTGATGCTCGAGGCTTGCAAGTTTGGACCGAAGACGTTTTCTTGAAAAGTCAACTGTTCGGGTCAACGGTCAACGTAAAAGTCAACGGAAGATCGGTTCGAGCAAGTCAAGCTTCATATTGATTAAATCATCTTTGATTTAATTAATAATAATTATGTCATTTGTTTTATTTGTATTTAGCTCATTTTATTTTGTGTTTTACTAGATAGTGGGCTAGTGAGCACATGGGCTCTCTATATATAGGAAGGGTTAGCTCCATTAGATGAATATGATGAATAATAGATGAATAAGGATGTTCTAGAGAGATGTGAGCTATCATTCTAGAGAGAGAGAGTCACCATGGATTTCCTATGACGAGTTTGTAATCATTCGGTTCGTTGTAATCATTCAGCAATAATCAATGAATCGTTTGATTTATTATTTCTTGTCATTTATTATCTTTGATTCTTTCTCCATCTCGTCTCCTCCTTCAATCTCACCTCTGTTCTTGCTCAAGATCGGGATTCTCGATGAGAAATCGGTCCTGACACCAATGTGACTGACACTCCGGGTAGATGTAGAAGGTGCTAGTGACCTAGTCGGGGCCAAGGTGGCCCTCCGACCTCTGGGTGTCTGCTGTTCAGCAAGTGCAAAGCTCTCAAAAAGTGATTTACATTCATCCACAGTGAGCTTTGCCATCTTCTGACCTCCAACCGAATTGCTGAACCCCTTCTGAACAGAATAAAGAAGTCTATTGTAGAACTTTTCGATAATAGCCCATTCCGTCAACCTGTGTTGCGGACATTTGCTCAGAAGGGTGTTGAATCGTTTGTACGCGACCGAATAAGGCTCATCGGGATCCATCCTAAAGGAGTGGATTTCCTCCCGATTACGTGCAGCCTTGGCTGGAGGATGATACTTTTTGGCTGGAGGATGATACTTTTTCAGGAATTTTAATTTCAGATCGTCCCAGATGGCGGTCGAATTTGGCGGAAGCGTCTCGAGAGGTAAGGGAGAATGGAAACAACCGCAAATAGATGGTATCATTCGTGGCTCCTGTGAGTGTGTTGCATATCCGAATAAAACGAGAGATGTGCGTCGGTGCATCCTCGTCCTCACGTCCATGGAATTTGATGGAATTGGTGAGCGCGTTGATGACGTCAGACGGAACTTGCCAATTGGTGGTGTTGGCAATGTTAGGTTGGGCAGTAGCAAATCGAGCGTCAATGACTCCGGCGCTAGCCTGCTCGTGGACGGTGCGACGTGCCGCCATGGTGGTGAGATCAGGAAATGGAATGGGTTTGGTGTCGCGTGGGATGTGTGAGGAAGTGGATGTGGATGGTTTGGAGTGAGTGGTGGAAAGAATGAATGCCTCAAGTTTCGTGCGAAGTGCGCAGAACCGTTCACGAATGTCCTTGTCGGGATCAGAAAATGGTGTAAGCTCAGATGGACCTCGCGAACGGGTGTGTGGCATAAAATGGAAGAAAATTAAAAAATAGAAAAATTAAAATCCTAAAAATCTTGACTCGAAATCAGAAAATCCTAAGACTCTAGACACGGAAAAACCTAAAAGACTCAAAATTTCTTAACAACGACCTAAGTTAATCTTGCTATTGTCAGGGAACGACGCCAAAAACTTGATGTGCTCGGAACGTACCTAAAAATAAATATTAAATCCTAGACCTAACCTAGACCCAGACACACCTAAATTTTACAGAAACTACCTAAAACCGAACCGAACCCTAAGGCAGTGAACCTGTCGGATTATAGTAAATCTAAGGTAAGACTGGATATCGAACCTAGGACACTACGAAAACAAGAATTAACCTAGACCTAAGGAATTGGAAATACTAAGTAATTGAATTTGGGTTTTTGGTTTTTAGGAATTAAATTAACTACTTAACTAAACAACGAAACTAGCAAACGGACAGCAAGCAACCTAAGGACAACCTTCAGATATAGAGAAAGATACCACCTAGACTCGGAATCCTAATCACTACTGACAACTTCACTCGGTCATGACTAATCTGATGGTGGCTAGTTCACCTTTTAAGTTCTTCCTAGCTGACAATCTTAATGCACGAACAGGAGTTCACCTTATGGGTACATCCAACCTCAACTAAACCTAATCACCCTCGAAACAATCTAAGGCACCCTAGGCTAGCAGGAGCTACCACTAATTACTATGACTGACAAGGATTAGCAGGTTACCTAATTTCCTAAGACATCCCTCTCCCAATGGCGATGTGATCCTATTCCACTAAGTAACCCGACTACCCAACCTAACTATCACCTTCCGGCTTGTCTAATTAGGGAAGCAAGTTGCAATCGAATAAACAATTATTAACCAACACAATAGTTCAAGACGTCTCCTAAACCACTCTATTGCAACCAACCTTAAAGCTAGCTACTTTAGACTAATTACCTAGACCGAAAGACATTCGAAGGTAAAAAGTGCATCAATCAACAATTCTAAATCCGATCAACAATACACATCCGCATACATTCATAGCAAAAAGCGGGATTTAATAGTAAAGCACATCAATCAATCAATCATGAACCGAATAAAATCATCAATAGAGAAAATTCATCATAAAGAGTCTAGGTGGCTCTAAAATTCTAGCCAACAATCATGGTAAAAACAGAAATCATAATAAAGTTTAAGTCTTTAAGCCCTAACATGATCAAGTCTAGAAATTTGATAAGAGCAAAGAAGAGATCGATGAACCGATTATTGATTTGGAGTAAAGTTTGGATCCATCGATGATTCCCCCTTGATTCCTAGCCTTCTCTCTTGTCAAAATCGCCTATTGGAACCTCTGGATTCGTCTGCAAGTCGTGATATCTTGAATGCTAACCCTAAAGACGAATTTGTATCGATTAAGTAATTTTTACGGATTTTAGACTTCCTCGCGTATCACTTAGAGAGAAGAAACTCCTAGGCGATACGCCTACAGCCTGCTACACGACAAAATAGTCGGGCTTCGCCGCCTTTGACTTTCACTTGTACACGTATCGCTTACAACCTTCACAGGACTAGGCGATATGCCTAGTCCATCATTTCCAGCACTTCTTTATTCTTTTTTCACATTAAATCTTGTCCGCTTGTCTCGTGGCCTCGGGAATTCATCAAACTCCTGCAAAACTTATAAGAACACAAATAAAAGACTCAAGGACCCAACTTTAATAAAAACAACTAAAACTAATACAAACCGACTCAAATTGACTCAAATGAGCATATAAAAGACACTGGAAATGAGATGTGTTTGCAACACATTAGGCACCATCTGAAATGCAAGAGTTAGCTAGCCAACTGTAAGAGTTGCTAGATAAGGGCTTTATTCGTCCAAGCCACTCCCCATGGGGTGCTCCCGTGTTGTTCGTGAAAAAGAAAGATGGAACATTCAGGATGTGTATCGACTACCTTGAGGTAAACAAACTGACTGTGAAGAACCGTTACCCGCTTCCGAGGATCGATGACTTATTTGATCAACTTCAAGGATCATGCTTCTATTCCAAGATCGATCTAAGGTCGGGGTACCATCAACTCCGAGTTAGAGATGAAGATGTCTCGAAAACAACGTTTAGAACACGCTATGGTCATTACGAGTTCCTCGTTATGCCATTTGGTTTGACTAACGCACCGGCCGTATTCATGGACTTAATGAATCGCGTGTGCAAACCATACTTGGATAAATTTTTTATCATGTTCATCGACGATATTCTTATCTACTCGTGTAATAAGAAAGAACACGAAGAACATTTGAGACTCATCTTAGAACTGCTAAAGAAAGAAGAGCTTTACGCGAAGTTTTCCAAATGTGACTTTTGGATTCGCGAAGTACACTTTTTGGATCATGTGATCAACGACCGAGGTATTCACGTTGATCCGACTAAGATTGAAGCAATCAAAGATTGGAGTACTCCCACGAACCCAACCGAGATTCGACAATTCTTAGGTCTTGCTGGCTACTATCGCCGATTCGTTAAAATTTTTTCCATGATAGTCCAGCCCCTTACCACCCTGACCCATAAAGATAAGAAGTACATCTGGGATGATAAAATCAAATCTACTTTCCAGTTGTTGAAGCAAAAGATTTGCGACGCCCCAATCCTTTCCTTACCGGACGGAATCGACGACTTCGTCGTATACTGTGATGCTTCGCATCAAGGCTTGGGTTGCGTACTGATGCAGCGTGAGAAAATCATCGCTTACGCCTCTCGACAACTGAAGATTCACGAGAAGAATTATACAACTTACGACTTAGAACTTGGAGCCGTTGTCTTTGCCCTCAAGATGTGGAGGCACTACCTCTATGGGACTCGGGGCGTCATATTCACCGATCACAAGAGCCTCCAGCACATCTTTAACCCAAAAGAGTTAAACATGAGACAATGATGTTGGGTTGAACTGCTTAACGATTACGAATGCGAGATTCGTTATCACCAGGGAAAGGCTAACGTTGTAGCCGATGCCTTAAGCAGAAAGGAACATGCCAAGCCGCATCGTGTTCGAGCATTAAGTATGACCATACGCTCGAATCTCACGTCACAAGTTCGTGACGCTCAAATCGAAGCTCTCAAGCCTGAGAATCTGGAGAACGAATGCATGCGTAGCATGGAGAAACAACTGCTTGAAAAGCCTGATGGAACCATGAACTTTATGGATAGACTATGGGTACCTAGCTTTGGAGGCTTGAGAAAGCTAGTGTTCGATGAAGCCTATAAACAAGATATTCCATTCACCCAGGATCGGAAAAAATGAACCATGGTCTGCGGGATCACTTCTGGTGGCCGAACATGAAAGCCGGGGTAGCTACCTACGTCGGTAAATGCTTGACTTGTTCGAAGGTCAAAGCCGAATACCAGAAACCGTCTGGACTACTGACACAACCGGTCATTCCGCAATGGAAATGGGAAGAAATATCTATGGACTTTATCTCCAAGCTGCTAAAAGCTAGATCAGGTTGTGATGCTATCTGGGTAATAGTGGACCGACTGACGAAATCCACTCATTTCCTACCGATTAGAGAAAAAAATAGTATGGAAAGACGGACTAAGATTTACTTGAAAGAAGTCGTCTCTCGTCACGGTGTACCTATATCTATCATATCCGATCGCGATAGCCGTTTCACTGCGAACTTCTGGAAGTCCCTCCAGAAAGCGTTGGGTACTCGCCTTGACATGAGTACCGCGTACCATCCCCAAACCGAAGGACAAAGCGAGAGAACGATCCAAACGCTTGAGGATATGCTGCGAGCATGTGTGGTCGATTTCGGACCTAATTGGGATGAGCATCTCCCACTTGCCGAATTCTCTTGTAACAACAGTTATCACACTAGCATCCAAGCCATTCCGTTCGAAGCACTTTATGGAAGAAAGTGTAGATCTCCGCTTTGCTGGACTGAGATTTGTGACAGTCAACTGACTGGTCCCGAACTAATCATTGAAACGACTGAGAAAGTGTTTCAAGTCCGTGACCGACTGAAGGCTGCTAGGGATAGACAAAAGAGCTACGCCGATAACCGTCGCAAACCCTTGTCCTTTGAAAAGGGTGATCGCGTCATGTTGAAAGTGTCACCTTGGAAAGGTGTCATCCGGTTCGGCAAACGAGGAAAGCTTAACCCTCGTTACATCGGTCCATTTGAAATCACTAAGATAAACGGACCCGTAGCTTACCGTCTACGTCTACCCGCAGAGCTAAGCAGTGTGCATGATGTCTTTCACGTTAGTAATCTTAAGAAATGCTTGTCTGATGAAATGCTTGTCGTCCTAGTTGATGAACTTCAAGTTGACGAAACACTCCACTTTGTTGAAGAACTTGTCAAGATACTTGACCGAGAACTCAAGAGACTGAAGCATAGTCGTATTCCTAATGTCAAAGTGCGATGGAACTCTCGACGAGGACCAGAGTACACTTGGGAACGCGAGGATCAAATGCGTCGGAAGTACCCTCGTCTTTTCGGAAACGTCGCAATCAACCAGTGATCAAGAACTGAATTTCGGGACGAAATTCTTCTAACTGGGGGAGAATGTGACACCTCGTCCAAAAATCCAGGTCAAACCGTTTACTTTGACTTTTAATTAAGTATTAATTATGCTTTATCTGATCTGATTTCTGTTTAAACTGCTAATTACTGTGCCTGACTATTAACCGATGACCCAAGCCTAATCCCGCTTTTGTACTAGAAGCGTATACCCGTTAAATGCTTAGAAATTCCATGTATAAATCATGGAGCTTCATAACAAGAAAAATAAATATAAAATGTATTTTTATATTTTATCCGAAACTGGTGTCGAACATTTATATAAACGACATGTCGAACTGCTAAGCGACTGATTGTCTAAAACGTTAACCGTAAACGTGTGAAAAACTGAAAAACATAACTGATTTCTGAAAAACTTTTATAATCAACTTAAACAATTGTTTTTATAATATAAAACATTAGAAACTGAAACCGTTGTCAAGACTTAAGCCAAACTCCAACTGAATACCTAATTGGGCCCGACTTGGCCCAATAAGCCTAAACCGATGAAACCGAACCCGAAACTTTGATACATTACTCAAACTTGACGAACCGAAGCATCGTGGCAATCTGAAAACCTATCCGACACACAACGGGTCCGGGCCTCGAACCGGCGCCCCGTTTGGGCCCGTACGACCCATAACCGACAGAACGACCCAATTACATTTTCCTTTAAATGTTCTAGCCCAATATAAAGTCCAAAACCCAATGGGTTTATTTTTATAAATTTAAGCCCATCAACTTTGCATTAATTATTATAAAATGACTTAACACCTTTCATTTTTGTAGAAATTAGTCACCAACTTTTATAAAATTTTATACTTTGATTATTTATAGAAGTTTTGATTTTAAACAATCACCATTCCTTTATATTTTATAAAAATTTACTAAATGCTTGTGTTGGTAACTTGTGAAGAGAAGTTAACCAGGTCACCCTACCATCTAACTATCCAGACCATCATCATTGCCAAATAGTTTAGGAGACTTATCCATCCATCCACCAACTCAATTACAAACACAAAAGCCTCATTCTCTCCCTCTCCCTCAAACTCACGACCAGCTCTCCATCTCACCCTCCCCTCTCCTTCTTTTTCCGGCCAGCCACCACCTTCACCATTTCCATCCACCACCACCATTCCCAGCCACCACCATGAAACACCTTCCCACCCCTTCTCCTTCTATCTCTCGGTGAGCAACCCAACACCACCATCACCTTTATCCTCCACCACATTTCCCCCTCTTCTTCTTCCTGCCGTGAACAACCAACCATCACCACCATCAACCACCACCATCACCCACAACCCTCACCACTACCGCTGTTACACCTCTACTGCTGCTTCCGCTGCTGTGCAGCAGCCGTGAAACACCCGCAAACCACCCCACCACAGCCGCAAGCTGCTGCCTGTGCTGCTGCCAAGAGCCGCCACTATGCTGCTGCTGTGAGATGCTGCTGTGAGCTGCTGCAACTGCTGCTGTCGCCAGAACAGTTCCTGCTGCCGCTGTTGTTCACTGCCGTGAACCACCACACCCAACCGCTACTTTCCCTCCTCTCCTTGTGAGTCTTTTGAACCATCATTTCTAGTTTTTTATACACTTGAAACCAACCCCAAATGATCCCAAGTCTTGACAATCTAACCATTTAAAAATCTTAAGTTTTTCTAGTGATCTTGATCATCTTAAAAGTTTCTAACACAATGTTTTGTTATTGATTTAAAACAAAACCCTATGGTTCATTTAACTAACTTAATGTGTTGGTTTAATCATCTAATTATTCCATGTTGATTACTATATTTTGCATGGTTAGATGGATTAAAAACATTGTTGATAGTATGTTATGGTGACTAGAAATGTCATTTGGTTATGTTGGTGGGTTATCATGATTTAAAGTGTTCTAAATTGCTAGAATTGTTAGTTATGAGTTTTGTTGTTAATCATCAAATATATATAGACTAATGTGTTGCTAATGACAAATATTCATGGAATAAATAATATGTTTAGTAACACATTTGGACTAGTTGGACATTAGGATGATTATATAAAAATGTTGGACATAAAATGATAACATAAAATCATTTAAAATGAATTTTATGGGTAAATATAAAAACTAGTGATTTTATAAATTACTTGGATATTAAAACTATAAAAATCTCATCTTGAAACTTAACTTGTAAAAAATGATCACATTTTTAAAAAATATATTTTCTAAAATACAAGATTTTAAAAGACTTGTTTAGATTTTATAAAAGAAATAAAATGGATAAAATGTATATAGATATATTTTATGTTCAAAAATGATAAGATATCATATTTTTGAACAATTGACAAAAAGTGTAAAACTTTGGATTTTATACAAAATTGGAAATATTTTATGTTGGTAAATAATCCTCTAAAAAGTCTTTAAATTTAAAACCACAGGTTTATCTAATAAATAAAGTTATTTAAAAATGATTTTATAAAAATAAAATCAAAAGACTTATAAAAATTATGAAAAACAATTTCATGATTATTTTTAATAGAATCAAAATAATCAAAACGTTTTAACCGGATCAAACATTTTATTTTAAACGTTTGAACTTGAAACGAAATCTTTAAAACTATTTAAAACGTCTTACGACGTACGAATTGTAAATAATTATTTTTGACAAATAATTATCCTTATGAATTTTAAAAACCCTAAATTGAGTTAAACTCATTTTGGTTTGATAATATAATTATCTTAACAATAGTTCTATTTATATTAACTTAAAACCCTAAATTTTCATAACATAAGTTTAAATATAAAATTAACCTTTAATATTTACCTACTTGTGTTTAATCATTTAATCTCTAACTTGTAATAATTTAATAAAGTTATTTCGACAAGTTAGAATAATTATTTCATAATAATTGTGAACCCTAGTTATATATATATTATAATTTAACTCGACTATTTATTCGATCGGTCGAGCGAAACTTAAAAAATAATAATAAATATTATTATTTAAAATAATATTCAAGACTTGATTGAACTGATCTTCATGATACGTTATCGCACGTTCATTCCTTGTATTTATTTACATTAAATGCCTTTATACGTGAACGTTTGCATTTACTGAATTTAAACTGATTAACTAACGGGTTTTCAAAACGCTACAAACGGGATTATACGTCAAGACTTAACCGGTATCATTTGGGTAACGTTCATTACACAAATGATTAATTGGACCCTTATGCATGTTGTCTTATGTTTTATTAGGACTTTACATGCTAGTTGCCACTCGACAATCCATCATTACCACTGAATCAAGTGAGTTTCACGACCCCTTTTCTTTACAACTGTTTTACACTTATGGGGGAGAAATGATGAACTGCTTAAATGTTTTAACTTAATGTTATGGTCTAATGTTAGCCGTATGACTATCCGTTCTCTTACTGATTGCCCACAACTGGTACATTATCGTTATAAACGTTAGTACAACTGAATCCCACCATTAGTTGATTTCAATTAGTTCTGCTCGAAACGATAACTAGTGAATAGATCTATTTGGGTTGACAACCCTGTCCTGATTGGTAGCTCCAATTCTGACTTCCGGATATTGTCTTGGGGTACACGTCAGTTATTCTGCTCTTGTAGGTATCTCTCGGGCGAGGATACTATGGGTGGGTAAACCGTTAGTATTTGAATTCAAGGTTCAGGTGAGATCATACAACTACAACAGTAAGCCAACGTAACATTTAGTTTTCTGAAATTGTTTTACAGTCTTACTATCGATTTATAAACCTGTGAACCTCACCAAATTTATGTTGACCTTTTAAACTCATGATTTCTTAGGTAAAAAAGCTGATCATAGAAGCTGTGCAAATGGGACTTCGCCTTTATATTCGAATCTGCTTCGTTGGAGTCCTAGTCCCTATCTATCCTAAATAACTACTTTATGTTTTCAATAATGAAACTTGACTTCTAAAGTTCAAATGTAAGACAATATCGTTTACCACTCTTTCCGCTGAACAATTAATGATATTATGTTTTAATTAACGTTTGAATTTAGTAGTAGTTGTTCTGTATATCTATGACTATGATTCCATCTCGCTCACACCCAATCATTTGTCTGGGGTGTGACAATATCGAATCTCGCATTTGTAATCATTTAGCAATTCAACCTAACGACGTTGCCTCATATTCAACTCCTTCTGATTAAAGATATGTTGCAAACTCTTATGATCAGTGAGTATGGTGCATTACGTTCCATAAAGATAGTGCCTCCAAATCTTGAGGGCAAAAACGACAGCTCCAAGCTCCAGGTCGTTGGTTGTGTAGTTCTTCTCATGAATCTTCAATTGCCAAGATGCATAGGTGATAACTTTCTCACGTTGCATCAACATGTAACGCAATCCTTGATGCGAAGCATCACAGTAAACTACACAATCTTCGATTCCGTCAGGTAGAGATAGGATTGGTGCATCGCAAAGCTTCTGCTTCAACTTCTGAAAGGCTTCTTCTGCTTTGGCATCCCAAATGAATTTCTTATCTTTCTGAGTCAATGTGGTCAGGGGCTGGGCTATCTTTGATAAGGTCTCAATGAATCGGCGATAATAGCCAGCGAAACCCAATAATTGGCGTATCTCAGTTGGAGTGATAGGGGTACTCCAGTCTTTGATAGCCTCAACTTTGGCTGGATCGACGTGAATCTCCTGGTCATTGATGACGTGACCTAAAAAGTGTACCTCACGAATCCAAAAGTCACATTTGGAAAACTTCGCATACAATTCTTCCTTCTTCAGTAATTCCAAGATAAGTCTCAAATGTTGTTCTTGTTCTTTCTTGCTTCAAGAGTATATGAGAATATCATCGATAAACACGATAACAAATTTATCTAGGTATGGTTTACATACGCGGTTCATCAAATCCATGAACAAAGCGGGTGCGTTAGTCAAACCAAAAGGCATAACGAGGAACTCGTAATGACCATAGCGTGTTCTGAATGTTGTCTTCAAAACATCTTCGTCTCTAACTCGTAGCTGGTGATAACCGGATCTCAGGTCAATCTTGGAGAAATAACTCGATCCTTGGAGTTGGTCAAACAAGTCGTCGATTCTTGGTAGCGGGTAGCGGTTCTTCAGTATTAACTTGTTCAACTCCCTGAGTAGATACACATCCGAAACGTTCCATCCCTCTTCTTCACAAACAAAACAGGAGCTCCCCATAGCGAATGGATCGGGCGGATAAAGCCTTTATCTAACAACTCTTGTAGTTGGTTAGATAATTCTTGCATTTATGATGGTGCTAGGCAGTAGGGCAATCTGGCAACGGGGGTGGCTCCAGGCGTCAAGTCGATACGAAATTCCACTTGTCGAGTTGGTGGCAAATCAGGCAAGTCTTTGGGGAAAACTTTTGGAAATTCGCAGACCATAGGGACATCTTCGATGCGTTTCTCCTTGGGCTTCTTCTCCGTAACATGAGCTAGAATGACGTGACATCCATTTCGAAGAAACTTACGAGCCTTCATACTCGATATGATATTTAGCGCGGTTCAACTCTTTTCGCCTTGTATGTTAAGAGTGTTGCCGTCTACGAGTGGTACGCGGGCTATCTTCTCATGACAAACTACCTCAGCATGCTTTTTCGATAACCAATCCATTCCAATAACGATATCAAAGCTTCCTAGATCAACAGGCATAAGATCGATGTGGAAAACATGATCTGAGAGTTCAAGCGAGCAGTCTTGGTACCAATATCGAATAAAACGGAAGAAAATTGGTTATTAAGTAGAAACGTACCCGTCACAGTGTTTGGATCGCAACGTGCTTCTCCAGCATTGATCACAAAAACTCCGCCTTTTGTCTGATTCTGATCCTTCATCTTGGGGTAGTCCTTCTTCAGATGACCAGTAACACCACAACCAAAACACGCACGATTTGGGCAATCGCGAGTGATGTGACCCTTGGTTTTGCAGTGGCCACAGTAAACGTTTCCACAGTCAAGGGTGTGGTGGAGGTTGCACTTGTTGCATAGAGGTGCATTACCGGTGTAGCATGTCTTCTTCGGTGCTTAAGCAGGTGCGGTAGCAGCAAAAAATTTAGCCGGCTCGGTCCTTTGGCAGGGGCCTTTTCAAGGTTCCTGTCTGCCATATACTTCTAGAAACTGCGCTTCCTTTTGTTGTCCGGCTTCTTTCTAGATGAAGTGGTTGCATCGACCTCGGGAATCTTGATTTCAGAATTCTTCTTGGAAAAGGTCATACCTTGGCGTGTGGCCTGATAAACTAAGCTATGAGCAAGACGCACATCATCCTAAAAAGTGGTAGGGTTCGAAGACAGAACATTCCCTTGAATGTGAGGCGCGAGACCCCAAATGTATCTCTCGATCTTCTTGTATGGTGGAGTGACCATGGTTGAACAAAGATGCGCGAGTTCGCGGAATCGCTTCGTGTAACCAGCGATGTCAGAACCATTCACTCCAGAATTCAGCTTCCAATCTCTGTAATTCTTCTCTCGGGCAGTATTCGTCACGCAGGAGCTGTTTAAGCTCATCCCAAGTCATAGCGTAAGCCAGGTCTGTTCCCATGGCGTCAGCGTGATAATTCTACCAAGTTAGCGCGCCATCAGTAAAAGTGCATGTAGAGTACTTAACCATGAAGCCAGCGGGGCAGTTGCTAATGTGAAAAACGGATTCCGTCCGTTCGAACCAACGAATCAAACCCACGGCACCTTCCGTGCCCTTGAAGTTAGTGGGTTTGTAGTTCATAAAGTCCTTGTATGAACAGTCGCGGGGACCGGCAATGTTATAACGTTTGAATACAATTCGGAGAAATTGTAGTCTGGATGTTCTCTAACATTAAGATCGTTAAACCTTACCATGTGGTGGATTGTTATTTTGTCTGTCGTGATCCCGTTGAGTTTCACTTGCAGCAACACCTATAACAACTCGGTGAGTGATTAAAGCCTCAATGTCGGCATCATTCATTGGTTGGCTGGGTGATGTGTTCCTGGTACCACGTCTAGGAGGCATATTTCTTCTTTACGTTTCAATGCCAACATAAAGAAAACAAATGTTTTAGACAATATGAGGATGGGGTTATTGCAAGCTCAAGAATAACAACCATGACATACATTTAGTACCAGATCAAGTAACACAAGTATCACAATAATAAATAACACAATCATTCAACACGATAAGATAAACTACAAGTTACATTCCATACCGCCATATTAGTTATTAATCATACAAAAGAGGTTAAGTTAAAGTAAGTACATAACTAGCTAATGGGAGTGCAATCCCAACAAAATAATACTACATCATGATTTACTAATAAAATGGCGGGTCAAAAGAGGTCAAATCTAAAGCATCCTAAACACAGGGGCCTGGGGTAGGGCAAGAGTGCCAGTAACCTGGTCCATGAGCGCTAAGAATGCAAGAAGTCGCTCGACATGGCCCTCGAGAGTGGTAACTCTCATCTGCAAAAGCTCGATGTCAACGGAGTTATTAGCAGCAAACGTACTAGCATCCGTCACACTAGCATGAAGATAGTCTAGGGCACCCTGGGTAGTGGTCCTAGTCTTCTCCAAGCTATCCACTCGGGCTCCTAAGAAACCTAAGTCAGAAATGGTCGGGAGTCTCTCAATATCCCGCTCCATGACTCCGATCCTCTGCTCGTATCGAGTCATACGAGCAACCAGTAGCGGAGTCGTGTCCGCCAAAGGCTTATCAGTGAAGGGGCATAATCCAGCTGGAGTCCATCGAGTAGCTCCCTGAGCTAATGACTCCCCTAGCTCGTGGGTACTAGGGAGTCCCTCGCGCTCCCGCCAGGTGTGGATGGTGTTCCGCATCCTAGCGAATCGGGTAGTCTCAGAGAGGCGGCGCCGCTTGATAGTGGGCTCCTCTGATAGGGTAGGACGGCGAGGAAGGCTGATCTACTTCTGTGGGGTGTAGGCCCGCCATCCACCGCGAGAGACGCGGCAGTATTACTGAAGGGTCCTAGCTCGTCCCGGGGAAATGTCGGGGTCCTCTACAGAAGGAGGTACCTCGATGGTAGGGGCAAAATCAGGCGCATCAGCAGCGACATCCTCAGAAGGCTCCTCGGTGTCGTCAGACACACGAGGCTGCAGCTGGGGCAGAGGGTGAGGAAACATAGCATCAACAGTCCCTGGCTCTGGACTCTCCGGTCGTGTGTCTGGTGGAACATAGTCCATCGGCATGGGCGTGTACTCAGGCGATCGAGGGGCTGACTCGTCCTCGGAGCTTGATGAGATGCAAATGGCCTCGTTAGCGAAAGCCATCACTGCGACAAGAAGTTCCAAGTAAAAGCAGCATTAGAACAAGTAAGCATATAAACATTTATGGTAAATAAATCTAATGCAAGTTATAAAAAAACACTTAAGCATAAATCATAATAAACATTACCACTTGAGTTGGCCTTGCGTGCAAACGGTACCTTCAGAGCGGGTTATAGTCCAGGTTTTGTTTTCGTTTTTATTTATAAAACCAAGTTCTCTATAAGCACGACTCTGATACCAATCTGACACATCCTGAACTTTCGGGAACGGAGGTGTGTGACGTCATGACATCATAGTCGTGGATACTTAGAACAATTAATAGTAAAACAATTGATAAACAAAATGTCATCTGGATTGCAGCGGAAATAGTGGTGAAATGACATTGTCTTACAATTAATAATAAAGATGGAAATAGTTCTTAAAAAGTTAAGATAGTTCCTAAATACTTGAAAAGGGTTAGATGGACAAAATGAGACTATGACTCCATCAGCAAGTATGTTTATGAGTGATGGTCAAGTGTGCACGTGCGGATACATTTAGTTACCTGAGAAAATCATGACTTTAAAAGGGTCAACATAATGTTGGTGAGTTCACAGGTTTAAGACTCTACAAATAGTTTGTAAATGGTTTAAGGCATACAAGATATAGTATGGTCACCGTGATGTAATGATTAATATGAACTTTGAATTTGAAACTAACAGATTTACCCACTCATAGCATCTTCCCTAAAGATACTGAAATGGAAAAATAATAACTGGCGTGTACTACTCGACAAATGCACACGTCGGGATTGGAGCTACCAATCAAGTAGGGTTGTTAACCCAAATAGATTTATTCACTAGTTACCGTTTCGAACAAAACTAATCAAATTCAATTAATAGTGGGATTTGTGACAATTCGTTATGTAACGAAATGTACTCATTTATAGGGGATATAAAGAACATTTAATCATACGACAGTATACAGTTCGACCGATATGTCAAGTATAAAATAGTTTAGTTCATGATTTCTCCCCCAAAGTATTTAAAACAGTTTAAAAGAAAGGGGCCTGAGACTTACCTGATCTAGGTGAAAAGGAGACAAGTATGTAAATCCGGAAATGAAAGGTGCAAGTGACGTCCTAATAAATAATAAGACAATATATATATATATATATATATATATATATATATATACTAGCCGGGAATACCCGCGCGTTGCGGCGGCGATCGGTTTATAAGCGTGTTATTCGTCATTCTGTTCGCGCGTTATAGCCGCGCTACAGTTTGCGAATTCATTTGGAATCAACCAACACGGTGCTTGGATTTTTGTTGGTTTGTCCACTGCTCTCGTGATATATTGCATTATACATTTATTAGTTTTCTCATTCATAGCATCTATTTAATTTATCTAATCTTGTATATTTTAAATAAATAATAACGAACGTCCAAATAAAAAAAATATATTAGTTAAAAATATAGTAATTTAAAAATAAATTTTCAAACACAATACTAATAAATGATGAGTCAATCACAATAATTTTCAAATCAAAATCAGAGTATGCAACCCATCTAAGCATATCCCTTTTATATCCAAATTGTTGAGAAATAAAAGAGATTGATTATAATCTCAAAATAGTAAATTAAAAATATATTTGCAACCAAACTGACAAGTTTGCGTATCATGTATTATAAGTCTTAGTTGAATCAAACATAACTGGTGTTTCTACCTTTTTATATATTAATAATAATACATTAAAATAAAATAATTTAATATGATGATTATGTTTCTTTCTTGTGTACAAAATATAATCCAAGATTTTTTTTATTTAAAACAATTCTAATCCTACCCTAGTGGATTAGAGCTAAACATAGTGTATTATAAGACACGCAAACATAACCTCTATATGCAATGGAAACAAATTATATGTACTGTACATAATTAAATGCAGAGAACTGCTCAACACATACCTGAATCCTAAAAGATAATTATTAATATTAATACTTGTAATAGACGAAGAAATAAACATGTCAGCGGTTACTACATAGAGCGATGAAACAAACTATATGTACCTGCACTTGAAAAACCAACTGTCAAAACCTGCAACCAAAGATTAAAGAAACAAAATCTCATCAGCAGACCACTAAAGAACAAAAATCAACATATAATTCAAAGCTAACTCCTCACTCTTGACAGTTGGTTTTTCAAGTGCAGGTACATATAGTTAGGTATAACCTATAAACTTACTGAATGATGTTTTAAAGCTAACTCCTCACTCTTGCACCTGTAACGACAAAAAGAAAATACAGAACCTTGTTCAAGACCCCTCAATGAACTGCAGCTAATCTTTTTCTTTATAAAATTGGATAAGATGTACTTCTACTCTTAATCTCGATCCTTGATGCAAGAGAGTAACTTGACTCAAAAGCCTAGACCAAAATCGTCACATCCTTACCAGCCTTACCATCATAGTTGTTAACGACATCACCGGTCATCCGATAGTTCAAAGTAATATAATATAATCATTGTAAAGGCTCAAATCATGTTTCATTACGACAAGTTTTAGAATGGCTTAGACCTGGGTCACTGAAAAAACTACCAAAATCTACATGTACCCGTATAGTAGTGGAGCAAAAACTCTTTCATAGAAGTTGAATTCAAGGAGAAAAAAAATGATGATTTTCAAAAGAAAGACACTAAGACTCTAAATAAAACATTAAGTATCACAATAGAAGGCATTAACAAAAACATACCTTGTCTGCAAAATTAGCATTTGAAGCATGCTATGTATATGGTTTTGTATTACCTGATTACAAATGTTCTTTGGAATAGGCCTTTATCATCATAACTGCCAAGAAGAGAAAGCAATAAATTAGAATCATCCGACGAGATGAAAAGGTATATAATGGTATGGCCTTGAAGAATCCAAGCATGAAAAAAATGCTACAATTTATAAGCAAAGAAAATATGCTCTACACCAGTCAACTATGCTCTGGTAGGGACTGAACCAAAGTTAACTTTACATCAAATTGACATATTATTTGATTATAAAAATATTAAAATGGACAAAAACCTATTTGTGAGTCAACCGCCCTAGCTCGTTCAATACTTGAATACATTACAAAATACCATGTTTCGACCAAAACCTGTTATGACCAATTACCACACCCACCAGGCCCACTTATCTTGACACCTCTACTGCTTCGTTTTGACAAATCTTGAAATCTAGATGGTTAATTGGTTACTTACCTTAAAAACAGCAGCAGAACATGGAGCTCTAAGAGTTGACAGATGCATGAATTCTGCAAACACTTTTCATGTTAAGCGATTTAGAACTCTTAACATCTTATCATAAATACCATTTGCTAAGTACTGGCCATTAGGGACCAAGAAACACCAAAAATAACATCTGATCATAAATCCAAATTTGAAAGAACAAAAAATAATTAATATTTAAGAAAAAGTAAACATGCTCTTGCCAAGAAAACCAAAGAGTACCCAACGTTCTGCCTAATCATAATTTTGTCATATTTAATGCAAACCAGTTCCTTAAAATAATAGACAAAAAATGCCTTGTGTCAAATCATAACAAGAGTGAAGGCAAAGTAGACATGTTTATAAATGTACCTTTGCTCAAACGAACCCAAACAAACCCAACTCATTTTCATTGATTCCGACCACGTAACTCTTGAGCCTGTGGAACAAATAATGTCAATCAATCAGCGATTCTCTCAGATGGTTACTAACATAATTAGTTAGAACAAGAATACCATGTCTCATGCTGCTTCTTCAACCTAGCTTTACACAATCTAGATTAAGCAAACATTTGTAAATTTGAGGAACGGGTCGGCTATCTATATTGTGACCAAACTTCCAAGTCAACCAACTCAATGTATCAATTGGTTTGCTTGGGCACCAGAGGAGGCTTGTTTATCTGCGCAAACAACACCAAACAACTCATAAATCACCCTCAACGTTCCCTGATCTGCCACATGACGTATAATATTCCTGCACCAAAAATTAATTTAGTCCATCAGATCAGTTCAAAGGATAGGCAGTTAATAAGGATTTTTCAGTTCAAATCCGTGAAGTTTTTGGATAATACCACTACTTGACATGTGGTCTTGTAGGTTACAACAGTTCAAAAACAAGTGGTCCCATAAAAAATAACTTCATCCTACAAAATTGACTCATTTACAAGAACTTAGACACTAAACAAAGCATATAGATACTTAATCATGAGTTAAACCACTTATCTACCACTCTAAATGGTGATTCAAATCCTTGTGATCTTAAGAACTTGTTAAACCACTTATCTACCACTCCAAATAGCTCAGATTCTGTTAGATTGAAGCCAAGAACCTGTAGTGTTTTCGTTAAAGAGGCAACGTCTCGGTTAAAATTCTGTGATAATATCAAACTACTCAATTGCTCACAGTTTTGAGTTTGTGGAGAGCTACACAAATTAAATCCCCATATAATTTACCTGACATTCAGCCGTAGCTCCATCATATGCACAAATAAATCAATACAACGATGTCATTCAAGCTGAGATGCATAGATACCAATACTAATGTATGAATTTTTTCTGCAGTTAAACTTAATCTATGAAACTAAAAACAATAGAACAGGTACCTTAGGCTTCAATAACCGTTGGCAGCCTTCATCCCCTGCCATAACATACAATGAAAGCAATTAGGGTCAAAACTGACCCGTTCTTTCCATTCTTTAAACAGTATACCATGAATTGAGGACTTCAGAGGAAACCCAATTAAGAATCTGTGGAGGAAGAATCAATCCTACAACATTAGTATAAAATAAAGTGGATAACTCTCATCCCATATAATTAAAATCGAACATCTTACATTTAGTAGGAGAAGCAAAATCAATCAGATCTTGGAACATTCGAATGCCAAATCCTACAACATCAGAAACCAAAATATACAACCAACAATGAAATCGATTCAATAACATAAAAGATTAAACTAAACTGATAATCGATTACCTCAAACAATGCCCGGTTGATATAAGAGAAACCCTAGGATCGATAACCTGAAACAAATGTGTGTGAATCTCAGAAAAACCGTAGGATCAATGTTCGTCATAAAATGCGTTTTCCGCTCCATCGTCGTAGAATGCCATTCCTGCTCCGGCAACGCGAAGGAACGGTGCAGGAATTTCTCGGGCTCTTAAGAGAGAGAGAAAAGCGTAGTCACTGGTTCAAGATCTGTGATTTTGAATTTCAAATTTGAAGAAGAAAACCATAGTCTCTTGTTCAAGATCTGGGTGAATTGGTCAGATTAAGCGTCTATGTAAAAGAAAATGGAGAAAGACGAAGTGAAACCTTACCTGATTTTGGGTGAGAGATGATAGGATTAGGCATCTGTGTAAAAGCGAAAGGTGAAATGTCTCTGGAAAGCAAGTCAGAAAAAGACATATCGCCGTCCTCTCTCCTCCGTTGCTGTCACCGGTTCTCTTTTGAATTAGGGGAAAACACAGAAAGGCGGGGCTGCAATGAAAGCAAACTGAAATCACCTCAAAAGGGAGATTCCCTGCCTCTGCCTCTGTTTTCAACCTGCAATTTTTGTTTTGTTCTGATAAATCGCGAGATTTCAGTTCAAGAGGACCGATGAAGCATTATGTGAACGGACGGTAATGGTTGGGAACGGATGAGCTTCGCCGAGTAACCCAAAGAAGAAGGCGTCTTAATTTTAAGACGCTCTTATTTACGAAATTGCCATTATGTTCAATATGTATTATATAGTAGTATAGATATATATATATATATACTAGGGGAATACCCGCGCGTTGCGGCGGCATCAGTATATAAGCATTATTCGTCATTTGTTCGCTCGTTATAGCCACACAACAGTTTGGGAATTCATTTGGGAAACAACGAACGCAGTACTTGATTTTTGTTCGTTTATCCATACCCTCGTGATATATGTTCGAATGTACGTATATTGGTTTTCTCATTTGTATCATCGATTTAGCTTATCTACCCTTGTAGAATTCAAACAAATAATAGCAAACAGGCCAATTGAAATAGATATTGGTCACAAACATGGTAATTTAAAACTAAAAGAGTTTTAAGATAAAAGTCATCAACATAGTTTTAAGATACCAGTAATAACATAGTAGTTTTGGGTTCAAAAGTCGGGTGTCAATTAACCTCCATTGTGAGGAGGTCAATTTGTGTCGTACGCGCTGCAAATTTCGATGACTTCATCACCAAAGTTTGCCCACCACTCTTCATCAGACATTGAAGCAGGTGTCACCTCAATTTCCTCTAACGGAGATGTCACCTCAATCTCCCCTAACGGAGGTGTCACCTCAATTTCCTCTAACAGAGGAGCCACTGAAAAAAAAAACATTAAGGTTTTACATGAATGTTATATAGTATAGTACAAACATTTTGTCTACAAGTTCTAGGTTTTTGTAAAGTTTTATAAATGGTTCCGTGACGAAACCCACCATTCTTTATTTCTAAAAAACAAAAATAAATCTAGTTATTTGACCACAAAATTTACATTATTTTAAATATGTACAAATGATCTTACATTTTGGTCAAGAAAACTAATCCATAATTTGTTTTCATCGACAAAAGGCAAAACGAACTCAACCCAGACGAAATTCACAGTATACCAAGCTCCATATTGTGTAAGTGACGAAAATGAATCAACAATTGAATGTTTGTCCATGATTGTAGCTGATCATAAGAACATATATACAAAATATATGCTTAAAAACCACGTATATCTAAAAACGAACTCTTATCTAAATGCAAGAAAACGAATGTTTTACCTATCTGTAACATCCCACATTGGTGGGGAGGAGAACTAAGCACCGCTTTATAAGGGTGTGGATACCTCCCCTATCAAGACGCGTTTTAAATCCGTGAGGGGCGGATGCCTGAGGGCATGCCGGCTGCCAAAGCGGACAATATCTTGGTGCGACGGGTCTGGGCTGTTACAGATGGTATCAGAGCCATTGGTTACAGTGAACTAAGATTCGTCTTAGACTGTAACTGTTTTGCATTAGTTGCACTTAAACATTTTTCTCATGCATCGTGATACTCACTCCTACACGCACCTGGTTTACGGTATGTCGTTTACATCATCCACTCCCCTTATACTCACGGCGAGGAGCCGGTTAGTCCTGAGTCATTTCCCTTAACCACTCTGAGTCGTGTACCTCTTGGCTAACCTCCATGGACTATGGGACGTCGAACCAGATTAGAGAATAACATCTTCACCCTTGACGATTCGTTTGTTGCTCGAGATTATTCTGGATTGAATAACTGCGCATAGTACCCACATTATGGACGTATGCTGAATAAGGAAGGTGGTGTAATACCTCCACCTATCCTTAAACCTTTCCCATAACTTAGGAGGTTCTTGTTATACCTGCCTTGCATATATTGCTCAACTCTCTTGTTCATAGAACGTAATCAAGACGTGCTAATAACGCGATCATCCAACTTTCTGTCGTGGCAACATTGTTTGAATTCAAGTGGTTGCTCATGGGGCACTTGTATCCGCCTTGTTACCCTGAGCGTGTTCACATTTTCCTTGATCTTTTAAGATCCTCATCTTTTCGTTTCTATCGCATTGTGCGTCGAGATGATACAACTTGGAAACAACACTTATAACCTCAACGATACTTGATGTGGGCCGACAAAAGTTTCCTCCTTATGTATCGGATTGTGATCACATCTGTATGTGTAGTAACTATTCTTTAATGTCGAGCTAAGCTTGGGTCATGGTGATAAACCATATTCAAATCCTCTTGAGCTAAATTCATGGCTGACTCGCTTCAGGTGGGTCATTCCAATTAAAGCGAACCTGTTGCTCTCGAGACTTTTCTCTGTAACGAATCTGGTCAAGATAACCTTGGGTTAATGACCCCATCCTTGATACCCACTCTGAGGATATCTCATGAGTACTCCACAATACCTGGCAGCTGAAGTAAGAGGAACTAGGGTGACCATATAGGGTGAATTATATTTACGGGTGCACACGTAAATGTAATTTGTAGTGTATGGAAATCCTAGAGAATTCTACTAGGCAAGCTGATGGTCGTAATTGGGAGAAAATTTTTGTAAATTTTTTTTCTCATAGGGACTAAATGTTGAGCATGTCGAAATTCGACCGGAAGATTGAAGTCATCTATCTTGTAAACACTATCACGCATGATCTCATCTCTTATATATATGGATTCTAATCCATTCGTGAACCCTTTGACACCAATTACGAATGTTAGTCCTGAAGGGGCATTGTTTCACTTGTGTATTTCAATGACACGTTTTTCCTAGGATACGAAAACTCTTAACGAAATTTTCGACTGGCTTTGATTTATCTTGAATTATAACCCTACCCTTGTGATCTTATCTACGACATCAACCCTTAGGAACTCTTCCAATTGTGAGACAGTTAGGTAGACCTCAACCATACGAATACCCACGCAACATGGGATAAACCAAAGGGATGAAGTATATACTCCGAGCATTGGAATATATCTTTGACCGAAAAGTATTATGAAATTTCTCTCTTTAGTCGTTTACTCGCCGATAATAACTGCGCTAACAGCTTCGTCCCGCGAACATCATCTTCCCTAATAGGGTAATTTTAGTGAAAAGCCTTCCCGATTTTTTTTATAACTAATGACTTCCTGTTTTAACGCAATGACTATTCCGAATGACCTTTTGAACCCGTGCGATTGATTTCTGTGCATTATTCGAACCTTATCGATTTAACAACCGATGATTTCTGATTCTCGCGCTTTTGGAATCCTTTATGTCTGGGATGAGCTTTCAAGCTTTGAACCAGAGAGTGTTACACTTTTGGTTAGCTTTTCAAATAGTTAACACCATTGATGATGAGACTACTATGTGCCTCAATCACAGTAACAATACAAAGCTTTTATGATAACCCTATTTACACCCATCGAGCATGAACTTCTTGTTATCGATAGCTAATTATGTTATCAACCTGCATTATCCCATCCTACTCATCGAGTACACCAAGATGTCTATACATTTGTATATTTATTAACGCCCTTGTCAAAGCAATTATCGACAAATTTCTGGTATGTGAATCCTCATCGTCCTTTTCAGAAAACTTTCATTGATGCACCCCAACTTAAACTTAAACCATGTGGCCTATTTAAATTTTGATCATCTTGAAATATGAAGCTTTATGTATTCGTATTGCGCGTGCCAAACTCTCGTCGATCTTCACTAGAATGACAAACTCTACGCATCCTACTGGTCTTATGAATGGAAATACCTACACCTTTTGCTTGTACAACGTATTAAGGTTTTAATCTCTCACCCCCTTTACATTCAAACTTATGGGAGGAACTCGACGTCCTCTATTTCTGATAAAAATACCCAATGTGGTTTGACTGATAGCTAGTAATGGTAGGTAGTTGGTACGCCTTCAAGGTGCTGGTAGTGTGGTGGGTTAGCCGCGGTACACCCTATATATAAACATTGGTGGCACATTGAACGTGGGACCAGTATCGGACCAAGGATTGACTTTAGCGTCATATACAAGAGCCTCGTCTTGAGGAACTCCATCTAACGAGACTAGATCCTCGATAAAACTGTTTAATGCTACTTTCTCCAAGGTTACAGATATCTGTTACGTATTTCTATCAAAAGAGACATTCGGAATAATCAGGTTATCAAACCCCATGTTTGCGATATGTCTGGGCCTAGAAGGAAAATTCTCGTAAAGTAAATTTCCTGCTACGATTCAGATGCGAGTTCTGACTCAGATGATCATCAACGTTTTAAAAGCCAGAGATTTTACCTTATGAATAACAAACCACCCAATCGGATGATCAACTCTAACTTTTAGGAAGTAGGTTGACCTCCCTTTAAGGGGAAACTATTTTTGAACTGACTGTTCCTTTTTATTAACTTCATGGCTATCACTAAAGAGGTACCCTCTCGGTCCTTTTCTATGGAACACCCGATTAGATATTTTGACTCGCGGTAAACATGCACTGAACCCTAGCAAAAATGCATATGTACAGGAAACTTAAGCCAAAGCCACTTCTGAACATCCTGATGTTTTGTGTTTCGCAGACACCCTTTTATAACACTTCCGTACTTTATCTTACTTTTGAGGACCATTTGAACCGATATTTTGACAAGAAAGAAAGCATGACGCATGAAGCACAAGAAAACCAAGGAGATTGGGCATACTGGAGAGCTTAAACAATGAAGATTTCCGTAACGAGATGTTTACTCTATTAGATTGTATAACCGTTGACACGTTCATTTCGATATCTATTTACACGAATTCGTTGCCAAATCATGTCAAGCACTATTTATCTCTCTAAACTTTATACTATCCATTACGTTATTTGCATCCTCCCTGCTGGTATCTTCACCAGTGCCAGTTTAAACTCACATGTCCTTCTTGGAATGTGTAGCTGTGACTATCATAAGACTTGTTATCCCATCGCTTACTCGAATTCACGAACTAAGCGGTTGGCGCTTTTCCTCTATTTGCTATTCTCATGCTTGATGCCATGCGTAATCCTGCAGATCACTTTTCGATATTCGGTACCTCATAGTTAAACTTTTATTTTGTTGGATCTTCACTCTAAATTTTTGGATTCTTTAGCAAGGTAATGTGCATGATGATATGTTGTATGATACTGAACTCCAACTTGAATTTGAACCTAATTGTATATGTGATTATTTGAATGATTCTAAACAGAATTGAGTAATTCTTTTCTAAAACAAACTGCTACGTGTTACCTTTTAAATGACAGCGGGCTCTTGATTGGATTTCTCTTTAGACCTCAGTCCCTTGTCACAAAATTAGTATGTTACCAGTTATTATTTAGTATGTGAGCAATTGTTGAACCATTTTAACCATGATAAATAGTTTGTTTGCTTCTGATCTTCTCATGAGAAATGTTTATAAAACATACGTGTTTATGCATGCTAAAATTTGAGAATCTAGTTCCATGTTAGGGTATATAAATTGATTAATCATTAATGTGCTGGTTTAATGTATAGAATTGAATGATTAATTATGTGTATGAAACGTGTTAGGAACCAGAATATGACATGTTGTGAATGTATTAACTTGATTGAGTATGAAAACCATACACCATACAAGGTCCTAAGTCTCCTACCTCGGTGGGAATGACAAGACTGTGTGAAATTGTCCTGTCAACTTTGCACCGTATGGGTTGTGTTGGTTGGGTTGTGAACTTATATGCTAGAGTTATGCCATGTTAGGTTCGTATGCTAGTATATAAGATGTTGGGACAATTGTATGTGTTGTATGGTAAAACTCTCATGATAGATTGCATGTTAGTATGCGTTGACCGTATCATCTGTTAAAGGAAGCCATCATAGAGACTCCAATGTTATTTGAACCGTTATTGCATGAAAGGTGATTTTGAATGTTATCATGAATCATGTGAACATTAATTAGTAATAACTCCATAAAGTACTAGATCAACCAGTTTTCTCACGTTAGCTTGGTCAGTTTGTGTAATTCTATGTTATTTGCTAGTTAGTGGGCAAATTCAGACGTTTACATTTTCGTTAGACAATGGGCCTATTAGACAAACACTGAGTGACTTGATGCACACACAATTTTCTCATACTAAAATATTCTTCTCTCCGATTCACCTGAGTTATTGGTGAATGCGAATGCCTTAAGTGAAAACGAGACACGAAAAGGGAATCTTACTCCTACCAATGGGCACAATAACTGAAAGTTACTCGGCATATTATGATCACTTCTTTGCATTGAAATTTTGATTTCAGGCACTTATGTTATCATGTCATTCTGTTTGGCCCTGCCACTCGATACGATCCTCGTAATACAATCGTTCGACTTTTATCGTATAAACCACTTTATATACTTTCGATTTGAATTCCTTTTAAAATTATTTAAGCATTCGACATCTCCTCAACATCTTATACACATATCTGGACTTAAGTTCCATCACTCCTTTTGGAGTAGAGGACCAGACTTGGATTCTTTCGACGCGTATTATCAATCCAATTCTTGTGGTAGTTGTTACTGATTTAAATTTCGGGACGAAATTTCTTCAACAAGGGGATGATGTGACGACCTAAATTTTTTTTTCCTTTCCTTTTTACCATCTCACTAGCCACGTTGTGCAATTTTCGGGACGAAAATTTTTCAACAAGGGGATACTGTGACAATCCGTCTTTTTCATATCCTTTCCTAATTTAACTTAAACCTAAACTGATATAAATGTTGTGTGAACATTTATGAGATTGACCTGCGTTGACTTTATATTTTAGGGTCTGTGTAACTATGAGCATATACTTGAGTCTAGAGGTTTTATATTTTATGATTTTATGTTAATCATGCATATACTATGATTTCATGTGAACACTTTGTCATTTTATGTGACAATGATACTTATGATTTTATGTGATGAGTGTGTGTGTGTATATATATATATATATATATATATATATATATATATCATATATATATGGTTTTATGTGACAATGTGTCACGTGGTTACAGATAACATTCCTGTTATTTTGTGTGAGATAAACACCTATTGTTATGATTCCATGTTTATCAATTTATGTGAAATCAACATATAGTTATTGGATGATATCTACGATTTTATGTGAACTTAAAGTAAAAATTTAAAAATTTATATTCATGATTTTATGTCATAAAGCAAGGGTTATAAATTATAAAACATCATACGTTAGGCATGTTTGGTCGTACACTCGCATACTCATCGTAAAATCATCCTCCGTTGACCCCGTAAGAATTTACTAACGATATGTAACCTTGAGGGACCACTTTCGCCAAACTCTAAACTTCCTGTTATTAAACAAACATCGAGGGACTGGTGTCGTCAAAAGCTAAACTCGATTACCCCTTGTGTAAATCAGTGAGGGACTGAAGGTGTCAATCCCACAAGCTCAAGTTGGAAGCTTACTCGTAACCGGCGACTGTCGTGTTTCCGCGACCGCTCCGTTCGGTGACATCCAAAATTAAACCTCCGTTACGCATTCATTTCGGCCATTAAACTCGGTATTGAACCAGCAACATCACCCTTTCTAAATCATTTTGGCATTCAATCACAATCTCAAACCCTCTCTCGTGAACCTCTTCAAACTTAACACCTCTGTGAACCAATCGAAGAACCGTGGAGAAAAGCGGTGACATATAAGCACGTCTCCGATCATCACCTTCGACCGTCGGTTCGTTACTGTCACCACTGTTACACCACCATCACATCGTTTAAAGCTGCCATACGGCGTCCACAGTCGGCGAGGAACAACTAGGTAATCGTCGAGTTTCGGACCGAGTCGACGAACGCGAAACATCGTCATCAACTCATCATCATTCTTCAAACTCCTAGATCGATTATGATATAAGGTATAATCTGTAACTCAGGTTCATATGCGATTATATATATCTCTGTAGTTACTCGTGA
The DNA here is from genome assembly GCA_039602395.1 of Deinandra increscens subsp. villosa. Lineage (NCBI taxonomy): Eukaryota > Viridiplantae > Streptophyta > Magnoliopsida > Asterales > Asteraceae > Deinandra > Deinandra increscens. The sequence goes on from JBCNJP010000008.1 coordinate 24,019,021, forward strand.
AGTTCTTAGATTTTTAATGGTGGTTCGAAGGGTTTAGGTTTTCTTGTGGGGAAGATGACCAGCGAACCCGCTGGGTATATACCTATCGAACAAAACTAAGACAACTAATAGTTGCCTATCCCAGTGGCTTAGTCTCTGAACTTACAACTCTCAGGTTGCGGGTTCGAAACCCGCTGACGCCCGTTTCATTTTTATTTATATTGATTTCCGGTTTACCTTCAACTATTTTGGGATATAAACTTTCTGAAACCAGATTTACTCAACTAACATGATATGTCATAGTGGTTTGATTGTTTGTTCGTCGACCTAGAGGTCCCAAGTTCAACCCCTACAACATGCTTTTCTTTTAATCATTTTCTTTTTCATAATCCTTACCTCCCATTTGACTTGTGGTTAACCCCAAACAATTTTAAGCGTATTTTGAAACCCCGTAAATGTCAAACATTTTGTATATCGATCAAGGTTCATATTGATGAATTGTTAAAGGAGAAATCCATTATTAATCCATTTATCCATTCGATAAAGTCACTAAAGGCTCGTTTATATAAATGTGTGAAATATATATATATATATTTTTTTACATATTTAATCTTCTATAGTTTTGGGAAGATATTAACGCGTGTTAAAACGGTTTTCTAATCAGTTGAATATTTATTATTTGGAATAAATAATTTTGACGATTAATCGGTTTAACCATCGTGTCACTTGTGACTTTGGAATTTAACATGCACATCGAGTCAAGTGGCATATTTTCCAGCCACCGTTATTCAAGTCGCGTCGTTAGCACATTAGACACACACTTATGTATATATGCTCGTTAGGTGCTTGGTAGATTACACAAGGCCTGCTACATGCTACTTGTTGTGTTATTTAACTGGAATTGCTGTGCACCCAAAGGTGAGTTTCACGGCCCCTTTTAACCTATCTTAATCCTGTTGGGGGAGATTAACATGCAAACACTTGAACTGTTAGATAATTATATCACCTGAATGATAGTGGCACACTTATGATAAAGTCCTCACTTTAGAGTTACTGTCAATGTGACATCAGCGGGAATTTATTTAGTAGATCTACTGGGTTTGACAGCCCCACCCGGGTCAGTCGCGCTGACACGATTGGATATCGAACGGGTGTTATAAACTTCTTAGTCTTAACGAGGCACAATTGAACTTGTCGAGCTTCAGTAACTGGATAGCTAGTTTATCTAGTCAAACGTGCACTGATTTCTTGAAAATAGCCTAGCTAGCTATTGATATATTATCTGGATTTTAAACTGATCTTGAACATGAACTTGGACTGTTATGGAACAGTCAACATTGAACATAAACTTGAACTGTCGATGAACAGTTGTTTTACATTGAACCGGGACTGTTGTTGAACAGTCGATTTACATTACACTGAAACTAATTTTGAATTGATAAACCTGTGAACTCACCAACCTTTGTGTTGACACTTTTTAGCATGTTATTTCTCAGGTTGCGGATGTTCGAGTATCACGAGTACGCATGCATGAGTCTTGAAATACTTTTAGGTGGCGTTTGGTTCACGGAATGTAATGTAATTGGATTTGTAAAGTTTTCCTTTTAAAGTTGTGTTTAAGTTGGGTAAGGAAGGGGTTTAAAATACAATGAATTCCTTTAATCAATGGAATCTAGAAATCCTTCACTTTAACGAAGGAAAGTTACATGACCTCAAATTCCATTGATTAAAGAAATTCATTGTATTCTAAACTCCTTCCTTACCCAACTTAAGCACAACTTTAAAAGGAAAACTTTACAATTCCAATTACATTACATTCCGTGAACCAAACGCCACCTTAGTGTCTTTGGACAAGTCACGTCACCTTAGGTGACGATGGTTTACTTAGATTTTATTTATATTTACGCTTCCGCATTTTGTAAAATTCTGAATTTATATTTTAATGAAATATGAAATGTTTTTTTATTAATTACTGGTCTTTTGGTGTAACTAATGGACTGCGATCCTGGTTTGTCACGCTCCCTGCGGAGGTATTCCGCGCGTGGATTTTTGGGTGTGTGACAGATTGGTATCAGAGCCGGTCGTCGGCCAGTGTGCCAGCGAGGACGCTGGTCCCCTAAGGGGGGAGGATTGTAACATCCCACATTGGTGGGGAGGAGAACTAAGCACCGCTTTATAAGGGTGTGGATACCTCCCCTATCAAGACGCGTTTTAAATCCGTGAGGGGCGGATGCCTGAGGGCATGCCGGCTGCCAAAGCGGACAATATCTTGGTGCGACGGGTCTGGGCTGTTACACTATCACATTAACACACATTCACAAATGATGGTAACACACAATTATAATAGCATAAACTTTGTTATGAATATATGACTTTAGACATCCTAAAATAGTTATGAAAAATGTATCGTTGTACCTTGAGTTGAGATGAAGTTGAGATGAACTTGAGATGAGGTGGAGTTGAGCTTGGACTTGATAAACTTCAAAATCTTCCTTAACACAAATAAAGATTGAACATAATATTAAAATGGTTACAAAACAAGATACACCAAAGACAACATAATATTGGTCTATAGTGGGTCTTCTCAAAATCCCCAGCAATCCATCCACAAACACACACACAATGCAGTTTCAGATTGCAGAACCAGACACAAAATCAGAGTATTAAACTTAATTAAAGTAAAATCATGTAATTTGCTAGAATTAAACACAAAAAGAGGTATGATTTAACCAAAGAACTGTATCCGAGTCCATGTTAACTTAAACAACTGTATCCGAGTCCATGGTCAAAAACAATACTTTTACTTCAAACAATAACAATAAAATTCAAAGCTCAAAACACAATTGTTTTTTACTATAAACATGTACAGTTAATTAAGGTTTGGTACAACTCTTTTTGAAAAAAATAATAATAAATGCTTCTGATGTGTAGAAAAGAAAACATAAATCAAAATTCAAGAGAAAAAATGGCTTTATTTAGCAATAAAGAACCGGAAATTTCATGACAGTTGACTCTGAAAAGTCAAACTGCACTAAAGAACCGGAAACAGTAACAGTTAACTAATAAACACATTTATAAACCAAACTCATGCTTCCCTATCTAAGATGAAGGCTGACATATCAGGCCCTATGTAGTGCTAATTTCATAAGAAACTTTAATAAAAACTTTGACCTGAGCATAAATGAGACATAAAAAAAACTTTATAAGTTGTAACTATTATGCTAGCCTCATCCCTAGCATAAATGACTACTAAAACAGACCTTCCAACACCTAACAACTGTATCCGAGTCCATGTTAACTTAAACAAAGCCACAAACTTCAAACAATATGAATGGTTTCACAAATACCCTCAATGGTTTAAAACTGACATTAACACAGATTTGTAGAAGTCAAACTGTGTTTAAATACCCTCAATGGTTTCACAAACTTCTGAACACAGATTTGTAGAAGTCAAACTGTGTTTAAATATACAAATTCTTTTCTTGGCTCCTCTCTTAAGTAACAGCCTTCTAATTAAATATACAAATAAAATACATTGGCTACAAAAATTATGTTCATAATATAAGACTACCATGTTTTTTTTATAAAAAAAAGGAAGGCTGGCCTGTTTGACTTTCTAAAAGTCAGCCTGACCTGTATGACTTCTAGGAAATCAAAAGGCAAATACCAAACTCATTTTTTGGGTCTCTTTCTAAGCAATAATGGTGCCTTGACATAACCAAAGCAGAACAAAACGCACACATGGTGCCTTCACATAACCAAAGCATAACAAAACGCACGCAGCAAAAAAATTGCTCACATACTATAAGACAGACCCAATGCAAAGCAGAAAATAGCAGAACATAAATATATAATATTTTTCAGAAAGAGTACTCACGGATTCCACAAAGCGCGTTCCAAATTAGCAGACCTGCCGAAAGAACACACAAACATTTAGAAACCACCCCAGATGTGATCATCTAATAGTTAAACAGCCCAACAAAAGTGTGAGACTTGATATTATACACATCTTCCAAAACTGCATTCATATAATGGCCTTAGATGAAACAACACAGCTTCTCATCAACAAAACCCAAAACCTAATATCAAATAAGCAGACTTTCCAACAAAAAGACAGGCTCAAAATATGAAGAAAAAAAAACAGCAAAGGAAAGCTTTCTTCTTGTTTTCCTTTTAACTAAAGAGACACACTTCATCTAAACTTTTGTCCATTATACTAAAGAGACAAACTTCATTTAAACTTAATAATTGCCCCTCGTAAACTAATCCTCTGCAAAATGTGTTGATTCTATCATTTTGTAATATTGAGAATGATGTCCATTATACTTTGTTTCCATTGCCAATTGTTTGTTTATAGCATTTCAAAAGAAACGAGAATGCCTTCTCCTAATCAACTATTTGTTGAGTGGAATTTTAAGTATTATATAATTTATTTGTTGAGTAATAATACTAATTTAACATTAATGTAGATTTAATTCTGAAAATATTATTGATTCTTCTAAGGTTGTATGACATCAGAAGTTAAACACAATACCAAAATAGTTTCTATTGTTATCTATAGAATAGTTTTCATGAATATTCTATACATTCTAACCTCTTAAGACAATTCTAATTTATTTATTGCTTTTTATTCTACTCAGAAGTTATTATAAAAGCCTATTTCAAAGAACATTTGTAATCAGATGTCAACATAGAAGCATTAGAGGTCTGCCTTTTTCAAGCTCTGTAAGAAAAAAGAAGACTGAACTAAATCACATATACCCTCTTTTTAGTAAAGGAAACATACACCCTTTTGAGGAGGTTAAGTTGCTTAAGAACTAAATATCGTTTATAGTTTTTTTTCATTGTAGACACCACTTGCTGATCATGAATGAGTTATTGGGATAAATGCCAAGAGTACAAAACTACAACAAACATATATATATATAAGGAGCTGCTAGAGTTCAAGGCTGTTCCGCAAAAGGTAAATCATGCACATTTCACTATTTTTCAGCCTCTACAACTATACTGCAATTTTAAATATGATGAGGCTGCTATTTTTGAAACTTCAAAGGTGTGTCTCAAAGCACTTGGCAGGTATGTGTGTGTCTTCATCTGGTGGTGTATTTATCATTTTGTGGTCACATGTTTTCATAAGGTACTAAAAATGCTAGTGGAAGACCCAACCAGAACCATTTGGCCTACATATATAACTTACCCATGTTGAAGCCTTGACAGGGTTAAAATAATGAGGTTATTATAAACACAAATAATTCAAAGATGCAAAAAAATGCATTAACAATATTTTTTCTATCAGTATCTAGTGTATTTTTGTTTATAAAACCAGCATCTAGTGTATTTTTGTTTATAAAACCAGTATCTAGTGTATTTTTTTGTTAGAAATGTAAATGTTCAGGTCATACTCTTTTGAAATCAGGTCCATCTTGTTTGATATATGGTTCAACTGTATAGAATGATGTCTGACTACCAAAAATACAAAACATAAGTAAACAGTTTGGATAAGCAATAGAAATAACAAATTCAAAGATGATGTCTATGTTCTTTCACCTTCAACCAAAACCAGGTTCAAGCAAGATAACCCCCAAGTTTCTTATGCACCCTGATTCATATGTTGAGGGTGCAATGCCCCATGATTAAGCATACAAAATGATTAAATATTTTGGCTAGATCATAAGATTTTGGTCAAGGAATTTATAAAAAAAACACTACTAATTACTGTTGTTTTGGATCTATATGTTTGGAATGGTAACATCAAAATAGCAAGCCAAACATAGATACTAATCAAGAAATAAACTTAAGATCCAACAATATCTTAAAGCATGAACGTCAAAGAAATAAAAAGGGGTCAGGCTAACATTAAAATTCATATTTTATCCTAATGAAATGTAAAATCAGTCTTGTTTTATTGTTATTATATATGATAAAACAAAGACAAGTCTACAAGTTCGAATTCCCTGAATTGATAGCCTGTTCATATATAACTTGATTCATTTCAGCAAGCTGTAAGAATTGTCCCTAAAACATTGATCTAGAAATTACTGAAATTTCCATATTCACTCTCCTTTTGTAACAACTATACACGAAAATAACTTCTCTAAAGATATCATAAAGATGGTAAACAAGCAAAATATCAAATTCTTTTAATTCATATGTTGTGCAAACAACCAAATTACAGAAATGGATGATAGTAAAATCACATATAAGAATCCTAAATCTATAAAAAGTTGCAGCCAAAAAAGTCACTTAGTTGCAAACACCAAAACAGAACTGCACATTTACAACAATCAACTTTGAAGATTATGGAACTGCACATTTACAACAATCAACTTTGAAGATTCATTTGTGTAGTTGTGGTGTTACTTTCTAAGGGATTACGGAACTGCTACTTTCTAAGGGAAATTTTATCAAACACTTGGTGTTCATCAAAGAAATCTTAGAGTGCAGAAACTGACCTTAGGAGAGATGGTAGCAGGGATGAAGTTGGAGATCAGCGATGCAAGAAACAAATTTCTACACACAAGAAACGAATTAAGCAAGACAAGAAACGAATTAAGCAACAAACGAATTAAGCAAACGAATTAAGCAAGAAGAATTAAGCAATAAACTGACCTCAGGGGTTTAGGAACTTGCAAGAAGAATTAAGCAATAAACTGACCTCAGGGATTGTGTGTATTTATAGGGTGATTTTAATTTCAGGGATTTTGAATTTCAAACTACCGCCAAGAAGAGAGCATACGTCCCATCTCGTTGGATACTTGCAGGTTTGCTTTTGAAGAAGAAAGCATACGTCCCATCTCGTTGGATACTTGCAGGTTTGCTTTTGAAGAAGAAAGCATCTCGTTGGATACTTCTGGTTTGAAGAAGAAGAGGAGCGCCTGCTTCTGGTTCAAAATGAACTGTGAAGAAAGAAAAGCAGATGTCGCAGGTGTCATTGTCTGACCAACGCTATTCTTGCTTCCTTTATTTGTACTATAGTACTATTCTTGCCTAACACTTCTGGTTCAAAATGAACGATTCGGTTCATGTGGAACTGATGATTCTATTCTTGCTTGTACATTATGCTTCCTTTATTTGTACGTTTTAATTTTAAGAGATTTGGTTAACTTGGAAAGAGATGCATTATAAAGTAGTTAAGATATATATATATATATATATATATATATATATATATATATATATATATATATATATATATATATATAAAAGGTATTTGGTTATTGAGTAACAATTACGTCACCCAAACGATACCGGTCAAGTCTTGATATAATATCTCGTTTATAGTAGTTTTGAAAGTCCGTTTGATAATATTTATTGATCAAATAAAATACGAAATCAATACTTATATTTATGTCAAAATAAATATAAAGGAAAGTTAAATTAATCAATAAATCAATTTAACTTAAAAGAATTCAATCAAGTTTTAAACATTAAAATAAATAATAATGTCTATTATCATTTATAGATAGATTTATATATATTTATATATGTCATGACTTAAACCTTTTATAATTATTTGACAAAATGATTATATATATTTTTAAGTAAAAATATGTGACAAGGTTTATTGAAATAGTATAAGTGAGTTAAAATAAATACAAGTCTTTGTATTTATACTTATACATTAATAAAAGATTTTATAAATTCACTTTGACAAAAGTTATATCATAGGATGACTTAAGATGACCATCTTTTAATAAATTGAAAGTTTAAGTGTTATAAAAAATTATATGTTCAAATATAATTATTTGACGTTTAAATCGTCGAAAACGTTTTATGTTATCACTTAAAAGGCAAACGTTTTTATTTAGAAATAGTCAATAATTATTTTCCAAGTCAAATGTTTGGCATCGTAATCGTTTTAAATATTTTATAACTAAAATATTTATTTAAAGTTTATAGAAAACATAGTCACCGGTTTTGTTTAATAAATAGACTTTTATTTCATTTGGACTTTATATACTTTTAGGAAATGTCAAGAATATTCCTTTAGATTAGTTTCAAGTCTTAAAATATATTTTTAGTCGGTTTTAAAATACGACACTAAAATTGAGTTTTCTCGTTGCGTATTAATCCGTTTTGATCCCAGTTTTCTCCCTACGTAAAGTTTCTCTATTTCGGTCACTTTGGTTTATTTAAAACATCAAAAATATGTGTTAAAAATGCGTCGGGATCAGATCTGATCCGTAACAGTTTTTACGAACTTTTTATAAATAAAAATCATGTTTTATCCTATAAAAATCATGAACTTGAAACTAGTCTTTTAGGGGTTGATTAAAATGTCTTTTATAGTTAAAAATCTATATAATAAAGTCCAAATGATTAGTTATAAATGTGATTATAATAAATGCATTTTTACTTGATTTAGTAAAGATATAAAATATGTTTTAAGGTTTTGGTGAATTAATTTCACCAACACATTAAAGTTTTGGGTTTTTGGTGACTATTTTTATAATATAAATATATTTTATAACATGTTGGCTTGAGATTATTTAATAAGATCCAAGTCATTTTTAAGTCTAAAAATCCATTTATTCCATGTCTTTAGGAATATTCCATATATTAATTTTTAAACAAGTCTTTGTTCATTAAAATTAAATCTATGGTTTTAGTAGGTCATCTAACTTGTCCAATGATTATGTTTTTATATTTTTCATGACTTACAAAGATTCCTACTAACACTTATGTGTTAGGATTAGGTCATGGGGTTATTTATAACAAGTTAATGTTGTAAGATTATTTATTTAAGTCATGAGTTAGTAATATATAGCAAATAAAATAAATAATCAACTAGCAATAGCTAGGACCTTTATGTTCAACCAAGTGAACAAATTTTACTAATACTTAAAGTATTAGGACAAATCTACTAACACATTAGTGTTAGGACCAAGATAATTAAATAACAAGAAATTAAATTACAAGAAATTAAATAACAAGTAATTAAATGCAAGATAAATATAAATGATCTAGGTTTTGATACACAATACTCTCAATTTGGTTTCTTTAGTGCACAACCTCACATCTTGGCTATTTTAAGCCTTAAGGCACCAAAGATGTGTTAGATCAAGTCACTTGTATTATTAACCCAAGTGTTGGTTGTTTTAGAGGATTAGAGAAAGAATTTGTTTTAAGTTATATCAAGACTTGAGGTGATTTTGGGTGAGTGACTAAGTATAGAAAAGTGGGGAAAAAGGGGTTAGTTTACTTACAAAAGTAAAGGTGGAATAGTGGTGGTTCACGGTGGTAGTGGGGTGATCCGGCAGTGGCTAGGTGGTGGTTCGGTGGTGACAAAAAAATAGGGGGGAAGGGGTGTGGTTCGGCTAGGCCGAAACCAAAGAGGAGGGGAGAGAGTTGGGTGTTTGAGGGAGGTAGAAATGAGGGTGGTGCAGGGGAAATGGCTGAGTTTGGCCTCCTTTTATACTAAAAAGTTGGTTAATTGTTTAATGGTTAATACACAATTGCCAACTAATAATCTTAACCATTTTGATTAAAAATAATCATGTAAAAATAGTTGTAGGTGACTTGTATAAAAGATGGATAGTTTTTATAAAAATGGGAGGTGATCCAAGGTTCAGAAATTACATAAAAGTCGATGGGTTGGTATAAAAATGGTGGATTAATGTTTATAAAAAGTTTGGAAAGTAAACATTAATTTTTAGTTTTTATAAAACTACAAAGGTGGTGGACTTCTAAATAAAATTGGTTAAAAAAAATTAACCATTTGGGCCGGGTTAGGCCTGACCGGAAACGGGCCGAAAGGGTGGGCCGAACTGGATCAGGTAACCGGGGCGGGCAACCGGTCCCCGGTTTGGTTACTAGGCTGGTTAATGGGCCGGGCCTCGGGTCGGGTTACGGGTTGGCGGGTTGAGTCAAAACGCTCGTTGGGTGACACTGAGACATCAGGTAAATTTTCGGGTCAAACGGATAAGTTTTGAGGTTGTTGGGCCTGACTGGGCCCAACGGGGTTACGGGTTCGAGGTTTGGTTGATGTTTGGGTTTTTCAGAGCGAAACGGGTTGAGAGGTTCAAGTCTTGACAAAACTTTTGATAATATAAGAATTACTTTAATTTTTGACGTGTCGAAAAGTCAGTTCGGACACCGGGTGAGAAAAATATAAAAGTTACATTTTATTGTTATTCTTGTTGTTGAAAGTCCACAAAGTCATTAGTGGGTTTGCTTGATTTTTAAGTCGGACAAAAGAGTTGGTACAAACTCGGGAATTATTTAGACGGTTATATATATGTATATTCCTAATTAACAGATAATACACGTATTAACGGTAATAATAAAAGTCAAAGTCAACGGGTTGACCTGGTTTTGACCGAGGTGTCACAGTAATAATAATTTACAGCATCTTAACATATTATCAAATGGGTGATACAACTAGGAACCAACTTTATTGTCAATCACAGTTCTATTTTACTTAAACCTGTGAACTCACCAACTTTATGTTGACCGTTTTAGTATATAAATTCTCAGTTACTTGATCGGCTGCTTGGTTGCATGGAATACCTCTTTTGTGCATTATCATTAAGATCCATCATACTATCTGGAGTCATGGTCACACTAGCCTTTTGGAGATTTCATTACATAACACCTAACGGTGTCATGTCTTTAAATCTTTTAATACTTGTTTTGTAAACTATGAAACAAATGAAACATATTATTATTCTTATTTTCCGCTGCTAAATCTTAAATGAAATGTTTTCGACTCCTTAAAATGACTCTAGTTGTTCAACTATCCAGAGATCGTTTCGTGTAACCTTGACTGTGATTCCATCTCGTTCACGCCCGACACAAAAATTATAGGGTGTGATAAATAGGTATCAGAGCCAAGGTTATAGGGAACTAAGTTGCATTAGTAGGACCTAGACTATAGCCTAAGCTCTGCTAGTATCATATTGCATGGGCCATACATGATACTTCTGCCTGACTATTATACTTGTTTATAACTAACCTAAAACTATTATTATGACTTGGAAACTTTTGTCACAACATGTCTTCCTCTGAGCCCATGGAGATATCATCTGACTCTGATGACGAGTTGGCGATCATGCCCGAACTGTTGGAGCCCACGCCGCCGTCTCCGGAGTATGTACCTGAATCGCCTACATACGAGCCATCCTCTCATGTTCCCGCACCAGCGGTTGACCAGCCACGTTCCCCTACGAGTGTCCTAGACTTCACTGTTTCAGATGATTCAGACTCTGACGAGTAGCCTGACGAGACTGCTCCGTTCGACGTAGCCATTACTCCTGGTGGACCCTTGCGGATGTACACTCCCCGCAAATTTGTTATCCATCGTCGTGTTTGCATTTCTGAGCCTGTTGTCCTTCGGGGATCTACCCTCAAGCGTTCAAGATCATCCGATTTCTGTCCTATTCCTCCTGTGTCTGATCCGCTTCTCCAAAGAAGCATATGAGGATCCGCGATAGCACTTTTGAGGTGGGTGAGTCATCTACTACTGCAGCCTCTGTTGAGCCCGTTGCACCCCCTCCGACTTTTCCTGACACTGGTATTCCTCCTCCTGTTCCGTATGAGACTCCCCTGGAGACTATCTTGTCTTCACTCCTTGCTGATGTGGCTCGTCGTGATGATGGCATCCAGCGCATGGAGTCGATTCTTCATACTCTTGCACCCTCCTCTTTGATTACACCTCTTGAGACCCGTGTGTCTGCTCTCGAGGAGCACCTTACCTCTTTCAGCCACTCTCTTGACTCTCTTTATGCACACATGTCTAGCGTGTTTGGCATTACTGCTGATACTCGTATTGCTGTGGAGTAGTTTGCTGCTTATGTTCCCACTGCTGAGGAGTTTGCCCAGACACTTCACTTGCTGTTGACGATCATCACACAGATTGCAGACGTTATGGCTCTGCTTGATCATGCTTCACCATAGTTTGAGATGTTTTAACTTAGGGGTATCTGTTAACCCCCACTTATTAATGTATGAACGTACTTGTATTTTGATGTGGAACTGCGTTTCCACAAGAAAATATCTGTATCGTTATGAATCTTGTAAACAAGTAATCTATGTTGATGATGGTTATGTTTCTCTACTTATTATGTTCTGATGTATTGATTATTGTGTATGTTGTGGTTGGATTTATGTATGTCATGTCTGTGCGTTGACTTACTTTTATCATGTCTTATTCTTTCTTTTGCCATTGTGAAATTAAGAAACATGCCGCCTAGAAGACAACTACGTGTTCGCGTCAACTGGGATACCCCTCCCCCTGCCATGAATGCTCCTGCTATTGAAGCCCTTGTCACTCAACGCGTTGCGGATGTCCTAGCTTCCGTGGAAGCAGACCGTTCCACCGCCTCTAACGGCCGAAACCGTTCCCCTAATGGTAAGATGGAGATTTCTTTAGTATTAACGGACCACTAATTACAATTGTGAAGAATTGTCCTTAAATGTTGGAATAACGTTTCAGGTGGTCGTGACTGCACTTACAAAGATTTCATGAGTTGCAAGCCCACTAATTTCAAGGGTACGGAAGGTGCTGTGGGACTGATCCGATGGTTTGAAAAGATCGAGTATGTGTTCCATATGTGGAATTGTCCGGATGGGTACAAGGTGAAGTACGCCACCTGCACTTTCAGTGAAGGAGTTCTTTCTTGGTGGAATTCGTATGCTGAATCTCTCGGCCCCGATCTTGCTTATGCCATGTCATGGGATGACATGAAGGTACTCATGGGAGGCGAGTACTACCCGAGAGAGGAACTTCAATGATTGGAAGTAGTGTTTTGGAACCTGACTATGATCGGAGTTGACATTGCCGGTTATACTAAGCGCTTTCACGAATTGGCTCACCTATGTTCTTCCATTGTGACACCACTCGATAAGAAGATTAAGAGGTGTGTTTGGGGACTTTCCCCTGTCATTCAAGGGAACATTATGTCATCTAACCCTGAAACGCTTCAAGGTGCCATGCGTCTAGCACACAGCTTGACCTATTAAGCGTCTCGCCAAGGCATCCAGTTCGCGAAGAAAACTGTTGAAGCTAAACCTGTTGCCCTTCCCATTACCTCAAGTGAACGCAAGAAGCCCGACCATAAGCGTAAAAGTGGTCATGACTGGAAGAAGAAGAAGCAAATAGAAGCTCCTGTTGAGAATGCCCCTGAAGCCATCAAGGTCTACGTAGCCGTTACACCAGCTCAAGACCCTAAGATGGCTGGCTACACTGGAAGCCACCCTCTCTGCAACAAATGTAACATGCACCACTCTCTCGACTGCAGTAACATCTACTGCATGAACTGCAAGGCTAAAGGCCACCCATATACTCAGGGACTGCCCAAACCGATCCAACAAGCCCTAGACTTCAGGAAATTGATATAAATGTGGTGCTGCTGGCAATTTCAAGAGCGAATGTCCTAGGTTGAAGAAGATGACACCGGAAGTTGCTAGCCGGCGAGCATTTGTGCTGAACGCCTCTGAGGCCCGTCAAGACACCCATGCCGCGACGGGTACGTTTCTCTTGAATAACCGCTATGCATATGTTTTATTTGATATTGGTGCAGATAAAAGCTTTGTGTCTGATGATTATAGTTCAACACTAGAAATCACCCCTACACCCTTAGACACTAAGTACGCTATCGAGTTAGCCGACGGTAAATTATTGAAGCAACTGAGACTCGTAGAGACTGTTCACTAGAGTTATCAGGACATTCATTTCGCATAGACCTTCTGCCTGTTCCGCTTGGAAGCTTCGAGTTGTTGTTGGAATGGATTGGTTGTCCATCAATCGTGCAGAGATAGTCTGTCACGAGAAGCAAGTCAAGATCCCATTCGAGAATGGTGAGACTTTGACCATTCAAGGAGACTGTTATGGGACCAAACTCAATATTGTGTCCTGTATGAAAGATCGAAAGTATCTACGTAAAGGATACCATGCGATTCTAGCACACGTAGTTGTGAGAAAGCCGGAGAAAAACATCGAAGATGTGCCGATTGTGAAGGACTTCACTGATGTTTTTCCCGAAGACTTACCTGGTCTACCCCCAGCTAGACAAGTGAAGTTTCATATCGACCTTACCCCTGGAGCTGCACCCGTAGCTCGAGCCACTTACCACTTAGCCCGGTCTGAGATGAAAGAGTTGTCCAATCAGTTGCAAGAACTTCTTGACAAAGGGTTTATAAGACCAAGCTTTTCCCCGTGGGGGGCTCCCGTTCTGTTTGTCAAGAAGAAAGATGGATCTTTTCGGATGTGTATAGATTATCGGGAACTGAACAAGTTAACGATGAAGAACCGCTACCCGCTCCCGAGAATTGACGATCTGTTTGACCAACTTCAAGGGTAAAGCTTCTACTCAAAGATTGACCTGCGCTCAGGAGACCATCAGTTAAGATTACGCGAAGAAGATGTTGCCAAGACCGCATTTCGAACTCGTTATGGACACTACGAGTTTCTCGTCATGCCATTTGGGTTGACTAACGCAACTACCGTATTTATGGACCTCATGAACCGTGTGTGCAAACTCTACCTGGACAAGTTCGTTATCGTATTCATCCACGATTTTCTGATCTACTTACGTAGTAAAGAAGAGTACGAACAACACCTCAAGTTGATTTTGGAGTTGCTGAGAAAAGAAAGTTTGAATGCAAAGTTTTCCAAATGCAAATTTTGGATTCGCGAGGTACATTTTCTTGGTCACATGATTAACGACTGTGGTATTCACGTCGATACCTCGAAGATTGAAGCAATCAAGGATTGGAACCCTCCCACGACCCCTTCTGAAATCCATCAATTCTTTGGTCTCGCTAGCTATCACCGCAGATTTATTGAAACTTCTCCAAGATAGCCTAGCCTCTGACTGCATTAACTCAGAAAGACAAGAAGTTCGTTTGGGATGACAAAGTTGAAGCCGCCTTCCAGAAGCTGAAACTGATGCTGTGCAATGCACCCATTCTAGCCCTACCCGAAGGAACCGATAATTTCGTCATCTACTGCGACGCATCTCATAAAGGCCTAGGTTGCGTGCTAACGCAGCTTGAGAAAGTTATAGCCTATGCTTTTCGCCAATTGAAGACCCATGAGAAGAACTACACGACCCATGACTTAGCTCGGTGCCGTTGTGTTCTCTCTCAAGATATGGAGACACTACCTGTATGGAATGAAATGCACTATCTTTACGGACCATAAGAGCCTCCAGCATATCCTGAATCAGAAAGAGTTGAACATGAGACAACGAAGATGGGTAGAACTACTCAGTGATTACGACTGCGAGATCCGTTATCACCTCGGGAAGGCTAATGTTGTAGCAGATGCCTTGAGTAGGAAGGAACGTGTGAAGCCTCTCTGAGTCCGATCACTTGCTTTGACCATTCATGCTGGTCTCCCAGATTAGATTCATGAAGCCCAACTGGAAGCCCTGAAGGAAGAGAACCTCACAACCGAAAACTAGCATGGTATGGACCGCCAGTTGGAAACAAAACCGGATGGAGCCTTTTATTTCATGAATAGACTTTGGGTACCCATGTACGGAGGATTGAAGAAACTAGTCCTGGACGAGGCCCACAAGTCTAGATATTCAATTCTCCCTCAAGCTTATAAGATGTATCATGATTTGTGAGAACCGTACTGGTGGCTTAACATGAAGGCTGAAATTGCTACCTACATTGGGAAGTGTCTGACGTGTGCAAAGGTTAAAGACGAATATCAGAAGCCGTCAGGTCTTTAAGTACAACCGGTTATTCCCGCGTGGAAATGGGAGCGCAACACAATGGATTTCATCACTAAGCTGCTCACTTTCTAGCTATGAAGGAAAGCGACTCGATGGAACTGCTTGCGAAGCATTATCTGAAGGAAATCTTATTTCGCCATGGAACCCCTATTTCCATCATCTCCGACCGTGACAGCCGATTAACCTCTAGGTTCTGGAAATCTCTAAATGACGCTCTGGGTACTCAACTTGACATGAGTACACCCTACCATCCCTAGACCGATGGACACAGCGAAAGAACCATTTAGACCCTCGAAGATAAGTTACGTGCCTGTGTAATCGATTTCGGTAAGAACTGGGATGAACACTTTCCCCTTTGCGAGTTCTCCTATAACAATAGCTACGATAAAAGTATTCAAGCTGCTTCGTTTGAGGAACTTTACGGCAGAACGTGTCGATCCCCCATCTGTTGGTTTGAAGTCGGAGACAGCCAGCTAGCCAGACCAGAGATTTTCATCGAGACTACCGAGAAAGTCTCTCAGATTCAAAGCCGTATGAAAGCCGCTCGAGATCGTCAGAAGAGTTACGCCGCTACAAGACACAAACCTTTGTAGTTCAAAGTTGGAGAGAGAGTCATGCTTAAAGTATCCCCGTGGAAAGGCGTGATCCGTTTTGGAAAACACGGAAAGCTGAGCCCCGGTTACATTGGTCCGTTCGAGATCCTTGAGGAAGTCGGACCTGTCGCTTACAAACTTCAGTTGCCACCAGAACTCAGCAGTGTTCACAGTACCTACCACGTCAACAACCAGAAGAAGTGTCTCGCCGGCGAATCGCTCATCATTCCCCTGGACGAGATCAAAGTTGATGAGACACTGCAATTTATGGAATAGCTTGTTAAGATCGTTGATCGTGAAATCAAAAAGCTGAAGAGAAGTCCCATCCCAATCGTCAAAGGTCGTTGGAATTCCCTTCGAGGACCCGAATTCACTTAGGAGCGTGAAGATAAGTTTCGGTCTAAGTATCCTCACCTCTTTCCTATCGAAGCTCCAGTAAATGGCCCTGTCGGAATTTCGGGACGAAATTCTCTTAACCGGGGGAGAATGTGTGTCACACCCCCAATTTCCACTAACGGAGTTTAACCGTGTCACCATGTGGGGTGTGAGCAAACCAGGATCCCATCCATTAGTTACACAAACAACCAATAAATATCAAAAGATTTGCATTATATTAAAATATATTATAAAATCAGAGGTTTACAAATGCGGAAGCATAGACAAAAATTTTAGTATTTACATAAACACTGTCATGCGAAATAACGTAACTTGTATAGAAAACCGTAAAAGGGTTTTAAGAGCTCATGCATGCATACTCGTGATACTCGAACACCTGCGACCTGAGAGAAACATGTTTAAAGAGGAAGTGTCAACAAAAAGGTTGGTGAGTTCACATAAGCACATATCTACAACTAGTATAAATATGCAGTACGAATACAACAGTCTTTATTCGTATGTTAGTATGTATATTACAAGTACAATCCATATCGTAGGTAGCGAGCCTAAGTTCATGTCACTAAAACGTTCGCAACCGAAGCTGACCAATTAGTTATAGGAATAATCCTTACGTGGTTTGCCTTCCCCGTGTCTACTCGATCACGGTAAGTTAGGCTGACATTGTCCTCAGTCCGACCGCCAGTCGGGTGGTGCATCTCGTGCCCGCTGAGTGGGGTTTGTCAGACCCCAGTAGTACTACCCAATATCCACTCGCTATATGCTATTAACGGTTCGATAAGTATGTACTTGAAAGATAAAGCATTTTACGTGAACATGTGATATATACTGGATTTCTACTTTAATCATACATAAAAGTTGTTGTGTTATCACCCTAACCCAGGTGTAACGTATTTGCGTGTGTTATCGTCCAAAACCGGACGTAACGTAAAAGGTTGTGTAACTCACCTTAGGGTGCGCAACAATTTCCAGATAAATAACATAGCAAGTAGCAAATAATGAATCTTGTGTAATCTACCAAGCACCTAACGAGCATATATACATGAGTGTGTATCAATTGAAATGGCTAAGTCTAGAAACAACGATGAACTTAAACAATGTCGAACTATGACAGGACGAAGGTTCATTAAATCCAAAACAAGTTGAAGGTTGACACATTGCCGAAATCATAATGCTTTGCGAATGTCGAGGAAATGTATATTGTTGACCAAAAATATACGTTCGTGTAATCGAATAATAACATGTATAGTTATAACCAAATACACAATAATATTAATGACGAATATATAAAATATACAATATATAAAATATACGACGTATATTTATAGTTTATTCAAAGTGTTTGAGAGTTCTAATAAACTCTATTCAGCATAATTTAATGTTACATACATATTTAGTCGTCAAAATACACCATATATACACATGTGTATCCAAGATAATTAATCCAGTACATATATCTATATATTTGTTAAAAACTATGTTTTACTCCAAAATAAAGAGATAATCCAATTTACAAACCAATAAAAACGTTTGCGGGTTTAGAATACGACAAAAAAAAAAGAATCAACTTTTGGTTCACCTTCTAGGTGGTCTAATGTTCAAAACAACATAAAAAAATAGTAACCAAAATTATGAAGGTCACCGGGTCGAACCCGTGACCTCCATGTTTCAACAATAGCACCCTAGCCACTAGTCTAGAACTACGTTTGGTTAATAGCTCAATCAGGAAAGCTTTTGACTTTACATAGTGACTAAATCAGTTCCTATAAAAAAACAGTAGAAAAACAAGGGCCTGGGAGGGTTTGAACTCGCGACCAACTATGTACAAGACCAGCGCCTAAACCATTGTGATAAGTTGTGTTTGGTGTTCCAAATCTGTTTGTTAGTTATATAACCAACAGGTGCGCTGGTCTTCCTCCCCACATAAAACCCTACACCCTGTAATCCTCGGCCCACCATTGATGATCATAAAAAAAATTACAGAACCTCAGAACGATGACCATGGACATTACGATTCGAATATAAGATTAGTTTTAGAAATACCTCTTGTGGGAATGAACTCCGAATAAAAAAAACGATGGTGACAAAACCCGAATGGCAAGGACCCGTGATGCCTCCAAACGCTTTTGTTGCTTGCTGCTGAATGATGGTACAGCTCCGATGGTGGTGCAGGTCCAACACAGGCGTAACTGTGGTGAACAAATCGTTCGGATGAAGGTAGTAATCGGATTTCTTGGTGGTGAATGCTTTTGGTTCTTGAGACTGTGTTTAAGAGCTTGCTCTTTTTGTCCAAAATGATTGATCAACGGGTCTTTTAGGTTCAAGAATGATCGAGAGTCGTAACCGATCATTTATGGAGAGGTGGTTACCGGGATGGGGACGGTCACCGACACGAACATCCGACGGTTTCAAATTAAAGTGTTTCAAATTGGGTTTGAGTACGTGGGAACACCGGTCCCTCATCAATTTACACTATGGCTGTTTGGATTTAGTTAATGACGACGCCAACCCCTCTAGGTTTGTTTATTAAAAAGAAGTTTAGAAATTGACAAAACTGGTCCCTTGGTGTTTTAAAGTCGTTAACAAACCTTAACGGGGCTAACGGAGAACGATTTTTAACGATGAATAAAACAAACATGTGTCTCCACAATATATTTAACGTGTAACTTTTATAAGATGTAAACCTTGTGTTGGAACTTTTAATAAGTGTGACTGACGCCATCAAATCTATTCTCGAATAATTCGGTTGAAGAATCCATTGTGATTTGATTCAGAGACGCGGGTTGTGATGATCGAGGCTTGCTAGTTTGGACCGAAGACGTTTTCTTGAAAGTCAACTGTTCGAGTCAACGGTCAACGTAAAAGTCAACGGAAGATCGGTTCGAGCGAGTCAAGCTTCATATTAATTAAATCAACTTTGATTTAATTAATAATTTACTTTAGTTTTTTATTTGTAATAAGCTCATTTTATTTGTGTTTTACTAGTTAGTGGGCTAGTGAGCACATGGGCTCTCTATATATAGGGTGAGTGTGCTCATTTGAGAAAATGAGAGAATAAGGAATGAATAAGTGATGATTCTTAGATTGAGTGAGCACCATTCTAGATAGAGAGAGTCACACATTGGGTTTGAGCTCAACCCAATGTGACCGTGGATTTCCTATGACGAGTTTGTAATCTTTCGGTTCGTTGTAATCATTCAGCAATAATCAATGAATCGTTTGATTTATTATTTCTTGTTATAGATTATATTTGATTCTCATCATCCCGTCTCCCCAATCTCATCTTCGTTCTTGCTCACGATCGGGATTCTCGATGTGAAATCGGTCCTGACAAATGGTATTAGAGCGGGTACCGATCAGATCTCGTCTCACGACGAATCTGATCACTCAAATCTTGATTTTGAGCTTGAATGAGGTGCTGATTGGAAAACCCACTTTGGAGACTTTTTCTTGAGCAAACTCAAAATCAAGATTTCACAAATCTAATTCAAGTCATCAAATCTTGAAGAATCACTCATTCAAGTCATCAAATCTAATTGTTTCTATGATTCCTTGAACCATTTTGAACGAAATTTCACAAGGAATCTGTTGGAATGCTTAGATTTCATCAATAATCACAATAAATGAGTCAATTTTAGAGATTTCCAGATTTATGCGAACACAGAGCATACGTGCTGTGCGTTTCTTTTGAAAAATAAAGTCCATCTTCCACTGATTTTGAGTCAAAATTGAACATGCATACATGTTAGACTAATGATTTAGGGTTGATAGCAACTTGAATCACTTAAAAACATCAAGTATTGAAGATTTTAGAGCAAAAATGTGTTCTTGGAAGTTTTTCATAAGAATCACTGTTTGATCCGATTTCACATAGATTAAGTGGTTTTTGGAGCTTGTTGTAGTTAACAAATCCGTTCCTAAGCAAATTCCTAAACTATTGGTGCAATAAAAACTTGATTTCGTGAAATTTGAATTTAACCTAGTGATTATGCTAAAGAACATGGCTGGAAAATTTTCTGTCTTGAAAATTTGAAAATTTCAAATTTGACTTTATTGCTTGATTGATTCAAACTAAATAAGCTTTGAGATGTTTGTTTTGTAGGTTCTGAGCAATTAACCTCAATCTTAGCATCCGTTGAAGTAATTTCTGAGATCTCGACCTGTTTGACCCATTAAGCTCTTTTGTGAAGAAACACAACTTGTTTCACCATGTCTGACTTTAACTCTGGAAATCAAATGTTCCAAGCGAATAACATGCCTCCAAAACAACTATGGGGGTTGCAACATGGATCGGAAGTCAACCACCGGAGGAGCTCAATCTTGGGAATCGATGGTTTCGTGGCAATGCAAGAAGCAGTCAACCATGTTTACTTCACCTGCTGAAGCGGAATACATTGCAGCTACCTCCTGTTGTTCTCAAGTCCTCTGGATCCAGAATCAGCTTCTGGACTACGGTTTGAATTTCATGTCCACCCCTATTAACATAGATAATACTACTACCATGTTCATTGTTAAGAACCTTGTTCATCACTCTAAGACCAAACACATAGAGATTAGGCATCACTTTATTAGGGACTGTCATGAGAAAAAGCTTATTACCTTAGTTCATGTTTCCTCTGAAAATCAACTTGCAGATCTCTTCACCAAGGGATTTGATGTTTCTAGGTTTAATTGCCTAGTTCAATAAGTAGGAATGATTAACTTTGAGTAAGCTCACCTTTAGGTTCCTTTTAAGTTATTGCCTTAGTCTTAGGTTGTGTAGTCTTAGAGGTATCGTCTTTGTTCGCTTCATTGCCGTGCAATAATCTCGTTATAGAAAACCCAAAAAGATTTTATTTTGTTTCAATCTTTCTGACACCAAATTGAAAAGCCAAAAAGATTTTGTCTTTAAAATTTTGGATGAAAACACAAAAAGATTTTACCTTTAGTTTCTTTAAATCTTGTTAAGTTTTTGGTCATCTTTTATTGACTATCAATAAGACATTTCATAAAGTGTTAATCAAATCTTCAGAAAATACCAAAAATATTTTATCTTATTTTTATTTTGAGTCTTTGTGACAGTCGGTCAAGTCTAAGCTGGCTCACGGTTGAAAAATTAGAGAAAATCACAAAAATTTTAGAAAATAAATAAAAATCACTAAAAATAGAATCGGGTCATTTCAAACAACTTTTGTGAAGAAACTTGTTGGATACCTGATGAAAAAGTCAAAATCTTGAATTTTTAGTGATGCTTTAATAAATACAGAAAAATTGAAGAAAATTCCAAAAATTTGCAAAAATAAATAAAAATCACTAAAAATAGAATCGGGTCATTTCAAGCAACTTTTGTGAAGACACTTGTTGAATACCTGATGACAAAGTCAAAATCTTGAATTTTTATTGATGCTTCAATAAATACTGAAAAATTGAAGAAAATTCCAAAAATTTGCAAAAATAAATAAAAATCATGTAAATTAGAATCGAGTGATTCCCAACAACTTTTGTAAAGGCACTTGATGGGAACTTGAGTCTAAGAACAAAATCTTTGCAATTTTGCAATGCTTAAAATAAACTTTGAAAAAGACAACCAGAAAATTTTGGTTTTGGTTGGGCAAACTATGAAGAACATGATATAATTCTGGTCTTGTGATCTGACCATAGGATATGATCCAATCGATCAGTAATTCTATCATTCGATGTGTCGGTAGGCTCAGCAAAATAAGAATAAGGCAAATCCTGTGATTAAACTCTTAAAACCATGAAATTGTGGACTTTAAGTTCAAAACAGTTAGCAAAATCCTTTAAATTTGCTTAATTCTGTGCTAAGTAAGTTAACCAACACACTAGAGTATTTCTTTTGCGGAAAGTGCTGATTTCAAACCGTACAATAAGTGTGAAACATCACACATTCCTCAAATAAGTGTGAATCATCACACATCCAATCAATAAGTGAGAAATATCTCACGTCCATCAATTGACCGTGACACATCTGCTGAGGAAACTCTGACCTTGTGTTCACGCGTCCCGTCATTATCATTGAAAACATTCCGTGACACATCTGCTGAGGAAACTCTGACCTTGTGTTCACGCGAATCAAAAAATTACACATCCATCTTGAAATCACTACTTCCCTCTAAAGAACATCCATCTTGAAATCACTACTTCCCTCTAAATTACACATCCTTTAGTTTCTTTGAATCTTGTTAAGTTTTTGGTCATCTTTTATTGACTATCAATAAGACATTTCATAAAGTGTTAATCAAATCTTCAGAAAATACCAAAAATATTTTATCTTATTTTTATTTTGAGTCTTTGTGACAGTCGGTCAAGTCTAAACTGGCTCACGGTTGAAAAATTAGAGAAAATCACAAAAATTTTAGAAAATAAATAAAAATCACTAAAAATATTTCATGTCCACCCCTATATATAGGGTGAGTGTGCTCATTTGAGAAAATGAGAGAATAAGGAATGAATAAGTGATGATTCTTAGATTGAGTGAGCACCATTCTAGAGAGAGAGAGTCACACATTGGGTTTGAGCTCAACCCAATGTGACCGTGGATTTCCTATGACGAGTTTGTAATCTTTCGGTTCGTTGTAATCATTCAGCAATAATCAATGAATCGTTTGATTTATTATTTCTTGTTATAGATTATATTTGATTCTCATCATCCCGTCTCCCCAATCTCATCTTCGTTCTTGCTCACGATCGGGATTCTCGATGTGAAATCGGTCCTGACAAATGGTATTAGAGCGGGTACCGATCAGATCTCGTCTCACGACGAATCTGATCACTCAAATCTTGATTTTGAGCTTGAATGAGGTGCTGATTGGAAAACCCACTTTGGAGACTTTTTCTTGAGCAAACTCAAAATCAAGATTTCACAAATCTAATTCAAGTCATCAAATCTTGAAGAATCACTCATTCAAGTCATCAAATCTAATTGTTTCTATGATTCCTTGAACCATTTTGAACGAAATTTCACAAGGAATCTGTTGGAATGCTTAGATTTCATCAATAATCACAATAAATGAGTCAATTTTAGAGATTTCCAGATTTATGCGAACACAGAGCATACGTGATGTGCGTTTCTTTTGAAAAATAAAGTCCATCTTCCACTGATTTTGAGTCAAAATTGAACATGCATACATGTTTGACTAATGATTTAGGGTTGATAGCAACTTGAATCACTTAAAAACATCAAGTATTGAAGATTTTAGAGCAAAAATGTGTTATTGGAAGTTTTTCATAAGAATCACTGTTTGATCCGATTTCACATAGATTAAGTGGTTTTTGGAGCTTGTTGTAGTTAACAAATCCGTTCCTAAGCAAATTCCTAAACTATTGGTGCAATAAAAACTTGATTTCGTGAAATTTGAATTTAACCTAGTGATTATGCTAAAGAACATGGCTGGAAAATTTTCTGTCTTGAAAATTTGAAAATTTCAAATTTGACTTTATTGCTTGATTGATTCAAACTAAATAAGCTTCAAGATGTTTGTTTTGTAGGTTCTGAGCAATTAACCTCAATCTTAGCATCCGTTGAAGCAATTTCTAAGATCTCGACCCGTTTGACCCATTAAGCTCTTTTGTGAAGAAACACAACTTGTTTCACCATGTCTGACTTTAACTCTGGAAATCAAATGTTCCAAGCGAATAACATGCCTCCAAAACAACTATGGGGGTTGCAACATGGATCGGAAGTCAACCACCGGAGGAGCTCAATCTTGGGAATCGATGGTTTCGTGGCAATGCAAGAAGCAGTCAACCATGTTTACTTCACCTGCTGAAGCGGAATACATTGCAGCTACCTCCTGTTGTTCTCAAGTCCTCTGGATCCAAAATCAGCTTCTGGACTACGGTTTGAATTTCATGTCCACCTCTATTAACATAGATAATACTACTACCATGTTCATTGTTAAGAACCTTGTTCATCACTCTAAGACCAAACACATAGAGATTAGGCATCACTTTATTAGGGACTGTCATGAGAAAAAGCTTATTACCTTAGTTCATGTTTCCTCTGAAAATCAACTTGCAGATCTCTTCACCAAGGGATTTGATGTTTCTAGGTTTAATTGCCTAGTTCAATAAGTAGGAATGATTAACTTTGAGTAAGCTCACCTTTAGGTTCCTTTTAAGTTATTGCCTTAGTCTTAGGTTGTGTAGTCTTAGAGGTATCGTCTTTGTTCGCTTCATTGCCGTGCAATAATCTCGTTATAGAAAACCCAAAAAGATTTTATTTTGTTTCAATCTTTCTGACACCAAATTGAAAAGCCAAGAAGATTTTGTCTTTAAAATTTTGGATGAAAACACAAAAAGATTTTACCTTTAGTTTCTTTGAATCTTGTTAAGTTTTTGGTCATCTTTTATTGACTATCAACAAGACATTTCATAAAGTGTTAATCAAATCTTCAGAAAATACCAAAAATATTTTATCTTATTTTTATTTTGAGTCTTTGTGACAGTCGGTCAAGTCTAAACTGGCTCACGGTTGAAAAATTAGAGAAAATCACAAAAATTTTAGAAAATAAATAAAAATCACTAAAAACAGAATCGGGTCATTTCAAACAACTTTTGTGAAGAAACTTGTTGGATACCTGATGAAAAAGTCAAAATCTTGAATTTTTAGTGATGCTTTAATAAATACAGAAAAATTGAAGAAAATTCCAAAAATTTGCAAAAATAAATAAAAATCACTAAAAATAGAATCGGGTCATTTCAAACAACTTTTGTGAAGACACTTGTTGAATACCTGATGACAAAGTCAAAATCTTGATTTTTTATTGATGCTTCAATAAATACTGAAAAATTGAAGAAAATTCCAAAAATTTGCAAAAATAAATAAAAATCATGTAAATTAGAATCGAGTGATTCCCAACAACTTTTGTAAAGGCACTTGATGGGAACTTGAGTCTAAGAACAAAATCTTTGCAATTTTGCAATGCTTAAAATAAACTTTGAAAAAGACAACCAGAAAATTTTGGTTTTGGTTGGGCAAACTATGAAGAACATGATATAATTCTGGTCTTGTGATCTGACCATAGGATATGATCCAATCGATCAGTAATTCTATCATTCGATGTGTCGGTAGGCTCAGCAAAATAAGAATAAGGCAAATCCTGTGATTAAACTCTTAAAACCATGAAATTGTGGACTTTAAGTCAAAACAGTTAGCAAAATCCTTTAAATTTGCTTAATTCTGTGCTAAGTAAGTTAACCAACACACTAGAGTATTTCTTTTGCGGAAAGTGCTGATTTCAAACCATACAATAAGTGTGAAACATCACACATTCCTCAAATAAGTGTGAATCATCACACATCCAATCAATAAGTGAGAAAGATCTCACGTCCATCAATTGACCGTGACACATCTGCTGAGGAAACTCTGACCTTGTGTTCACGCGTCCCGTCATTATCATTGAAAACATTCCGTGACACATCTGCTGAGGAAACTCTGACCTTGTGTTCACGCGAATCAAAAAATTACACATCCATCTTGAAATCACTACTTCCCTCTAAAGAAATAGGGGGAAGAAGTTCCATATGTGTGTTTTGCATGACTGAAGTGCTAAACAGACAAAGCTAGGATAACTGTTTGACTTAGTAGAATAAAATGTCAATCACAACTTTCATCAAACCGGACTAAAACATGATAAATGACATCACAGTGATTTTGCTGAAAATTGCCTTGCTTGAGTTTAAGTGGAAAACAATACCGACAATCTGACTTAGGTTACTGAATCTGTGAGGTGATTTGACTTGTAAGTGTCTGTGATCACGTAAATGACCGGTTTGATTCCTAACATAGTCCAATCTTTACCGAGCAAATATATGCAAAATTAAGCATATAACTGGAAATTGCCAGAAAATAAGGCTTTAACGGTGCAAATGAAAGCACTACGCTTTGATATAACCAAATTTGTCATAAAACGTGAATTTGGGTGCTTTGTGCTTAAAAACATCAAGTTTGGGAGAAATTTGTCAAATTTGAGGTCCATTTGCAATCTAAGTCAAAATCAACCGTTTTGGTAAGTTTGGGCTGGCCTGACTCAAGTTAATTTGATTTAATAGGATTTTGGTCAAGTGTGTGAATTTTTAAATTTTCAGAGTCAAAATGGTGTTTTTTTTAACATGTTATGCACTTAGAAAATTTATTAATTCCCAAATTGCCCTTAATGAGTTCATTTAAGTTTTTACAATTCACTGAGCTCACAATTGAGTATTTTTTTTGTGTGTTTTTGCTACGGGTGTTCTCCTTTTGGTTGAAAATTGATCCTAAATCAGAAGAAATTTCATAAATTAACTTGCTGTCAAAAATTGTTATATTTTTCCCTTTGCTGTTGGTGATCTCGCTAAAGGCAAATTTTCCTTGGCGATCTCGGGGTTGAGAGGATTTTGACTTGGCAACTTCGCCTCCCTCTTAACCTTTGGCGATCTCATAAAGACCAAGACTTGGTCTTGGCGATTTTGCCTAAACCTTGGTGATCTCGAGCTCCTCGAGTGTTCCTTTGGCAATGTCGAATAAAACAAAAGGGTTTGGTGATCGGTTTAAGTCCCAAATAAGACAATTTTGGGTTGTATCTCATCACTTAGATCATACAATAGCATTTTTGACAAAAGATGTCTGTTTGACCTATTTGGACTTTAATCGGTCTAAACTCATTCCAATAGGAGTCAAATGACTCAAATAACTTGATAAATGGATTTTCTGACATAAAGTGGTAACATTTGTTGCTTTTGTGTTGTTTTAAGAATAAGACTGACCAAAGTGACAACACAAAAGCTATTTTTTACCATTCTTGACTAATTCCATCTTTCAATTGAATTTCACTGGATATGCTGCATTAAATAATAGAATTAAGACAACTTCTGGACTTTAACCTGTCTAACATATATTTGAACTCAATGTAGGTTAAATATGCTGTGGTTGACTAGTCTTAACTTGATTTTTGACAATTGCATGCATAGTTGACTTTTTAGGTCAAACCTGGTGAAATTCTCTCATGTTTAATGAATTTGACCCTATTTAGGCTGTGTGTGGCTACCAATCAATTGCTTAACAAATTTTGCCAAATTTAATAACAGATTTCTGTCAAGAAACATTCCAAGACATTCTTGTCTCTTAAATTGATCTTAGCTCATTGTAGATCATCAAAGAGGTATGTGTCTTAAATTTATGGCAATTCTTGATATACAACTATTGAGCTACACAGGGGCTGTTCATTAAACTCACTCAATCAATTTGAATCACATTAGTCAAATTCTAATCAATTCA
This sequence comes from Deinandra increscens subsp. villosa, assembly GCA_039602395.1. Taxonomy (NCBI): domain Eukaryota; kingdom Viridiplantae; phylum Streptophyta; class Magnoliopsida; order Asterales; family Asteraceae; genus Deinandra; species Deinandra increscens. The sequence goes on from JBCNJP010000008.1 coordinate 24,046,926, forward strand.
TGATTAATCACAAACAGGATCAAGCATTGAACCTGTTGATTTCTAGAAATATCTGAATTAGATCTTAGCAAACATTAGATCTTCTTCGAGGTATGTCTTCTAATCTCTAATAAAGTATTGGAAATTTGACTTCTGACCATTCAGGTGGATTGTTCTACTTACTGATTATGCAATAACTCAATAAATTTCATGAAATATGACTTAGCATACTAAATTTCTGCAATTCTGAGTAAGGTTTAAAACTATACTTGATTTAATGAAATGACATGCATATTAGTCATTGTTTTATGAGTCTTTATCTTTTATTCTAAATAAATGGTTAGGTTAGGAACTATTAAAGCTCATATCACACTTATAAGAAAATAAATGCTAGCAAGGTTAGAATTTAGGGCTCATTGATCCTATTTGTCTCTGACCTTGATGTTGATGCTCATGTCAGATATTGAATGCTTCTTGTTCTTTTACTTGACTTTATTTGACTTTGGTTATGTGATTTAAGCATGTCAGAACTTCATACATGTATTCTGATTCATCATTTAACATCTTGTATATGCATAAGTGAAAAAATTTCATATTACTCCCGTACAAGTAGTTAAATAGAATATACGTGTCTGTAAGTGTCTCAAATTTCTCAAATCATGTTGGATTAGGGAATACCTGGTTCAAGAATCTTGTTTGACCCCAAAATCAATAATCCAAATTGTGAAAAACTCAAGTTTAAGGGGAATCACTTCTTGATTCCTTCTTAAGCTTTTTGAGCCATTTGAGTCAAAATGTTGACTTTTTAACAAGAGTCCACTCATTTGAGTGAAATTTTAAACAAATTTCTCAAATTCTATCATAATTTGCCATTACTTGTGTTTTTCATCAAATAAACATCAAACGACATTCTTGAGTCAAAATTCACCTTGTCCTTAGCCAAAGTCAACATTTACAATAAAAGTTACTATTTCAAGGGAAATTACTGGAATTTGGGTCATATCTACTGACATCCTCTGTCAAACTGAATTGATTGTTTTTAAGGAAATTTGAGCCTATGCCTTAAGTAAACTTCTTTTATGTCTTTGTAAGTTAATTGAAAAGCTCTGTCACTATCACAAATCTAGTGTGCCATGACATTCAGTTAACTTGTCTAATTTGATGTAATCATGTTGTTTCTTATGTGCAGATGGCTCCCAAACAGGAAAGAGCAGCCAAAGCCCCCTGGATTTCTCCAAGGCTCATAATCAATTCTGTGAATTTAATAGAAGCTGGACAGATGCCAATCTATATGAATGGGCTTTTAGAATTCTGGATAACTCAAGTTGGATCACTAAAGATAGAGCCATACTTGGTTCCTAGGAGAATGATGCCCGGTTCTTACACGCGTTATCGGCTAGGTCAGTATGTTGGACCCGAAGTTCCATTTTTCCCGAACATGATTGAGGGAATAGGTGTGAACGAAGATCAAGGAAAACAAGAGAAAAAAGCCAAATTAGTGAACAACCTGAAGCGTCGAGTCATAAGAGCAATAGGAGAATAAAGACCATGCAAGATCAAGATGACCACAGAAGCCTGAGTACCTTGAAGAACTGGATCATGGTTAGCCAAAGGATTTGTTATCTCTCATGTGGTTCACAAAGGGTGTTGGGGCTGTAGCACAATTCTGATTTGAATAAATTTGCACGGGAAGACCTCTGGAGATTATATTCCGAACTGAGCGTTTGCTTAAATGATCATTATATGTATCTTGCTAAGAAGTACTAGAGGTTCTTGCTGATGCTACTCGGACAACTCAGATAGTTTGTCAGTCTCACATGTTTGTATTGCCACCAAAGGGGGAATTTGTTAGACCTATCTTAGGTTGGTGGCAACGCAAACATTACACCTTAGGAGTTGGTTTCATCCTTCACTTGGGTTTTTCTAATAACACTAAGTGATTTCATAATAACAACCCTTAGCGATCCCATAATGATTCCTGGAGTTTTGGGATTGTTCTTAGTGATTTCTAGATAGTCTTGGCGATTTGGACACTGGTCTTGGAGATCTGGATTTTTCTTGGAGATCTCGCTGATAAGCCTTGGAGATCTCGTTTGTTCTTGGAGATCTCGCTGATAAGCCTTGGAGATCTCGTTTGTTCTTGGAGATCTCACTAATAAGCCTTGGAGATCTCGTTTGCTCTTGGAGATCTCGTTGCTAAGCCTTGGAGACCTCACCAACCTTGGCGACCTCACCAAGCTTTGGTGATTTGGATTTCCTTCTTGGCGACCTCACCAAGATCCTGGTGATCTAGGAGTTGCTCTTGGCGACCTCACCAAGACTTGGTGATCTGGGAGTTGCTCTTGGCAACCTCACCAAGATCCTGGCAATCTGGGTTTTGTTCTTGGCGACCTCACCAAGACTTGGTCATCTGGGAGTTGCTCTTGGCGACCTCACCAAGATCCTGGTGATCTGGGAGTTGCTCTTGGCGACCTCACCAAGACTTGGTGATCTGGGAGTTGCTCTTGGCGACCTCACCAAGATCCTGGCGATCTGGGAGTTGCTCTTGGCGATCTCACCAAGACTTGGTGATCTGGGTTTTGTTCTTGGCGACCTCACCAAGTGTTCTTAGCGATTTCACAGTTGTTCTTGGCGATCTCATCAGTCTGATGACATAAATTTCACTAACTTCAATAACATTCTCTTGATTTCAGTGCAATCACGACCTGTGCTCTCTCCAGTATAAATAGCAACACTAGAATAACCCTAAATGAGCTTCTAGACAGCTGTTTGAAAAGAGAGAGCACTTGTGTGTGAAAACCCTTGTGTTCTTGAGTTTCAGAGGCGAAATCTAAGGATTTCAACAAGCAAACACTATGATTTGATCATGGATTCATGATTTCCGCACTTGAATCTGTGTATTGGATGAGTAAATGCTCAAATATTGGAATTGTCCGTTAAATCTCTAACGGAATGACCGTTACTTGAATAAAATTGACGGTTTTCTCAAATTCATTCCAAATTGCACCGTTTGACTCAGAAATCTTCACGGAATATTTTTCCGAGCTCGATTTTCTTCGCCAAAATTACGAAGACTCCGGTTATGAATAAATTTCGCGTTTACGCTAGGGTTCTCAGTTTTTCACCGATTTGACACTTTATTTTCGCATCCAACCCAGTTAAGCGGAACAAGTTCAGTATTTATGGATCATTCACAACTGTCATCATTCGGCTTCCAGTTTTTCGTGAGATTGTCCGATTTCAGGATCTTTATATCGTTTTTCTCTACGGAACTGAGCGGAACGGTTCCACTCTCTGCATCTGATTTTCCGCTTCCGCATCGGATGTTTTCAGAGAGATCTAGAGAAAAGGGGGAACAATAATAGAACTGGATTATCGGGTCGATTATCAGAAGTTGGAGCATTTTCAGTGATTGATTGGTTTATCTGAGTCGATTTGTTGTGGTTTTGACTCCAACGTTCAGCATTCTTAGTATTGTACCCGACCGTGTGAACCAAGTGAACTGCAACACTTGGATCTCAACTGGAGCAACAAGAACAGAAGAAGCTTATTCAAAGGGGGAATCTTTACAACAGAAAGATTCAGGTTTATCAGTTATTGTTCGAAGATGTACGACAGAGCGGTTCTTCACCAGTATGACAGATTTGACAGCGTCAGTCAAGGGGGAATTGTTGGAACTTTTAATAAGTGTGACTGACGCCATCAAATCTATTCTCGAATAATTCGGTTAAAGAATCCATTGTGATTTGATTCAGAGACGCGGGCTGTGATGATCGAGGCTTGCTAGTTTGGACCGAAGACGTTTTCTTGAAAGTCAACTGTTCGAGTCAACGGTCAACGTAAAAGTCAACGGAAGATCGGTTCGAGCGAGTCAAGCTTCATATTAATTAAATCAACTTTGATTTAATTAATAATTTACTTTAGTTTTTTATTTGTAATAAGCTCATTTTATTTGTGTTTTACTAGTTAGTGGGCTAGTGAGCACATGGGCTCTCTATATATAGGGTGAGTGTGCTCATTTGAGAAAATGAGAGAATAAGGAATGAATAAGAGATGACTCTTAGAGTGAGTGAGCACCATTCTAGAGAGAGAGAGAGTCACACATTGGGTTTGAGCTCAACCCAATGTGACCATGGATTTCCTATGACGAGTTTGTAATCTTTCGGTTCGTTGTAATCATTCAGCAATAATCAATGAATCGTTTGATTTATTATTTCTTGTTATAGATTATCTTTGATTCTCATCATCCCGTCTCCCCAATCTCATCTTCGTTCTTGCTCACGATCGGGATTCTCGATGTGAAATCGGTCCTGACAAATGGTATCAGAGCGGGTACCGATCAGATCTCGTCTCACGACGAATCTGATCACTCGAATCTTGATTTTGAGCTTGAATGAGGTGCTGATTAGAAAACCTACTTTGGAGACTTTTTCTTATTTTTGGAGCTGTTTGGATGATTTCTGGATGAATCTGGTGATAGATTCTTGTTATTGGGTTCATTTAGATGTGATTTCATGCTCCATATGTCATAATCTGTGAAGAAATACAAGATCTGAGGCTGAAAAACGAAGTTGTTACGGTTTTCACGTTTTTGGGTGTTCTTGAAGATTTCGAGTTTGATTCTGAGTTTTTGGGGTAATAATCAGTGTTTTTGGATGAAATAAAGTATGAATCTTGATGGAAAACGCGTTCCGGATCCATTGGGAGCATCAGTTTTGTCTAAAACGCAAGGGTTTGGGCAGATCTGGAAAAACACATAGTAGTGTGTGTTTCACGGTGTTCTTGGTGTTCTTCATTTTGGTTGAAGATTGCCTTGGCGGTTTCGCAGTTGTTGAAGATGTTCTTGGCGACCTTGAGTGATCTTGAAGATGTACTTGGCGATCTCAGGTGAGCTTGAAGATTGTCTTAGCGATCTCGGGTGTCTCTGAACTTTGTCTTGGCGATCTGGATCTCATGCTTGGCGATCTCATACTTGGCGATCTCAATAAGCCTTGGCGATCTCGTCAATAGCCTTGGCGATCTCGCCAATAGCCTTGGCGATCTCGAAGGAGCCTTGGCGACCTCGAATAAAGTTTGGCGATCTCGAATATCTTGGTGATCTCGACATATCTCGTCTACTGGATTTTTGTTCGAATAAGTTTCAGACGATCTTGGTCGTCTAGATGTGTAGGGGATTGAATAAGGAGTTCGGGGACATAAAAATCGTCAAGTTTCATCGAGTATTCTCTGAGATATGAAGGTTTTACGTTTTTCCGGCGTAGGTTATCATAAATCCGGCGAGCTGCATTAGGGTTTCGATGGTCGAAATTGTGGGGAAGATAGATGACGTGGCAGCCATCTATTCGTTGCAGAGGAATGTCTCTCTCCTCTATTGTCGGCTGACATCAATAAATTCTCTTTGGGTTGTCGAATTCTCATTGGCTGGAAATAAACGCGTGGGTCCCAGGTTGACAAAAGCACTGATGAATGCTCCTAAAGGCTGTCGATTATTGGTTGGATTCTGTGGGTGGGACCAGGGCTGTCTCAAAAGAGATCCGTTGAGAGTCTATACGTTGTTACGCTGCCATTGGGCCTTAGAATTTCACACGGATCGACCATTAACAGCCTTAGGATCCAGTTTTCTCTGCCGTTGGATCAAGATAATATACTTCATTCTGATTGGTCTACGAGATTTCACACGGATTATGGTTTTTCATGGCTGAAATCTGATTGGCTGAGGGAATTTAATATGGATCATAGGGATTTAATTATAATAACGAATTTTTGCTATATTTTCATTAAATACGGTTTTTTTTCTTATCGGTCTTTAACGAGACTAACGAGAAAACGCCGCTAACGAAATTTTTTAAAATTTTCATCGATTCATGAATTTATTCCATTATATTTCGACCGGGTTTCTAGTTTTTGTTGATGTCAAGGCCACGTTAGCTAACGACCACTGACGGACTGGTTTCGCTTCTCGGTTAAGTCTGCAACTGTTTCGTTATGTCTCACTACAAGTTGTTTAGCTGATGCAGCGCTGATGTCATCTAACCGAATTAACTGGAATCTCAGTTAAATATTGGTATATTCCGTTAAATCTCTAACGGAAGGCCCGTTACTTGAATAAAATTGACGGGTTTCTCAGATTCATTCCAAATTGCACCGTTTGACTCAGAATTCTTCACGGAATATTTTTCCGAGCTCGATTTTCTTCGCCAAAATTATGAAGACTCCGGTTATGAATAAATTTTGCGTTTGTGCTCGGGATCTCAGTTTTTCACCGATCTGACATTATTTTTGCATCCAACCCAGTCACGCGGAACAAGTTCAGTATTTGTGGATCATTCACAATTGTCAGCACCCGGCTTCCGGTTTTTTCGCAAGATTGTCCGATTTCAGGATCTTTATATCGTTTTCTCTACGGAACTGAGCGGAACGGTCCACTCTCTACATCTGATTTTCCGCTTCCGCATCGGATGTTTTCAAAGAGATCTAGAGAAAAGGGGGAACAATAATAGAACTGGATTATCGGGTCGATTATCAGAAGTTGGAGCATTTTCAGTGATTGATTGGTTTATCTGAGTCGATTTGTTGTGGTTTTGACTCCAACGTTCAGCATTCTTAGTATTGTACCCGACCGTGTGAACCAAGTGAACTGCAGCACTTGGATCTCAACTGGAGCAACAAGACCAGAAGAAGCTTATTCAAAGGGGGAATCTTTACAACAGAAAGATTCAGGTTTATCAGTTATTGTTCGAAGATGTACGACAGAGCGGTTCTTCACCAGTATGACAGATTTGACAGCGTCAGTCAAGGGGGAATTCTTGGAACTTTTAATAAGTGTGACTGACGCCATCAAATCTATTCTCGAATGATTCGGTTGAAGAATCCATTGTGATTTGATTCAGAGACGCGGGTTGTGATGATCGAGGCTTGCTAGTTTGGACCGAAGACGTTTTCTTGAAAGTTAACTATTCGAGTCAACAACGTAAAAGTCAACGGAAGATCGGTTCGAGCGAGTCAAGCTTCATATTAATTAAATCAACTTTGATTTAATTAATAATTTACTTTAGTTTTTTATTTGTAATAAGCTCATTTTATTTGTGTTTTACTAGTTAGTGGGCTAGTGAGCACATGGGCTCTCTATATATAGGGTGAGTGTGCTCATTTGAGAAAATGAGAGAATAAGGAATGAATAAGTGATGATTCTTAGATTGAGTGAGCACCATTGTAGAGAGAGAGTCACACATTGGGTTTGAGCTCAACCCAATGTGACCGTGGATTTCCTATGACGAGTTTGTAATCTTTCGATTCGTTGTAATCATTCAGCAATAATCAATGAATCGTTTTATTTATTATTTCTTGTTATAGATTATCTTTGATTCTCATCATCCCGTCTCCCCAATCTCATCTTCGTTCTTGCTCACGATTGGGATTCTCGATGTGAAATCGGTCCTGACACCTTGAGTTCATATAAAATGATGAGTCCGAAATCGTACCGATACGTGTAACTCACGTCAAATAATACAAAACTTTACGTTAAATCAATTATATTTATTCGTACAATCATAAGTAGTTACGTGACACATTGTCACATAGAATAATAGAGTAACATGTGCATATATATATATATATATGTATATATATATATCACATAAAGTCATAAATATAATGTCACATAAAATGACAAACTGTTCACATGAAACATAAAATATGACTTACATAAAAGGGTTATTGGATTTTAATAATATGAATTAAGCTCTATTGGCGGATAATAATACGAATTCAGGAATTTCCCTACAATAATACCAATTCGTCACTTAGCTGTCAAAAATGATACACCGTTAGTTTTTCACTAACGGTGTTAATTTTTGCTGACTGGACTGATGATGTGGCATGCCACGTGGCTGTTTTAACTATGTTTTTAAAGTAAGGGACTATTTCTGTAATATTTGAAATATATAGGTTAAAAATATATGTTAAAAAAAATTGTTCATCCTTCGTTTCTTCTCCTCCGCTCTAATCTCCTCCCCGCCGGCGAACTCCTCCCTGAAACGGCAGGTGAAACAGTCCGATACGGCGGCGATTCTGTACTCCTCCGGCACCACCGGTCGGATCAAAGACGAAAATGCCCCTAAGCCCCAAACTCACCCCGTTTCGTTGTTTCCTCTTCCGTTATTTCACGTTTTCGGTTTTTTTTATGCTGATTAGGGCTACGTCGCTCGGCAAACAGAAAACTCAAACTCAACCCCATGGCAGCAAATCTGAAACCCTTAATTCCCCCACCATTGTTTTTATCCGCTTCCTCATCAGCCACCGCATCGTCCGGCGAATCCGCCGGGGACTCCGATGACGCCGGCGCCGGAGTAGATTTCCGCTGCTGCTTCTTTTTCTTCCCCGACTTCGGCGACTCCGCCGGAGCAGAAGAAACAGCTCCTTTAAAAAGCTCCTTCGGCAACAAAACCTTATCGACGGTGAAAATCACCAACGGCTGTTGATCGATTAACGTCCCGACGATCTTCGCCGTTACGATACCGGTTTTTATCGTTACATCCTGACCATCGTTTTGCATCGTGAAATCGTACTTTTTCCCGACGTCCGTCGCTAACGTGTTCATCAAGCCGTTGCTCGATTTCAACATCGACATCGAATTGTAAACCGGAACGCCGTGGTATTCCAGCAGCGATTACTTATCATTTTGCTACTGTTTGAGCCATCGCTCTTTGGTGGGGGTGTGGGATGTAAACGGAGAAGAGGGAGAGATGGATTGGGGAAGAAAATAGTTTATAAGAGAATCCCACAACCCCTTGATTTTATAGTATTTACAAAACAGCCACTCCATTTGCCACATCAGCAAAAAACTAACACCGTTAGTGGAAAACTAGCGGTGTATGATTTTTGAGACTAAATTAACGAATTGGTATTATTGTAGGCAAATAACCGAATTGGTATTATTATCGGCCAATAGAGGTTAATTCGTATTATTTAAATCCAATTTTCCTACATAAAATCATAAAATATAGACGTCTAGACTCAAGTGTATGCTCGTTACACAAACACTAGATAATAAGGTCAATCACATAAATGTTCACCACTTTTATATCAGTTTAGGTTTAAGTTAATTCAGGAAAGGACCTGAAAAGTCAGGTTGTCACATATATGACATGTAACGTTAACTATTCTAGTTAACTAAGATATCGGAAGTTGTTAACGGAGTTAATCTAAAAAATACCAGTTGTCACATCATCCCCAAGTTGAAAGAATTTGTGTCCCGAAAATTAAGGTAATGCTTCTTGAGGTGTGCTGACTAGTTGGCTAGAATGACGGGGAAGGGAAAAGAAAATTTTCCAGTTATGACATCATCCCTAAGTTGAAAGGAAATTTCGTCCCGAAATTTAAATCACAAACAAATCACAATACATAACAAATAAATTTAGGTTCTCTACCATTAAATGAGTGATGGACATTATGCCCAAGAGTGTATACAGCAGGGTGAAAAGATGTCGAAAGTTTAAAAGGTTTTGTATTACAGGGATCGTGTTGAAGGCCATGTTTAACAAGTAACACGACAACAGATGTGGCTGAATTTAGAATTTCAATGTGATGAAGGGACCATCATATGTCCATGTAGCCTTCAGTTATCGCACCGAGTGCTAGAAGTGAGATTTTCATCTCATGTATCGTTTTTCGCTTAATGAATTCGCATTCACCAATAACCCAAGTGAATCGGAGAGAAGGGAATTTGTGTACATGAGAAAATTGTGTGGATCAAGTCAATTAGTGTTTGTTTAATAGACCTGCCTCCCAAGAAGGCATAAACGTCTGAATTTGTCTACCAGCTAGCACATAGCATAGAATTACACAAGATTGATCAAGTTAACATAAGGACCCATTGTTTGACTTAGTGTTTCATGGAATTATGACCAATTAAGTTCACATAATTCGTAATAACATTCAAAATTCACACTTCATTCAATAATGGTTCAGATAACATTTGAGTAACTTTTTAAGATTTCCTTTAAGGGTTGATAGGGTTAATGCATTCTAGCATGCAATCTATCATGAATTTTTTTTTTCTTTCCATACACGCATACAATTGTCCCAACACCTTATATACTAGCATGCAACCCTAGCATGGTATATCTCTAGCATCTAAATTCATAAACTAACCAACACAACTCATACGGTGCAAAGTTGACGGGACAACTTCACACAGTCTTGTCATTCCCACAGAGCTAGGAGACTTAGGACCTTGTATGGTGTATGGTTTTCATACTCAGTCAGGTTAATATATCAACAACATGTCACTTTCTGGTTTCCTTAGCATTTTTCATACACATAGCAATTCATGCAACTCTATGCTACTTATATTCAAACCAGCACTTCAATAATTAATCAGTTCCTATACCCTAGACATAGGATTTGATTCTGAAATTTAGCATGCATAGACACATATTTTGCAAACATTTCTCATGCGAAGATCAAAAGCAAACAAACTACCTATCGTGGTTAAAATGGTTCAACAGATGCTCACATACTAAAACATAGTTTGCAACGTACTATTTTTACGGAAGCAGAACCGAGGTCCAAACAACAATCAAATCAAGTGCAACCATTTCCATTAAAAGGTAACACGTAAAATGGTTTACTCAATTATGTTAAGGATTATTTAAGAAGTAAAGTAGACAATTACGTACAAATTCAAATTGGGGTATAGCAACATACAACCTATCATCTCACATATTACCCTTAGTAAGGGTCCAAAAATAAGGGCAAAAGTTAAACAAAACGAAAGTATAAACTATGAGGTACTGATATCCGACTATGCCCCACAGAAAAGTACATGGAATCAAGTATGTGGATAGCAAGTTTTAAGATGCGCCAATGGCTCAGTTTCTGAATTCAAGTGAGTGTTGTGATGGTAGCCCATGGTAATCGCAACTATACATTCAAAAGTATGACATACAAGTTTAAAATGGAACCAGTTGAGATACAAACTGGGAGGGTGTAAATGACGTAATAAATGGCGTAGAGTTCAAAGATAAATATCTAACGTGTTTGACAAGATTTGGCAAGAAATTCTCATCAATAGATATCGAGATGAACGGGTCAACGGTTATACAGTTCCATAGAGTAAACATCTCGTCAAGAGGGGTCTTCATTGATTAGGTTCACAAGTGTGTCCAATCTACTTGGTGTTCTCGCACTTTCTGCGATATGAATTGTTCTTTCCAGAATATTGCTTTAGATAGTGTTTGAAAATATTGCATGACGTGAGCATGAAATAAACGTATGTCTTTGAAACACAGAACATCATGGTATTCAAAAGCGGTTTCAGTTTTGGATTGCCGCACATATGAATTTGTTGTTAGGGTTTAGTGCAGGTTTACCACGAATTAAGGGGGTCAAATCATGTGTTTCATAGGAAAGGATCGGGGGTATCTCTTTAGTGATAGTTAGAAAGTTTATCAAAAGGGACAGTCGATTCAAAAGTAGTTTTCCCTTAAAGGGAGGTCAACCTACTTCTTAACACATGCTTCTAAAGTTGGAGTTGATCATTCGATTAGGTGGTTGTCATTCAAAAGGGAAAATCACTGGTTTTTAAAACGTTGGTGTTCATCTGGGTTAGAACTCACCTCTGAATCGTGACAAGAAATTCGCTTTAGGACAGTTTTCCTTTAGACTCGGACAATTGAAAACATGGAGTTTGATTATTTCGGGCATGTCTCTTTTAGTAGAAATACATAAGGGATATCTGGAATCTCAAAGAAAGTAGCATCAATCAGTTTTGTGAGGACATAGTCCCGTTGGATGGCATCTCTCTAGGCAGGGATCTTGTGTATGACTCTAAAGTCAATCCTTGGTCCGACCCTGGCCCACATTCAACATGCCACTAATATTTGTATATAGGGTGTACCGCAACTAACCCACCGCACTATCAGCACCTTGTAGGCGTACCAGTTGCCTACCATTACTAGTTTTTGGTCAAACAACATTGGATATTTCTCAACGGAAATAGGGTACGTCCAGTTTCCCTCATAAGTTAGGGTGTAAAAGGGTCTAGAGATTAAAGACTCAGTAAGTTATGCAAACAAAAGATGTAATAGTTCTCATTCACAATGCCAGAAAGATGCATAAGGTTTGCCTTTCTAGTGAATCGTCGAGGGTTTGGCACGCGCAGTGCGAATATTATAACGCTTCGGATTTCAAGACGATCCAAAATTCAAACATGCCACAAGGTTTTAAGTTCAAGCTAGGGGGTTCATCAATGAAAGTTTTATGAAAAGGACGATGAGGAATCGCGTACCCGAAATTTTGTCGATAGTTGCTATAACAGGAGCGTTAATAAACATACAAAATGTATGGATAACTTGGTGTACCCAAGGTGAAAGAAGGGAAAAATGTAGGTCGGTGGTACAGTTAGTTATAGGTAACAAGAAGTTCACACTCGATAGGTATAAATAGGGTTTCCATAAAAGTTTGGTATTGTTGCTGCGATTGAAGCACAAGGTAGTCTCATCATCGATGATGTTAACTAGTTGAAAAGCTAACAAAAAGTGTAACACTTTCCGGTTCAAAGCTTGAAAGCTCATCCAAGACACAAAGGATTACAAAAGCGCGAGAATCAGAAATCGTTGGTTGTTAAATCGTAAAAGGTCCGAATTATGCCGACACAGATCAATAGCACAGTTTCAAAAGGTCCATCGGAATAGTCATTACGCTAAAATTGAAAGTCATCAGTTTGAAAATCAGGAAGGCTTTTCACTAATAGTAACCCCATTAGAGAAATTATGCTTGCGGTAAGCAGTTTGTACAATCGTGACGATGTTGCTGGCCACAAGTTTGGTTCGCACAATAAAATCAGCAGTATGAATCTTCAGGGGGAAACTTCACAAGAATTCTTAGCCCAGAAATGTGTTCCAGTGCCACTATATATGATTCTTATACTTCGTTTATCGAGTGTTGTCTGGGTATTCATTCGGTGAATGTATATCCAAGTTGTTTCACAATCGCAAGGTTCCAGGGATTGATATGGTAAGTGAAGTCGTAAACGTAGATTTGTGATTCAAGATAGATTTAAACCAGTCAAAGACTTCGTCAAGAGTTTTCGTAGTCAGGGAAAAAAAATTGTCACCCTAAGCACATGAGAGAAACGATGTCCCTTCAGGAATAGCATTCATAATGTGTTTCATAACATTCCTCGAATGTACTAGCTAGGATCCATATACAGAAGAGATGGAATCATGCGTGATAACTTTTACAATTAGAAATGACTTCGATCATCCGGTTGAGTTCAACATGTTCAACATTTAATGCCACGAGGAAGAAGAAAAAAAATACCGAAATTTGGTCCCAATCCATCCATTGGCTTGCCTTGTAGGATTCTCCAGGATTTCCATATACTGCAACTTACACTTACGTGTGCACCCGTAACTGTGATTTACTTTATATGATCACCCTAGTTCCTCTTACTTCAGCTACCAGGTATGGTGTGGTCATTAACCCATCATTATCTTGACCAGAATTTGTTAAAGAGACAAGCTTAAGAGTAAAATGTTCACTTTAATTAGAATGGCCCACCCGAAGCGAGTCAACCAGAAATTTAGCTCAATAGTATTTGAATAGAGTTTATCATGCATCCGACTTGATCACAATCCGGTACATAAAGAGAAAGCTTTAGTCGGCCCACACCAGGTACCGTTTACATTATAAGAGTTGTATTATCCCAACGCAGCTATGCAATAGCAGCGAGATAGGAAGGATCTTAAAAGATCATGACAATGGTGGGAAAATGATTCACGATAATGAGGGCGGACGTAAGTGCCCTAGTGGGTACCACTTGGACTCATACAATGATTCTCCTACTGAAGCTAAATGATCACGCTATCAGCACGTCATGTCGCGTTGTCTGAACAAAAGTGTTCGGATGTGTATGTAGGGAAGGTATAACAAGAGCCTCCCAAGCTAGGAATTTTTTTCTTTTTAAGAATAGGAAGATGTATTACACCATCTTCCCTAAGTAAGCATAAGCTCATAGTTTGGGTACTACACCCCGTTCCAGTCTAGAGTATTCCTGAGCAGCAACCGGCTCGCCATGAACAAGGGTGTGATCCTCCAGTCCAACTCGACGTCTTGTCATCACAGATGTGTAGTAGGAGGTACACGTTTCAGAGATGGTGAATATGACTCAATAATAACCGACTTCCCACCGTGAATATAAGAGAGTTAGATAATAAAAACAATACGACATATTATAGGCCAGGTATGTGTTGGAGTGGGTATCATGATGCATGAGAAAAAAAATGTTTAAGCGTGCAACTAACGAAAAACAGTTACAGTTTAAGACCAAAGTCTTAGTTCGCTGTAACCATGGGCTCTGATACCAATCTGTCACAGCCCAGGCCCATCGCAACCAGGATATTGTCCGCTTTGGCAGCCGGCATGCCCTCAGGCATCCACCCCTCACGGATTTAAAATGCGTCTTGATAGGGGAGGTATCCACACCCTTATAAAGCAATGCTTAGTTCTCCTCCCACCAATGTGGGATGTTACAAGCTTGACCCTTGAAGTTGGTCAAACAGATCGTCGATTCTCGAGAGCAGGTAGCGATTCTTCACCGTTAACTTGTTCAGTTCTCGATAATCTATACACATCCGAAAAGATCCATCTTTCTTCTTGACAAACAGAACGGGGGCTCCCCATGGGGAAAAGCTTGGTCTTATGAACCCTTTGTCAAGAAGTTCTTGCAACTGACTGGATAACTCTTTCATCTCAGACGGGGCTAAGCGAGTAAGGGGGTCGAGCTACGGGTGCAGCTCCAGGGGTAAGGTCGATATGGAACTCCACTTGTCTAGCTGGGGTAGACCAGGTAAGTCTTCGGGGAAAACATCAGTGAAGTCCTTCATAATCGGTACATCTTCGATGTTTTTTTCTTTCGGCTTCTTCACAACTACGTGTGCTAGAATAGCATGGCATCCTTTACGTAAATACTTCCGAGCTTTCATGCAGGACACAATTGAGTTTGGTCCCGTAACGGTCTCCTTGAATGGTCAAAGTCTCACCATTCTCAAATGGGATCTTAACTTGCTTCTCGTGGCAGACTATCTCTGCATGATTGGCGGATAACCAATCCATTCCAACAACAACGTCGAAGCTTCCAAGCGGGACATGCAGAAGGTCTATGCGAAAAGAATGTCCTGATAACTCTAATGAACAGTCTCTAAGGATCTCAGTTGCTTCAATTAATTTACCGACGGCTAACTCGATGGCGTACTTAGTGTCTAAGGGTGTAGGGGTGATTTCTAGTGTTAAAATAAAATCATCAGACACAAAGCTTTTATCTGCACCGGTATCAAATAAAACAGATGCATAGCGATTATTCAAGAGAAACATACCCGTCACGGAATGGGGGTCTTAACGGGCCTCAGAGGCATTCAGCATAAATGCTCGTCCGCGGGCAACTTCCAGTGTCATCTTCTTCAACCTAGGACATTCGCTCTTAATATGGCCGGCAGCGCCACATTCATAGCAATTTCCTGAATTCTGGGGCTTATTGGATCGGTTCGGGCAGTCCCTGAGTATATGGTCTTTAGCCTTGCAGTTCCTGTAGTAGATATTACTACAGTCGAGAGAGTGATGCAGGTTACATTTGCTGCAGAGATGGTGGCTTCCAGTGTAGCCAGCCATCTTAGGGTCCTGAGCTGGTGTAACGGCTACGTAGGCCTTGATGGCTTCAGGGGCTTTCTCAACACACTACGTCAAAATTCACCTTTGGCCACGGAAAAAAACCGTGACAAAAGGTGTTTGGTCACGTTTTTTTTTTCATTCCAACCGACACCATAGGTGCCGTGACCATATGTACCCTACGGTCACGTTACAATATCAGTGGCTGAAGCCACCTATAAGCGTGGCTAAAGGGTACCAATATTTGTTGTTGTAATCAAACAATTCTTCAGAAAAGCGTGGCTAAAGGGTCCCAACGGCCACATGTGTTTGGTTAACGTGGCCTTTGGTATTTTATGGTCACGTATATTCGTGTTTTAGCCACATACATTATAAAAATACGTGGCCAAAGGGTTGCTGAAATCATACATTTTGTCACAGTACGTGTGGCCAAAGGGTGGCAACGGCCACGTTAAAATATCAAAAGCGTGGCCTTTGGTATTATATGGTCACGTATATTTGTGTTTTAGCCACATATGTTATAAAAAAACGTGGCCAAATGGGTTGCTGAAATCATAAATTTTGTCCCAATAAGCCTGGCCAAAGGGTGGCAACGGCCACATTAAAATATATAAAGCGTGGCCTTTGGTATTATATGGTCACGTATATTTGTGTTTTAGCCACATATATTTGGAAAAAAAAAAAGTGGCTAAAGGGTAGTTGAAATCAGATATTTTGTCCCAATACGCGTGGCCAAATGGTGGAAACGGCCACGTTAAGATATAAAAAGCGTGACCTGTGGTATTATATGGTCACGTATATTTGTGTTTTAGCCACATATATTTGGAAAAAGAAAGTGGCCAAAGGGTAGTTGAAATCATACATTTTGTCTCAATACGCGTGGCCAAATGGTGGCAACGGCCACGTTAAGATATAAAAAGCGTGACCTTTGGTATTATATGGTCACGTATATTTGTGTTTTAGCCACATATATTTGGAAAAAGAAAGTGGCCAAAGGGTAGTTGAAATCATACATTTTGTCTCAATACGGGTGGCCAAAGGGTGGCAACGGCCACATTAAAATATAAAAAACGTGGCCTTTGGTATTATATGGTCACGTATATTTGTGTTTTAGCCACATATATTTGGGAAGAAGAAAAAGTAACCAAAAGGTTGTTGAAATCAGATGGGTCCTTGCTATACGCGTGGCCAATTTAAAAGCTATTACAAAATATTAATTACAAATCAAATAAAATTCAATTACAAGTCAATACAAATGAAATACAAATAAAAAATTAAAGAAAATTACACTGCATACAAGCACTATTCTCAATCTAATTCAATTACAAGTCAACAACACTACCGCGTACGTGGTCTTCATCTTCAACTGTCCAGATTTGAGCTTAATTAGGACCATTTTTTATTGTATTCCTTCCTATACCAAAACATATAATTGATAATTAGGTTATGAAAATTGATCATAATATATATAGCAATTTTGAAATACTTACCACCATGATAGATATGGACTGAGGAGTGCCATTTTATTGCAAGTAGTATGGATCATCAGGTCCTACAGTTCAATTGATTTCCAGAAGAACATTAGATATCCAGATGAACTTAAAACATCCGGATGAAGATCACATTAAGTTCCAGATCAACTTCAAAGTCAGTTGAACTTTGTTTGCTACACATCTCACCATTTGTTCCAACAATCCCTAGCTGGCTCAAGTGTTTGAGGTACCAAATAACATTTAAAATGGGAATACATGACATTACCAAACAGATTACTGTGAAACTATAGAACGGAATGAAACTTGACTGGCAAATATTTACCTTTTTCTTTTCAACCGCTTCATACGAGGTTGATCGACCACCGATTGCACGCCCTACAGTTCAATTAATTACTTTATGTAAATGAGCAATCAAACCTATAATGAGTTTGACAAATACTAACCGTTGTGTGTATGTCAGCATGATTAGTGCTGTGGCTAGATCCAACAAAAATCTCCTTAGAACTTTCCTAGAACAATGTTTTTGAATTGGTAAAAAGTTAGAGCAGAATAATGACGCAGACCTATCATGAAAGTATTTATTCTGTTTTTTTAATCTAACATAAGTTGTTCCAGTTTTATTCATACAGATTATGTATATACTCTATTTTTTTCATATTAACATACATTTTCAATGAATCATAGCAGGGCCCCATTTAACTCATAACTTTGTTCTTACATGAAGTATATATTCTTATGTACCAGGAACTTGCATCTATTTGTGTTCTTCAGGAACAAGAGTTCATCCGGATTGTGTTCTTCATGAACAAGAGTGTATGTGATTATAAGGTACTTGAAAATAGTATGATTAAGTTGTGATGTAAAGAATTCACCTCTGTAGATGCCAGAGCATTAAGTTTGTGTGGTAACGGTGGTCCAATTGCAAATAGATGAGCTATAAGTAGATCAAGCTTTTTCTCCGATTCTTGAATCTTCAAGAAGAGGGCCTTAATTTGTTCATTTTTTTCATCCCTAAGAAGTCTCTCCTCTTTAAGTTCGAACTCAAGTTTTTCCAATTGACCATCAGTGTTGTTGGATCGATCCTTGAATTTTGTACAATTAACAGAATGTAGTTAGATGCTTTTTAACAAAGTACATAAATAGGAAAGCATGCAGACCCTATTGATTCATTATCTCTTAGTTAGTTCTTAATTATTAATATATCACATAAAGACCCTATTGATTAATTATTTGATATGTTATACACAAATTAAAGACATCTAAAGGGAAGAGTGGAACACATCATGTCTTCAGTGGATATAAACAAACAGTTCACCATTTCTAGCAAAGTAGCAGATGCATGACATCAACATTCTTCTATTCTTCTACAAGGGATTTAAACTACAATTTCTTTTTTTTGTACCCCTCTAACATGAACCTACAAAAAATGTTGGAAACATTCCTATATGTGTCCTCTAGGATCATTTCCTAGCTAGTAATGACCAGAGTAACGTAAATTAGTTCTTAGTTATTAATACATCACATAAAGACCCTATTGACTAATTATTTGATATGTTATACACAAATTAAAGACATCCAAAAGGAAGAGCAGAACACATCATGTCTTGAGTGGATATAATTAAACAAACAGTTCACCATTTTGATATGGTGGGATGAGATGATATATAAACAGGATAAATTTTACTTCTTAAGTAAATTGGAAGAAGAGAAAACCGGATGAACTACAATTCTTCAGGAAGAAGAGTTCATAAGGATTGAGAGAAGATGAACTAGAGTTCTTAAGGATGAACCGGATAAACTAGAGTTCTAAAGTTCTTCAGGATGGTTAACCAGTTTTCTTATATTATAAATACATACACATTTTCAATGAATCATAGCAGACTCCATTTTACTCATAACTGTGATCTTACATGAAGTATATATTCATATGTTATGTTAGTATATGTTGGCATTTTGATATGGTTGGATGAGATGATTTATAAACAGGATAAATTTTACTTCTAAATTGGATAAAATCACATCAGTTGACTGTAAAATCTACTTGCAACAATCAAATTTAGAATAAAATCAACTTAAATGATTGAGATAAAATCTGTCTATATAATTAATGGTGTTAACCAAAACAAAACATGAGGAAGAGCTTACAAAAACTTTCATATATATATATATATTGATCTTTATACAAAGATTTTCATCAGATCCTATACAAAAATCTATCTAACTAGCTAAGACCTAGCATCTGACATATAGTCTTCATCATCCAAGAAGCTGCTGCTGCTGCTGCTGTCATCAGGAAACAGCTTTTGACCAGGCGGCAATCTCGGTCCCAACTCGGAGGTTCTGTAGGTGCAATCCCTGTTCCGGATTAAAAACACATCCAGCTCTCTCTCCCCCTCTGGTCCCTGGAGATGAAGTTTCATATCCCTTACAGCTTCGGGAGTGATGAAATCAGCGTACTCAAGCCCGTATTTGATGGACAGAGGTGGGATCCTCCAGTAAATGAAGAAATACCCAATCGATGTGTGGTTTAGGTATTGCACCATTTGATCCAGATCATGACAATCAAATTTGCGAATGTCGACATAGTCGACATAATCTACCTTTCCCTTCCACACATCCTGGCCGGCGGCATTCCAGTGGAAATCGCCACAGTGATGGACCTTTAGGGTGAACCTCCGACCACCTGTAAAAAACCCAAATGTAGAGTAGAGAGTAAGTAACTAAAAAACATAAAACCCTAAAAATAAAAACGTACAGCCATTGTTGAGTGAAAATACACTTACGGGGAGTCTTGCCATAGTAGGGTGCTGGTTCATTAACACCCATAATCCTCCATTGTTTACCAAAGGCAGCCATTGATCGATCAAAGCTTTTTTTCTTGTTGATCAGGAAATACGTTCGTACAGAAGATTTTGGTGGTGAAAAAGTGGAAATTTAAAGGCAGACAGGGCACGCTACCAGCTATGGTGGGAAGAAGTGGAAAGGTCAGGCCAAGATAACCGTGTATATTTATTACCTTTACCACGCAAATCCTGTTTTTACCGTGTCTATTTATTACCTTTAGCAACGCAAATTTTGTTTATCAATTATTTCTTATGTGATGGGAGTAATTAAATAAGTTCTGGTTAAAATATAACCAATTAACACTTCTGTCTCAATGGTTCTTCTTAATCTTGTAGTGAGTTCCATTCTTTTGACTGACCCAGGTTCAAGCCTTGTTTGCTACAATTTATAATTTTTGATTGTCTAATAGTGGATGACAGGATTTATAAACTAGCTACATTTTAATTCTTCAATAAATTGGAACAAGAACAAAACCGTATGAACTAACAAGAACATAACCGTATGAAGGTTCAAGCCTTGTTTGCTACAATTTATAATTTTTGATTGTCTAATAGTGGATGACAGGATTTATAAACTGGCTAGATTTTAATTCTTCAATAAATTGGAACAAGAACAAAACCGTATGAACTAACAAGAACAGAACCATATGAACTATAATTCCTCAG
Organism: Deinandra increscens subsp. villosa; assembly: GCA_039602395.1. Taxonomy (NCBI): domain Eukaryota; kingdom Viridiplantae; phylum Streptophyta; class Magnoliopsida; order Asterales; family Asteraceae; genus Deinandra; species Deinandra increscens. The sequence goes on from JBCNJP010000008.1 coordinate 24,067,573, forward strand.
GAAGAGCAGGAAGAATAGAACCGGATGAACTAGAGTTCTTCAGGATCAAGAGTAATTATTCAGTAATAGAACAGGATGAACTACAGTTCTTCAGGATGAACCGGATAAACTAGAGTTCTTCAGGATGAACTATATATACTATAGTTGTTATTTCTGTTCGTAGTCTATTAGATATTCCCATGTTTTTAATCCCATTATCTAGTGAATTAAAATCATTCTGGTTGAATACAATTCTCTATACACTAATATTTAGTCACACAACCTAATATATATATGTAGAAGACTATAACCTTAGGGAGAAGATTTCATCCGGATTGAGAGAAGATGAACAGAAACGGATGAAAATACATTATATTAAATTAAAAATCAATTCATTACATAAAAGGGAAAAGAAGCGGCTGAAGACAAATCCCTCTTTGCTTTCTCACATGGTTGCTTTAACAAACACAATTACATACACATAATCCAAAGGGGGTATGATTCCATTAATACATTGATCTATAAAATTACAACTTTAAAACTACTAACTTAAAGGGAAAAGAAGCGGCTGAAGACAAATCCCTCTTTGCTTCTCACATGGTGCTCTAGAGAGATTGTCTGAGAATCATCATATAACGGCTACTTGCTGCTTTCTCACATGCACTTGCTTCTGATCAACTGAAAATGGTGAAGAAGTGGCTGGAAGAAATCAGGTTCATGGGGCCAGAAGCAAGAGAAGCACCTGGACAATACAGGTGCTGCAAACCACAACATGTGCCGGCCCTTGCCGCTGACTTTACAAAATTATATAATAACTTAAAATCTGCTCCCAGGAGTTATGAAGCCGAAACCCTTGGTGTCGTTGAACCACTTCACGGTACCTGATTTCCTACCGCCTTCGTCCGCCATTTCGTTTTCAGATTGTCTGGGGCTGAGGTAACTGAAAATGGTGAAGAAGCATCTCTTTTGCTACATCTCCTATATCGTTCCCCTTCCACAATCCAACATCGTTATCCGGGCCATTTGAGTGATTGGTACCACCCAATGTTGCAACTAAAGTTAGATCTATTATTAATAACAATAATAAATCATAATTTATCAAGCACATTATAAATTAATCAAGGAATGAGTAAAAGAAAGAAAGGAGGGTAGTGAGATCAACTACCTTGTTCAAGTTTAGGGTTGCAACAAACAGGGCATGCAAACCTCATATGGCCCCTTACTGCTGATTGTTATAAAATTATATAATAACTTAAAATCTGCTCTCAGTAAAGCATTTGTATGAACCATTAGAGACTCCTCGTCTCCATGGTTTCCACAATAACTTAAAATCTGCTCCCAGGAGATACAGAGCGCAATCTTTCCCTGCATAAGAAAAAATTACCAAATCTGAGACGAAAATTTCAATCGAACTTCAGTGGTGAAGATGATAACTTACCGTTTTCCACATACGGATGACACCAATTCCACATTTTTTTCCGGCGATGATGGATGAAAAACAGAGAGAGAGAGATTGGGAGAAAAGGGGCATGGTGGAGATGATGATGAAAACTGATACAGAGATAAGTAAATGAAATAATCATGATTACAAGCGCCGTCGACTGTTTGTCTTCTTTTAGCCACCTAAAATTAATATACCGTGACTATTTGTCATAATTTGTCACGCAACCAATGTTTAATATGAGTGGCCATATCACAAGATAATAAAAAATGATAAACATATAAACACAAATCTTCTCTTTTTCGCCACGCGTTTAATATTACCGTGACCATAAAATAGATTTTTGTCACTCACAACCTACCATTTAGTCACGGTTAATATATGTGGCCATAGGTAATAGATTTTTGTCACTCACAACCTACCGTGACCATTAGTCATCTAATATTTAGTCACACAACCTAATAACAGTGGCCATATGTACTAGCTTTTAGCCACATAACTAAGTAAAAAGCGTGGCCATTGCTCACATTTAGCCACGCATAATATATACTTAATAGTTTTGTTTTCTTTTAATTTACTAAGTAATAAAATCTACTCTTTCGTCACACAACATTATTTAAGCGTGGCCATACATTCCTTTTTGGTCACACGAATAAAAAATCATAAAAATTCCGTCGCCGTTTGGTGCATTTCGCCACTCTTTTTTAAGTGTGACAAATAAGTGCCACATATTTTTGTAAAACAGTGGCTAAAGCCACTGCAACTGATTGTTGTTGTCACATAAACAAAAAAATACGTGGCTAAAAGGGTCCAAAGGCTATATATTTGGCCACGGGTACAAAATAAATGTGGCTAAAACGAGAATTTCTTACCTTTGGCCACGTTTTTAACAAAACAGTGGCTATGCGATATCAAAAAAACCGTGGCCAAAGCCACTTTTTGACGTAGTGACAGGAGCTTCTATTTGCTTCTTTTTATTCCAGTCATGACCATGTTTACGCCTGTGGTCGGGCTCCTTGCTTTCACATGAGGTAATGGGAAGGGCAATAGGTTTAGCTTTAACTGTTTTCTTCTCGAACTGGATGCCTTGGTGACACGCTTCATAGGTCAAGTTGTGTGCTAGACGCACGGCACCTTGAAGCGTTTCAGGGTTAGATGACATAATGTTCCCTTGCATGTAATGGGAAAGTCCCAAAACATACCTCTCAATCTTCTTGTAGAGCGGTGTCACTATGGAAGAGCATAGGTGAGCAAGTTCGTGAAAGCGCTTAGTATAACCGGCAATGTCAGCTCTGATCATAGTTAAGTTCCAAAACTCTACTTCTAATCTCTGAAGTTCCTCTCTCGGGCAGTACTCGCCTCCCATGAGTACCTTCATGTTATCCCATGACATGGCATAAGAAAGGCCGGGGCCAAGAGATTCAGCATACGAATTCCACCAAAAAAGAACTCCTTCACTAAAAGTGCAGGTGGCGTACTTCACCTTGTACCCATCCGGATAGTTGCACATATGGAACACAGACTCGGTCTTTTCAAACCATCAAATCAGTCCTACAGCACCTTTGTTAGAGCATATTCCTATGCTACGTTGTGTCTCGTGTATTGTATATAGTTTAGAGAGTTTGAGTGAGTCATAGTTGCAACATACCAAGGTGTCGTACCAAATGGTATGCCGTACCAATTGGTACGTCCGTACCAAATGGTATGCTAGTTGGTACGCTGGTAAGTTGCTAACTATAAATAGTTCGTGTTAGAGAGAGTTCATTAGTTCTGTCATTTATCTACTTCTTAACTGTGTGTAACTGAGTGTGTTTCTCTCTCTAGATTGTATCTCTTTGTGAATCAATAAAGCAAAGTTTTATTTACATCCGTGTTCATCGATTAACCAAATTATGCAATAGTAAGATCCATTTCCGTGGTTTTATAAATGGTATCAGAGCATTTGGTTGCTCTACTGCTTTGATTTTGGTAAATTTTCGGATTCTAGAGTGAGAAAGTTTGGGTTTTCTTCATTTTTCATCAAATTTTCGCAATTTAGAGTGTTTCAACGATGAAAAATGATTTCTGAGAGTTCCTAGTGTGTTTGCGCACCTAACTGATCCATATTCCAGTCCAAAACATCAGAAATTCGAAAATTCAGTTTCATTTCACGTGGTATGCATCTGGTCCGGTCGAAGAACTTTTGGTCCGTATCTGGTACGCAACTGGTCCGCACGGCATTCTCCTTCAAGATTCTGGTACGCTAGATCTGGTCCATAAAGCAATCTTTAAGTTTGGTCTGTGGCGGTTATTTTCTTGTCCGTAGGTCGTTACTCCGTACCATTTTGGTCCACTTCAAGAGCTGGTACGTGAATTAATTTGGTACGTTGGTGGTTCTTGGTCCACTGGTTGAATTGGTCCAGAATTGGTACGCTGAGAGGATTTTTGGTACGCTGGCAGACTATATGTGTTCACTAAAACTGATGTAACTTGAAAATCGTTAAGAGTTACGGGAGCTAATACCAGTCAAAACGTTCGTCTCGGCGAGATCTATACTTTTACTGCCTAACCGCTAGTACCCTTAGGTTTGACCCCCAAAATCCACTTGGAAGACCTTCGTTTTTGAGTTCGAAGTTTTGACGGTCAATTTATAACTTCAAGATGAGCGATTTTCACGCATTTTCAGCTGCTCAAACATCATTGCAAGCAATGATGAATTATGATAACGAGATAGGAACAACTCAGAAGGTTCCTAAGTTGCTACGATAGATTACTATAATTGGAGGAGTTGTTTTGAATCTTACTTTTTTCACAAGATGTTGATTGCTGGATTCCAATTGAGAAAGAATATGAGCATCCGATGATAGGTCCCAACAAGCCAAAGATGATTAGTAGTTTTGATGCGGAGGAACAAAAACTTTTTGCCAGAGAAAAGAAAACATATAGTTATCTTACAATGGCATTACCAAAAGATCTAATGCATCAATTTAAGAAACATACAACGGCTAAGGAATTATGGGATGCTATTGCTGAAAGATGTGAGGGGAACGATCAATACAAGAAGACTCGGAAGAAAGTATTAAAGAAAGAATTCGATAATTTTGGACATTGTGATAATGAAAAGGTGTTAGATTTGATGGCAAGGTTTTCACACTTGATCAATGAACTTGATGTTGTAGGGGTCAAGAAAGAGAGTAAAGAACTGAAAGAGAAGTTTCTAGAAGCATTACCCGAAAAGTGGGAAAACTATGTAATGATGTTGGCTAATGATCCAAGCTATACTAATTGGACATTCAATCAACTAACTAGCAAGTTACAAGCTCGAGAGATGGAATTGACAGTCAAGAAGTCAGCATCTCCTTCGATTCAAAATCCTGAATTGTATTTTGGAGAAAATGTTGATACTGTGCATGCTAAAGCAAAATCTCATTCTAGTTCAAGCATTAATCCACCAACAACAGCTTTTCTTGCTGGAACGTCTGAAAATACTGCTTATTCTTCAGGTTGCAGTTTTACTATTCCCGATAGATCATCAAGCAAGTCTACTGCTAATCAAGCTACTGAAGATCTAGCTGTATTGCAATCTGCTTTCATATCATCTTCATCTGGATCCATATTTAGTCAAATTGGTAATTCTAGTATGTTTCCAGAGGATTTAAGTCAGATGGATGATGATTAGCTGCATAAGTTAGATTTGGAATGGCAATTTGCTATGCTTGTTCAAAGAGGAAAAGATTTATGAAGAAACATGGAAAGCAATCTCTTTTTCAAGAAGGAAAGTTTGGTTTAGATAAGTCAAAGCTTAAATGTTTCAAATGTTCTAAATTTGGACATTTTGCTCGAGAATGCAATCAATCATCATCTGAAAAGTCTAATTCGGATAAGCATGGTCAAACTAAAGATGCAAAGGCTCTAGTAGCTGAGGGAGGTTATGATTGGGCTGTAGATTTTCCGGATGAATCTACATTTTTAGTCCACTCTCCAGAAAATTATTGATTAATGGCAAATATTGAGGTTGAATCAAGTGGGTATGCTTCTGAGATCAGTAAATCTGAAACAAGTGATTCTGAAGATAATGGTTATGAGTCAACTTGTGAATTTTGTGCTCAAAAGGATAGAAAGATTCAAGAGTTGGTTCAAGAAAAAGAAGAGTTGATTGCGGAAAAGAAGAATAAGGAAGAAATTTTAGATAATTACAAAAGAAAGTGTGACATTTCTGATGAGATTGTTAAGGAAAATGAAAAGTTGGTAAAAGAAAAGAGTGTATTACTGGAAGAGTTTGTAGAACTTAAGAAAAGTTGGATGAGATTGTTCGTGAAGATCAAGGAGAAATTCTCAAGTTGCAAAATGAAAATGCAGAGTTGGTTCAAAATGCTCAAAAATGGGAAACTGAAGCAAAGGATGTCATTGAAGATTTCGATAATCTATTTAAGAAGTCAACGGCCAGGGTGGAATCTCTTACAAAGACAAATGATGAACTTAAAAAGCTCTTGATGAAGTTACTACTTTGGAAAGTAATCATCAGGAGGAACATTAAAAATTACTAGATAGAGTCACAAGCTTGACGCATGACAACAAATTGTTGACAAGAAATATTGAAATTCATGAAGAGCGGGTGAAGAAAATTACACAAGAAGTGTATGATGCACATGATCAAATGAGAAAAGCAAAGTTTCTGTCTAATCAAGCTTCGGAACAGTTAATTGACTCGGAAAAGGCATTGGGAGAAGCTCAAAAGAAGATATCAGATTTGAATGTTGAAGTTTTGGATCTTAATCGAAAGGTAAAGAACTTGACAAATTCACATTCATTTGCAAGTTAATTGTGTTAGGATGACAACTTCAAAAGGGTGTTTGGAGGAAATGAATTCAATCAAGTTCCACATCCTGTGATTCAATCTGATGCTCTAGTTGATATCCGTTCTTCTGCTATAGTTGGAGATTGTTCTGAATTTGTGTCTGAAAAATCTAAGAAGCAGAAACCAAAGATTTCAAACAAAAAAGTGGAGAAGGATGAAAGTTTGTTTAAACAATCTGTTAAGTTTGTTTCTAGTGGAACTGGTGTTACTGATAAAGATATTTTTTTGATGATAAGATGGTGGAGACAGATGAGAAGATAGAGTCTGAAGAAAAGTTGGATGCTGAGCTTGTTAAAGCTAACAATTTGAAGGGTATTAAAGTTAAATTTACCAAGGTTGCTCAAGCAGGTTCTTCTATGTCTCAAGTGGAATTGTCAAATTTACCCGATTACAAACGTTCTGGTTTGGGTAATAACAATCAAAGATTTGAGAAAATTGTCAAGAAAAACATGCCAAAGAAAGCTCCAAAAGAAAAGAAAGATACCAGTCTGGATCAGATATATCATCTCGCCCAGGTATTCATTTCTACCATGGAAAAGGGATTTGGAGGCAAACAAAAGAAGCATGATTCATCTGAAAGTTCTCCAAAAGAATATTCATCTAGATCAAATTCGACTCCTCGAAGCCCTACTTCCAACTGGGTGCATGCAAACAGATTTAAGGTTTTTGATGATTATTCTAATGAATATGAATCTGATGATAAATGTTATACATTTCAAGGCAAACCACAATCTAAACGATCATATCGTTTGTGCTATCAATGTCGCCGGAAGGGACACATGGCACAAGATTGTCCTGAAATTGCTAAAAGATCATTTTTAACAAATTTGCCACATTTATTGATGACTCATGCAGAATTTTTACTGAATCCACACCTTTCAAATCAAAATCTAAACCGAAACAATGTTTCAAATTTGATTCTAGTGTTGGTGGGTCATCACAGGATGATGATTCAGTGACAACTGAAAAGGCAAAAATGCAGTGGCGACCTAAGATGGTCATCAGGGCTGCAAATGATTTTGTGGAAGACACTGGTCGACCAGAAGCTGTGTGCTCCGGGTCATTTGAATACTAATCATTTAAACCAGTGTACAGGGTACTTCAAGAAGACATGCCCGTGATTGTGAAGTTCAAGCTTCAAGTAGTTGCTGATAGTGGAGTTTCCTGCTTAACTTAAATTTTGCTTCATATTTCAAAACTGAAAGTTTTTCTGAAAGCTTAAACTTACAGGTATAGTATCGATTGGTCAATTTTCTTTCTTTTACATTTCGTATGTAGTTTAGGGGGAGAAAATTAAAAAACCAAAAATAGTGTCTTTGTGTTTTTGTTAAAATGAAAATCCAAAAATAGAGTTTTCATTTTGAGCGGGGGGGGGGGGGGGGAAGTAAAAATACAAAAACATTGAAAAATGAGAAATTGATCCGACATGATTGGGAAATGATGGTACATTGGCTTACATGTCTGACTCAGGAATAAAATAGATGAAAAAGCCATAGGATCATTGCTCGATGTGCTTGGTAGGCTGGGCATTAAATCAGAAAGTATTCAAATGTGATATTCATTAAATACTAATGCTTGACCAAGTGAACAACATCTTGATGTGTATCTCATGATATAAAAAAAAATATGTGAAAAAGAGAAAAATGAGAAGTCACTGTATATACATGTGTTCATTTTAACAAATTTTAATTTTGTTTGATTTTCTTTATTTTGTCAAATGATCGGACTTTCTCTGCGTGTCCACAAGACCGACCTGATTGTTGTTCGTTTGTCGTTCTGCTTTATTTTCTTTGGTGTTTCGTATAACTCATCGGACTTTCTCTGCATGTACGGGAGTACCGACCTGATTGTTGTTGGGTTATACAATTTCAACTTATTTTATTTTCTTATTTTGTTAAATCCGAGGCCTTATCTGCGTATCGAAAGATCGACCTTAAGGTAGACGATTTAACATTCTTATTTCTTTTTGCATGGAACACAGTTGACTGTATCATAAATACAATCATTATGTGATTAAATCACAAATGAAATCACAAAGTTTGATAAGCAAATACATATCTGAGTATGTTTGATAGTGTGGGGTACACTGGTCAAAGCAATCTAATCAATACAATAACATATCCAGATGTTATGAGTATGATTTTGCCTGAGTTTAAGATGGACAAATTATACCAGAAATTGACTTGACTTGTGTGCTGAAGTAATTGAAATTGAAGTGTAGTTCAGCATGTCATGACCAATATGATCCCAAGTTGTGATCTTTCTCGCAAAAGACAAAAATAGTGTCTGATCCAGTATTGCATTTATGTTTCATATCTGAAAAATCCAAAAGATTTTAGGTGTGTTTTAGCATAAACTTAGAAAAGTCAAAAATATTTTTGGTGTGTTTTGATATAAAGTTACAAAAAGCCAAAAAGATTTTGTTTCTTAGTTGTTTTCGACCGATCGATACACGATACAAAATTATGATTTCAAAACTATATCTTGGATTCTCGAAGAGAAGTTTGCGCCAAGATTAAATTAAATTTCAAAAGAAAAAGAAAGCCGCGTTTCTGTCTTCTGAAATTGCAGGTTCTGTATGACAAGAGTCAAGCATGGTGAAATGGGGAGTATGTAATATCTTTCACAAGTGGATCTTGAAGTATAAAGATTGTTCAAGATTGATCCAGCCATGCAAGTTCTATTTCTGACAAGATTTCAACTTGAAGATCAGATGCAACGATGCTAAAGATTGAATACTGAAGTTTTGTTAGATAGATAGATAGATAGATAGCTACAATACACGTTAAGGGGGAGTTTGTTAGAGCATATTCCTATGCTACGTTGTGTCTCGTGTATTGTATCTAGTTTAGAAAGTTTGAGTGAGTCATAGTTGCAACATACCAAGGTGTCATACCAAATCTACCTAATGGTATGCTAGTTGGTACACTAGTAAGTTGCTAACTATAAATAGTTCGTGTTAGAGAGAGTTCATTAGTTTTGTCATTTCTCTACTTCTTAACTGTGTGTAACTGAGTGTGTTTCTCTCTAGCTTGTATCTCTTTGTGAATCAATAAAGCAAAACTTTATTTACATCCGTGTTCATCGATTAACCAAATTATGCAATAGTAAGATCCGTTTCCGTGGTTTTACAACCTTCTGTAACCTTGAAATTTGTGGGCTTGCAACTCATGAAACCTTTGTAAGTGCAGTCGCGACCACCTAAAACGTTATTCCAACATTTGAGAACAATTCTTCACAATTGTAATCGCCGGTCCGTTAACACTAAAGAAATCTCTAGCATACCATTAGGGGAACGGTTTTGGCCATTAGAGGCGGTGGAACGGTCTGCTTCCAAAGCAGCTAGGGCATCCCCAACGCGCTGAGTGACAAGGGCTTCAATAGCAGCAGCATCCATGGCAGGGGAGGGGTGTCCCGGCTGACGCAAACAGGTGGTTGTCTTTTAGGCGGCATGTTTCTTAATTTCACAATGGCAAAAGAAAGAATAAGACATGATAAAAGTAAGTCAAGACATAGACATGACATACATAAATCCAACCACAACATACACAATAATCAACGCATCACAACATAATAAGCAGAGAAACATAACCATCATCAACATATATTACTTGTTTACAAGATTCATAACGGATATAAATATTGTCTTGTGGAAACGCAGTTCCACATCAAAATACAAGTCATTCATATATTAATAAGTGAGGGTTAACAGATACCCCTAAGTTACAACATCTCAAATATGGTGAAACATGACCAAGTAGAGCCAGAATGTCTACAATTAGTGTGATGATCGTCAACAGCAACTGAAGTGTCTGGGCAAACTCCTCAGCAGTGGGAACACGGGAAGCAAACTCCTCAACAGCAATACAAGTATCAGCAGTAATGCCACACACGCCAGACATGTGTGCATGAAGAGAGTCAAGAGAGCGGCTGAAAGAGGTAAGGTGCTCCTCGAGGGCAGACACACGAGTCTCAAGAGGTGCAATCAAAGAGGAGGGCGCAAGAGTCTGAAGAATCGACTGCATGCGCTGGATGTCGTTATCACGACGAGCCACAGCAGCAAGAAGTGAAGACAAGATAGTCTCCAGGGGAGTCTCAGATGGAACATGAGGAGGAATACCAATTCCAGGAAGAGTCGGATGGGTTACAGAGGGCTCAACAGAGGCTGTTCCAGTAGATGAGTCACCCACCTCGAAAGTGCTATCAGGGATCCGCGTACGCTTCTTTGGAGGAAGCGGATCAGACACAGGAGGAATAGGACAGAAATCAGATGATCTAGAACGCTTGAGGGTAGATCCCTCAAGGACAACAGGCTCAGAAATGCGAACACGACGACGGATAACAGATATTTGGGGAGTGTACACCCGCAAGGGTCCACCAGGAGTGCTATGATAGGGTCGGAAAGACAGAACACGACCAGGAGAAGAAGGGAGTCCAGGTCTTAGAGTAACCATGAGTTCATCTCCATCCACAGGCGGATCAGCAGGAGTGATGGCTACGTCGAACGGGGCAGTCTCGTCAGGCTCCTCGTCGGAGACTGAATCATCTGAAATAGCGAAGTCTAGGACACTCGTAGGGGAACGATGCTGGTCAACTGCTGGTGCGGGAACAGGAGAGGATGGATCATATGTAGGCGACTCACGTACGTACTCCGGAGACGACGACATGGGCTCCAACAGGTCGGGAATGATCGCCAACTCGTCATCAGAGTCAGATGATATCTCTATGGGCTCAAAGGAAGACATGTTGTGACAAAACTTTTCAAGTCATAATAATAGCTATAGGTTAGTTATAAACAAGTATAACAGTCAGGCAGATGTATCACATACGGCACATGCAATATGATACTAGCATAGCTTAGGCTATAGTTTAGGTCCTACTAATGCAACCTAGTTCCCTATAACCTTGGCTCTGATACCAATCTGTCACACCCTGTAATTTATGTGTCGGGCGTGAATGACATGGAGTCACAGTCAAGGTTACACGAAACGATCTCTAGATAGGTTAAACAACTAGATCCGTTTTTTAAGGAGTCGGAAACATTTCATTTCAAATTTAGCAGTGGAAAATAATAATAATAATAATAATAATATTTTTCATTTGTTTCATAGTTTACAAAACAAGTATTAAAAGATTTAAGGACATGACACCGTTAGGTGTTATGTAGTGAAATATCCAAAAGGCTAGTGTGACCATGACTCCAGATAGTATGATGGATCCTAACGATAATGCACAAAAGAGGTATTCCATACAAGCAAGTGGCTGATCAAGTACCTGAGAATTCATATGCTAAAACGGTCAACATAAAGTTGGTGAGTTCACAGGTTTAAGTAAATAGAACTGTGATTGACAATAAAGCTGGTTTCCAGTTGTATCACCCATTTGATAATATGTTAAGATGCTATAAATTATTATTACCATGAACCTTGAATTCTGAAACTATTGGATTAGCCACTCATGGTATTGTGTCCAGGATTATAGAACAGTGATTATAACAATATGTACCCTATTGACTGAAAACGGGAGTCAGGATTGGAGCTACCAATCAGGACAGGGGCGTTAACCCAATATATCTATTCACGTGTCATCGTTTCATTTGAAATTAATCGGAATCAATAAATAGTGGGGATTTGATCATAACATAAATCAACATGAATACGATAAGATGGACGAATAGTTCATGTAATCAATAACGGTAACAGACTATCTACATATCATGCATGATATGAGTTATAAAAATTCTCCCCCAAAAGCATTTAATATAGTTTAAAAGAGGGGCCGTGAAGACTCATAGAAATTAGGCAATTTCTGAATGATGTAACGGCAGGTAACAGGCAACTTAGCAGTCCTAAATCAATATAAGATAGCTTAAGGTCTAGGGTTTGGATTGACAGTTAAGTCACTCCCAAATAATGGTCAAGTCTTGACGTCATGATGACCTGGGTGGTTCTGTGATAACAGACAAGCTTTAGGAATTATAATTTAATCTTGATAACGTTCCAGAAAATAAAGTCGTATATATTCTCAAATTATATATAGATTTTCCTATGTTATAAAATGATTTAGGCCAATATTTATTTTAATAAATATTAGTTTGAAACATGGGCACAATTTCGTTTACAAAAGTTGTTTGTGATAAAAGGCCCGAAATACTCGGGTTTTCACCGGTATTTATCCGTAAGCGTTATTTTCCAATATCATTAAAAATAAAGTTATCATAATAAAAATATACTTATTTTTATTTATGAACTTTCCATAAAATATAGTTTTAGGATTTAAAATCCTAAAGTGTCGGTTTTGCCGGTACACGCCTGGTTTTGACAGTTTTGTCCCTGCGACTAGTTTTAAGGCCCGATAAATTATCCAAACACTTTTTTAATATAACCTAAGCTATTTTAGGTCCTAATAAGTGTTCCAAATCAGTTCAAACAATATTTGGCATATCTTTCAAAAAACGAGGTTTCCGGGTCCGTTAAATGTCCGTTTTAAAGCCGGTTTTGACCTAGTTTAGCTCAGATCAAAAGGGATCGTTTTAGCCAACTTTTACCACTCATTAATATGTCTAAGTCCACTGTTAGTAAGTCCAAACATTCTGAAAATTTCGGAGTTGGCCTGAGGGGTCATATTTAGGGTTTTCCGGCTTATGTTTTGCAATTATGAGGCACTTAGGATCATTTTCAAGAAAAGTGTCTTTACAAAAGTTGTTCCAAAAGTGTCCAAAATAGTCCCTAAGGTTACGGATCTGTCCAAAACGGATCTTGAGTTTTTGGTCAAAAATCTAGTGAAGTTATGTACTTTAAACAACATTTAAGGGGTGTTTAGCATTTCTAAGGCCATGGATCTTAATGTTTAGGCATTTTAACATCTATAAACATAAACTAAGGCATAGAACATCATCAAATCTTGGAAACTAGCTCTCATGTCAAAACTAGTTAGTAAACTAAACATCATTAACTAAGATTAACAAAGATTAAGTGGTTTCTAGACTTTTATCAACCAAGGGTCACCATAATCATCAAGACTTGTCAAAGGAGTGAATGGATCATGAAAATGAGCAACGACACATGATCTAGTAAGATGATCATACAAGAAAAATTCATAAATATTTCTTGGTTCTTGAAGAAAATCAAAATGGAGGATGATGAGATGATAAGGAAGCTTGCTAGTGCCTTGGATCCTCCTCTTCTAGCTTTTCCTTGGCCGCGAGCTAGAGAGAGAGAACAGTGAGAGAGAGGGGGGAAGGAGGTGGTGGGAGGTGTTTGAGTTCTAGGGTTTGTGGAATGAGAAATAAGGTTATAATGTGTTTATATATGAAGGGAATAGAAAAAGGAAGGGGTGTTATTTGTGCTTTAGAAACCGGCACAAGGGGAGGGGGTTACGGTTTGGGTTGAGAGAGAGGAGAGACCAAGTGTTTGTGTGTTTCTAGTTGATTAAGAAAAGAACAAAGTGTATTGTGTGTGTGTGTGTGTGGGTTAGCATGACCGAGAAAGAGAGGGACGGGGTGATGGGTTGGGGGTGACGAGACAAGAGGGAGAGGGTGAGGTGATGGTGGTTTGTCAAAGTATGGTGTTGGTGGCGGAGTGTAATCTTGGGTAACAGAGGAAGTGAAATGATGAGGGATGGTGGTGTAAGGGGATGGTGTGCATGGGGGTGGGGCCGGCATGCAAGGTGGCGGCGGTGGTGACGGTGGCCGTTGTGACGGATGGTGGTGCTCCGTGGTTGGTCGGGTCGAGTCACATGCAAACATGCAAAGGTGATGGGTCGGTTTACTAGTAAACCAAAACGGTTTAGCTCGGTTTTTAAATCGCGAACGAATGCGATTAACAAATGAAAAATAATTGTGAGTTTTGGTCTCGAGATTTTGACACGGGTGATGATTTATGGTAAAGTCTAGATAAAAGTATTTTATTTTTATTAAAAACGTCATACGACACGTTAAATAATTTTTTAATGAAAACGGTTAAGTTTTAGACAAAATGGTTAATATTTTCTACGCGTTGGGTTTGCACGTAAATATTAGACGTCCGGGTTTACAAGTTGATATGTATATTAAATATACTACAAAAGTGATGGAAATAATAAATAAAAATATCATTTTTATTTTATTTCTTATTATTGAAGTTCCACCGATAACAGCTATATTAATTCACAGTTTATGGTGGTTTGGTTATCGTTTTACTGTGGGGTCACGTCAAGACTATAAAGGGGTTGGCATAATATGTTATCTAAGTTAACAAACCTAGATTATATGCACAATTAACAGATAAGTACGTAATTAAATGAGATTTTAGACTTAGGAAACTTACGGGTTGTCACACTTAGACCCTTAGTTATTTGGATTCCTTGTATTTAATTAGCCTACTCATTTTATTAGGATAATCTCAAGGCCTTTCACATTTCTTTTTCCAGTGCTATCTCTCATTATTCAATCCACTCATTAGGTGAATACTCATACCCCCCCCCCCCATTACTATGGGATATTATACGATATAAAATCTTGTTATCAAAAGAAGGGTGATTCCTTTATGTGATGATTCGAGTAATGAGGATTTATACCCCTCTCTTTTAATATTATGGAATATTATGTGATATCAACTCTTGTTATTATTAGAAGGGTGATTCCTTCAAATGATGACTTGAGTAGTGAGTAATAATAACCACTTTCTGATTTTGGGGTGCAACATGTATATCCTATATTCAAATTATATATTTATTCCTTATTCGAAATCAATGCGATTATATGAAGTTAAGTGTGAATTTTTATGTGCATCTATGTTTAATATTTGTGGTGTGGAAATTGTGGATCAAGTATCTATACAATATCTATAATCTTTTATTGAGCCGTTATAACAATGATAGATGAATGTCTATTGGTTGACAACCCACCTAGGATATTGAGACATACTCTTGTCGTCAAATAGGTGATTGTTCCCTTATTTTCTGGGTTTGGTTACACAATATCTATATCTATGAATCATGTATCTATATCATATCTATAATCTTTTGTGCACCATTCACCATTGAGTTGTGGTAACAATGATAGATGAATATCTATTGGTTGACAACCTACCTAGGATATTGAGACATAATTTTGTCGTTAAATAGGTGATTGCTCCCTTATTGTCTAGGTTTGGTTACACAATATCTATATGTATGAATGGTTAGTTTATTTTTTTATGTAGTCCTTATGACTAATTACATGATTGATCCCTTCTATGTGTACTTACCAACTACTTTTGTAGTTAACACTCTCTATTTTTTTTATGTAGTCCTTATGACTAATTACATGATTGCTCCCTTCTATGTGTACTTACCAACTACTTTTGTAGTTGATACTCCCTTCTATTGCGGACCTAAATAAATACATTAAATCAATGCTTTGATGGTTATATTTGAATTATTGTACGGATCTTTGTTTATATATTAAAATGACATGTTTAAGTATTTGGTAACTATTACTAGTTGTCATGTGCATCTGGACAGTCGTTTCGCCCCGACATATTCCGCCATCGGTTGGGGTGTGATAGATTGGTATCAGATCCTTGGCTATAGGGATCTAGGTTATTTGAACTGGATGACCTAGACTATACCATAGGTGTCCCACATGATTCACTCAAGTTAGAATACCTACTATTGTACTATGTCCTTAGATGCTACTTAAACTTGCCTGCTTTAATCTCGTTTCCATCTTAACACTTGACACACACTTATTCCTTAAAACTCTTGAGACTTCCTAGTCTCTCATAGTAAATGATAATTTATGTGATATTTTTAGTTTTGGATTTTCATTTATCTATCAAAATCTTGTCAGAGTTAAATTCTTTAGCAACAGACATGTAGTAACTAAAGGGTGAAAACACCGGTAGCTAAGTATTTTGTTCCAGCTCGGCATTTTGCCCTGTTATTTGGATCTAAGAATCTTTAGTGAAAGTATTGAAATCTATTAGGCCAAAGCATGCCATGGTAAACGTTGCTGGGAATTACAATAACTCTTATTAGTCATGGTTGTAGTTTCCACAATTAAGAAATGAAGGTCGTCTCATTATGTTTTAAACAAGTCAACATGATTTAGTTTTGTAATCTCATGAGATCTCACATATTTCCTCGACTGGTTGTCTCATAATGCATCCTCGTTTGTTTAACTCAGCATAATTATCAAACTTTGGTGCTTTACCACATCTGCCGTCAAATTATGATTTGTATTCACTACTTACGATTCAGCCTTTTATCAAAATTTATGATTTTAAATGATTCCCCCCGTGTTCCAATCATAAAATCAATATCCGTTATATCACATAAAATTTCCTCACCTTGATTACAATCTTTTCATACTCCTTACCTCGTGAATAATTTCTTTTGCTCCAGAATGGATCACGTCAATCTTCACCAAAATCATGACGTAGCCCAACAGATTGCTCAAAAAATAGCAGTTGGTATCACTTATCTAACTCGAAAAGCTCTCAATGCTAACCCTATCAAGGATGGACCTGTAACACACATCGAGTGCTCCAAACACTGCAAGTCATGCGACCTTCAAAACCGCAACGACTATGAAAGGCCTAATGATCTAGCTTAGTGTTTTAAAAACCTCAAAGTTTCCATCAAAAAGGTTAATAAGAAAAAGAGGAAGGCAAAACATCTTACTACAATTTCTGCTACCCCTACTACTCCAATTACCCCTGTTGCACCACCATCTAAGAAACCTTACCACGGGGCACATCCTGAGTGCAACACATGCAGGTATCACCACTCTGCTAATTCGGTTTGTCAGCAATGTCTCACATGTGGTCGTTATGGTCAGCTGATAACCACATGTCGTCAATCAGTTCAACCTCAAATGGTTCAAGCTATGACACAGTTGCTTGCTTAATTCACTGTTGCATCTCAAACCGCAAAGATCCCTATGCATTATTGCTATCAGTGTAGAGACCCTAGTCATCTTCGTAACGCATGTCCACAAATCATCGCCAACAAAACTTTTCTAAATGAAGATGCTAACCCTGGAGCCTCGTCTGGAACTTCCAATATGGATGTTAATTGAAGAACTTTGTCATAATACCCAGAGATCACCTAGATGAACCAAAGCTCGTTTTATTGTTTTCTTTTGTTCTAATGATAAAATTTTCAGATTATCCATTTCGAGCCTTGATGTTTTAAATTCATTGTCTTTAAAATATGCATGTCAGAAAATTTACTTGTTTGGGAATTTATGAAATTTTCATGTTCACATGGTTACGGGATTACATGTGTACAAGTTTATGACTTTATGACCTCTCAAGTAAACAATTCTATCTGCATATTAATTTCAAAAGGTGTTCAATCAAAAATTTAAATCTCTAAGTCATGTCTATACTATGACTATATCGTTAAGCCTTGGTATTACTTGCTACCGATATTTCCAAACATCTCATCCCCACTTAACCTTGAGATCCTTTACATCAGTTATTGCTTAAATTGTGCGTTTTAAATAATTACCTATCACCCCTCCTAGACGAACAAATTCTTGTAGTTTATGATGATAAACCAGCCAGTGGACTTAACTCATAACCCATGAGTACTTGCGCAAGAAGTATGTGGCATCTTTGGTCTATATTATGGAAGATCGTAATAAAGAAATGGGAGCAAAAGACATCCTCAGTCAAACGGAACTTCCCTAAAAAGGTTTCTGAAGACATATTGGGTCTTCCTCCCATTCACCAAACAGACTTTCGTAAAAAGGTTTCTGAACAAATTCCGATGGTCCGAACTCCAGGTTCGGACCTGTTCGACCAGTCCGAACTCAGAGTTTGCTGGGAGTTCGGACCACAGCTAACATGCATGTCCTCGTCTTGTATTCGATACTTCACATGACGATCAGGAACCATGTATCAACAAAATTCAATGAAAGACAAGTTGGAAAATAAATGGAGGAACGGTGTTTATAGTGCCCGGAATCTTGATTCCACGAATTGATAAACTTTTGAGATGTGAGGCCTCATTTATAGAGTTTACTTGAGGACAAGCAAAGGTTCAAGTGTCGGGATATTTTATATACGCTAAATTATACATATTTTTTATATCGAATATTCATCACATTTCGGGTTATATCTGACTAACTATTATCAAAATAGTGTTATATTGGTTTCTTTTTAGTTTTTCAGTGTAATCCAGGTGAAAATTACAATAGAAGTCAGAAATGCTCAAAAATGAAGAAAATATAAAGAATTCGTGATTTTATGCGAAGAACCGAGCTCTAACCTTGCAAAATGGAAAAAATGCCCTAATATATATCTCTCTCAAGTCAAGACAAGGTGGTAACTCTTAAACATAGCCACGACTTGGAGCTTAACCGCTGGAAGATAAATGTGTGCTCAGAGACCAGATACAAACTTCACGGAGGCATATCTCGACAAGAGGAAGAAGATTATGAGGTCAAAATGGCATGATTAAAGTTCAACATGCCCCGTGCCATACTTTGGCACGGGCTATGCCAAACTAAAAATTGACTTTTTGGGTCTGGAAGCCTTCTAACTCAGCACGCTCCGTGCCTCTGAATCAAGCCTGTACCACACGGTCGTGCTCCTGATGCTCGAAGATTTAAAGTAGGGATGAGCAATTGGTACTAGTACCCGTACCGGTACCCATACTGTACCCGGACCGGTACCAGTACCCACATATTCGGTAACGGGACCGGGACCGGTACCGGGAAAAATCAAAAAATACTCGGTAGGGTACCGGTACCCGAAAATATATATTGGTTTCTTATTTAATAAAGAAAAACACAATAAAACATATATGATAACTGAAGCATCGTGCGTCGATCATTAGATCAGAGAGTTAGACACGAACGTCGATTATGAATCATACCAGATTTGAGGGTTATCGCTAAAAAAACCGTTTATATAGGAGCTTAGTTTATTAATTTGTACCAAGTTTGATTTGAGGTAGCATGTTGAAATACAAAACTTGGTAAGTTCCAGCACCTATTTGTGGACCACAAAGAAGATTACGAGTTGTTTATTGGTACTCTAATATTAATTCAATTTCATGATGGTCTTAATACCAATTCAGGAAGGGATTTGCTAACCGGGTACCAAACAAGTATAGTACCTAAATCCTGGTACCCAGTACCCGTACCGATATATTAGGTACCGAGATCGGTACCCAGTTTTCGTTCAAAACGGGACCGGTACCGGTCAGGTACGGGTACGGTACCCAAGCTCATCCCTAATTTGAAGATCACCGGCCTGACTCAACACGCCCCGTCTCAATTCTTTCCTTTCTCCCCCTTCTATTGATCCATTTGGTGTTTTTATGTTTTGTAAATCAAGTTTATAAGAAATATAACTTAAGTAGTTTTTGCAAAGTATTTGTCTATGAATTTTTCTTCTTCTTTTAATCAAATCTTTAAAGCCATGTTTGGCTAAACTTTTATACTTACCTGGGAAGTAATAAACCTTTGGTAGGTTGGTTAATGGATTTATAAGCTTGTTTAAGGTGTGTCTAATGACTTTATGAAAACCCTTTTTAGTGAAAGTTCATTATTGAGTTTCTGAACTAAACGTGCTCTATGTATCACAGACCAATTAGGGAGTCGAAATCCCAAAGGCCGAACCTGTGACACCCGGTCGGGGGATGATGCATGATCCTTTAAGGTGACTCGCGTCCCATGCTACATGATATGTTCGAGGTCCTAATGTTTATGTAAGCAAACTCGGTTGTCACACAAGTGCGGGTTGAAAGTACTTGGTTGGGAATGAGTAATATTTTGTCACTTCACGGAAGCTGAGATGGTACGTGTTTGTGAACTTGGCTCTGGTTATGCTAGACATACATGCGCGAGAGGGGTGTACGAAAGAAACGGACCTTAGTCCCTTAAAAATAGAATTTTCAAAATAAAATAATTCGGCACGCAGGGTTGTTCCCCTGCTGGTTCATGACAGCGTGTCGAGTATGGTAAGTTGGCCGATTTGAGGGACCCCGTAACTAAGTGGCATTACACCACTTCGTTTGTTTGCTAGCAGCACCTTCCCTCGGCGTTCGTACTCCTCGCAGACGATTGACCGTTGGATGGTGAATCAGCCTAAGATTCCGAAAGGTGGTTGGTCTTCTACTGGTAAGCAATCTTAAGCAAGAATATAAATGATCATTTAACCTTCCTTAACCACTGGTAAGTTCTCCCAAGTAGTAATAAGTTGAATTTCTAAAACTAAAAACATCATCTTATTTTATCTTAATTTTCTTTTCTTCTTTTTATTTTAGTCTACTTAAACATTTTCATACTAAATAGATTTGGTTAGACGTTTACAAAGATAAAGTATTAAAATCCCCACTTTCCATTGTGTCCTTGATCGACCCCGATTCAACTTACCACTACTATACTGCTCCACGATGGGTGCACTTGCCCGTGATGTGGTGAAATAGTAGTTGTTAGTAAATCAGGTTTTATAAATTTAAAAGCTTCAAATGCTAAAAAGGTGTCACAAAATAATATCATATTTTATATATACACCACAGCACAACCCGTCCATTTTTCCAGGGTCAATTCTTTACTTTTTCTTTCTTTGGGTTAAGAGTTTCTATTGGCACACCCTGTCCATTTAAAAACAGGACGAGTGAAACAGGGGGCACGGGGCGTGTAAGTCAGGCCGGTGATCTTCAAATCTTCGAGCATCAGGAGCACGGGCAGTGTGGTACAGGCTTGATTAAGAAGCACGGGGCGTGCTGAGTTAGAAGGCTTTTAGACTCAAAAAGTCAATTTTTTGTTTTGCACGGCCCGTGCCAAAGTATGGCTCAAAGCGTGTTGAACTTAATCATTTGATTTTAACCTAATAATCTTCTTCCTCTCGTTGAGATACTCGAAATTCACTATTGATGGTTCCCGTAACTCATTTTTTAGCTCGAGATATGCCTTCGTGAAGTTTGTATGAGGTTTTCTGAGCACACGTCATTTGGGAATAAACGAACCTTTGGTGGTTTGGTAAACTGTTTTTGTAAGCTTGTTTTAAGGTGATCTAATGACTTTATAAAAACTCTTTTTATTGAAAGTTTATTACTGATTTTCTGAACAAAACGTGCTCTACATATCACAAACCATTTGGGGAGTCGAAATCCCAAAGGTCGGACCTGTGATACCCGGTCGGGGGATGATGCATGATCCGAAGGTGACTCGCGCCCCATGCTACATGATACATTCGAGTTCCTTATGTCTATGTAAGCAAACTCGGCTGTCACACAAGTGCGGGCTGGAAGTATTTGGTTGGGAATGAGGGTTGGTAATATTTTGTCACTTCACGGAAGCCGAGATGATACGTGTTTGTGAACTTCGCTCTGGTTACACCGGACGTACATGCCCGAGAGCGGAGTACGAAAGAAACGGACCTTAGTCCCTTAAAAAGAGAATTTTCATAATAAAATAATTTGACACGCAGGGTTGTTCCCCTGCTAGTTCCTAACAGCGTGTTAAGTACGATAAGTCGGCCCATTTGAGGGACCCCGTTACTAAGTGGCATTACACCACTTTGTTTGCTCGCTAGCAACACCTTCCCTCGGCGTTCGTGCTCTTAGCAGACGATTGACCGTTGGATGGTGAATCAGCCTAAGATTCGGAAAGGTGATTGGTCTTCTGCTAGCAAGCAATCTTAAGCAAGAGTATAAATGATCATTTAACCTTCCTTAACCACTGGTAAGTTATCCCAAGTAGTAATAAGTTCGATTTATAAAACTAGAAACATCATCTTATTTTATCTTTATTTTCTTTTCTTATTTTTATTTTAGTCTACTTAAACATTATCATACTAAATAGATTTGGTTAGACGTTAACAAAGATAAAATATTAAATCCCCACTTTCCATTGTGTCTTTGATCGACCCCGATTCAACTTACTACTGCTCCATGATGGGTGAACTTGCCTGTGATGTAGTGAAATAATAGTTGATAGTAAATCAGGTTTTATAAATTTAAAAGCTTCAAATGCTAAAAAGGTGTCACAAAATAATATCAAATTTTATATATACACCACAGCACACCCCGTCCATTTTGCCGGGGTCAATTCTTTTCTTTTTCTTTCTTTGGGTTAAGATTGTCTATTGGCACACCCCGTCCACTTATAAACAGGTCGTGTGAAACAGGGGGCACGGGGCGTGTCTTCAACGGCACGGGACGTGTCGTCAGCGGCACGGGGCGTGCTGAGTCGGGCCGGTGATCCTTAAAATTTTGAGCTTCAGGAGCACGTGCCGTGTACTACAGGCTTGATTCAGAGGCACGGCGCGTGCTGAGTCAGAAGGCTTTCAGACCCAAAAAAGTCAATTTTTAGTTTGGCACGGCACGTGCCAAAGTATATCTCGGGGCATGTTGAACTTTAATCATGCCATTTTGACCTCATAATCTTCTTCCTCTCGTCGAGATACTCAAAATTCACTATGTATGGGTCTCGTAGCTCGTTTTTTAGCCCGAGATATGCCTCCGTGAAGTTTGTATGCGGTCTCTGAGCACACAACATTTGGGAATAAACGAACCTTTGGTGGGTTGGTAAACTGTTTTTGTAAACTTTCTTTAAGGTGAACTAATGACATTATAAAACTCTTTTTATTGAAAGTTTATTACTGATTTTCTGAACCAAATGTGCTCTACGTATCACACACCATTTGGGGAGTAGAAATCACAAAGGCCGGAACTATGACACCCGGTCGGGGGACGATGCATGATCCGAAAGGTGACTCACGCCCCATGGTACATGATACGTTCAATGCATGATCCGAAAGGTGACTCACGCCCCATGGTTGGGAATGGGGGTTGGTAATATTTGTCACCTCACGGAAGCCGAGATGGTACGTGTTTGTGAACTTGGCTCTGGTTACGCCGAATGAGCAATCGCGAGAGCGGTGCACAGAAGAAACAGACCTTAGTCCCTTAAAAACATAATTTTTATAATAAAATAATCCGACACGCAGGGTTGTTCCCCTGCTGGTTCATGACGGCGTGTCGAGTACAGTAAGTCGGCCGGTTTGAAGGACCCCGTAACTAAGTGGCATTAGATTTAGTGTATATCACATTTGTATTTTCTTTTTGGTATTTTCTGATAAGAAAGTAAATTCCATACAGAATCAGACACAATTTTTGTCTTTTGTGAGAAAGATCACAACTTGAGATCATATTGGTCATAACATGCTGAACTACACTTCAATTTCGATTATTATAGCACATAAGCCATGTCGATTGCAGATATAATTTGTCCAATTTTAAACTCTGGCACAATCATACTCATAACATCTGGATATGTTAAGGTATTGATTAAATTTGCAATGACCAGTGTACCCCACACTATCAGACATACTCAGATATGCTTTGCTTATCACATTTTGTGACTTCATTTGTGATATTAATCACATAATGATTGTATTCATGATATAGTCAGCTGTGTTCCATGCAAAAAGAAATAAGAACGTTAAATCGTCTACCTTAAGGTCGATCTTTCGATACGCAGATAAGGCCTCGGATTTAACAAAATAAGAAAATAAAACAAGTTGAAGTTGTATAACTCAACAACAATCAGGTCGGTACTCCCGTACACGCAGAGAAAGTCCGATGAGTTATACGAAACACCAAAGAAAATAAAGCAGAACATCAAACGAACAACGATCAGGTCGGTCTTTCGACACGCAGAGAAAGTCCGATCGTTTGACAAAATAAAGAAAATCAAACAAGATTAAAGCTTTGCAAAATGAAAACATGTATACACAGTGACTTCTCATTTTATTTTTCACATATCTTTTTCTTGATATATCATGAGATATGCATCAAGATGTTGTCCACTAGGTCAAGCATCAGATTTAGTGTATATCACATTTGTACACTTTCTGATTTGCCGAGCCTACCTTGCACATCGATCAAATGGTCTTATGGCTTTTTCATCTATTTTATCCATGAGACAGACAATGTCAGCCAATGTACCATCATTTCCCATTCATGTCAGATACAATTTCTCATTTTTCAATGTTTTTGGCTTTTTCAAATTTCTCCCCCTAAAAATGACAACTCTATTTATAGATTTTCATTTTTACGAGATGAAAAACAAACACTATTTTTGTATTTTTGCAAAAACAAACTCCCCCTCAGAATGAGACGGAGTGAAAAACCAAGAAAATTGATCAACCAACACGAAAACTTTGCAATTTAGCTTTGAAAACACAAATAATTTTGAAAGTCAGATTAATTAGAACAGATATTTCACAATCAGCAATTATCCAATCACTGAAAGGTCTTCTTGAAACACCTGTTGACACCAAATAAATCATTAGTCGCTCTGGGATCGACCCGATGTAACATCGTCGGGTCGCCCGGTGTCTTCCACAAAGTCATTGTTGGCCTTGGAAACAACTTTGGGTTTCCAAATTTGTAAAATTTTCAATTTTTGATCAGAACCTGAATCAGACGCAACCGACGTACTTGGTTTAGACCAAGACGATTTACGAGTTGATTTCATCTTTGGGGACCATGGTTCATCAAAAATTTAACCTTTGTTATCCACATATTTGGCAGTGTTGTGGATATATGCAGTCGTCGGGCAATCAGCAGCTAAATGTCCTGGTTGACGACATACATAACAAAGTCTTTCTCGAAAATTGTTTGAAAATGATTTAGATTTTGAAAAACCAGATGAATGCTCAGAATCAAAATTGTCAAAGAAATCATCAGAGGAATCATACCTAGGAGATGGACTCCTTGAAGATGACGATCTTCCAGAATAGTAAGTAAATTCCTTCTGAGATGGTGATTTCTTTGTATTCTTTGCTGTAGGAGCCTTGGCAACTTTCACCGGTTTCTTTGTTTGAATCAATTCTTCCTTCACAACAAACCCCACACCTTTATGTTTGAAACCTGAAACCTTTGAGGTACTTGAGGAAAAACCCGAAACCTCTCTTGCCTTAGCTTCACTTGTGAATTTAGCTTTAATATCTTTCAGCCTGTTCTTCTCAACCAAAACTTTGTCTTCTTCAGTTGCAGCAGATGAAGAACTTGACACAACCTTATCAAAAGTCTTCTCATTCTTCAACAAACAGACTTTGACACAAATTTTGGAGCGTCACCCAAAGGCTTTTCCTTCCTTTTGGACTTAGATTTATGCTTCTGGGGTGGAGTAGCAAACTTGGAATAATCATGCAATTCATCTTTTGGATCAATCTGAGCAGCAGTAACTTCAGTTAAATCCACTGGTTGAGGAACCAAGTGAACATCACCCTTCTGAGAACTATCTGAACTCTGATCCTGCTTGTATAAGAAATTTAGCATTGTTGGTGATAAATTGCAATTTTTCACTTGCCGCTTCAACTCCAAAATCTCCAGTTTTAAATCATTGATCTTTAGTTGAGCGTCAAAAACTTCTTTCTGTGACTTGATGAATTTTGCATTTAGATCATCATATTCATAAGTTTGTAGCTTTCGGATATCACATTCAGCAAATAATTCTTCAAGAACACCTTCTCTCTTTTTCTTATAAATCTCAACATCCTTTGTCAAAACTTCATTTTTATCACGATAAAGAGTATTCTCATCTTGAAGCATAGAAATTTTGTTCTGAAGCTTTTCAACAGTAACAGCAGTTGTAGCAATAAGAGCAGTTGCTTCTTCATACTTTTTCTGAACCGGATAACTTTTCTCAAACAGATTCTCAAAATCTTGAGCTGCATCTAAAGCTTCAGCCTTTGCTTTCTCACACTCTTCAGCTAATGTTGCTTTCTCTTTTAAAACATCTTCATGAACATGAACCAACTCATAATACTTCTTTTGAAAATCTTCCAATTCTTGCTTTAACACCATTATCTCTTCAGTCGATAGTTGACGACTTTGTTCAAAACTTGCAATCTCCTGAAGTAATTTCTTACATTTAAGACATTCAGTCTCTTCAACCATTGAACTCTCAGAGACTCTAGGTAATTCTTCTTGAATCAGTTAAGATGCTATCATCATCAATATGACGAACAGTCAAAGCAATTGCAGGTTTAGACTGATTCTTTTTAACTTCAGTATCTGCATTCCATGCAAACTCACTTGAATGTGGAAACGTATTGGTCCAATCATGAACAAGATTAGCAGATTTCATCTCAACCTTCTCAACTTTATTTGGTGAATGATAAACTAAATGTGCATGTTGACCAGTTTTCAATTTATGATCTGCAGAACTTGGACATTCTCGAGCAAAGTGACCATAATTTGAACACTTATAGCATTTAACCTTAGACTTGTCCAAACCAATCTTTCCTTCCTGATTCAATCTCTTCTTCCCAGTTCTATTGAAAAACTTCTTTGTTCTTCGAACCAACATAGCATACTGCCAATTGAGATCCATTTCTTCTAAATGATCAAAATCAATCTGATCATAATCTTCGTTAGCTAACTCAGCATTACTCACAGCACCCGTGATAACACCAAAATACGAAGATACCAAAGTAGACATTAATGCATTATAATCATCAACAGTTTGAGCAGATAATGCAGTTTGATTTGAAGAACTCGGAACAGAAACAGTACAACCAGCAGAAGAATAACTTGAAGATTCAGATTTACCTGCCAGGAATGCTATTGGAGGTGCAGAATTAAGAATATTCGATTTCCCAGCATTCATTGTAGAATCATTTTCACCATGATACACTGCAGGATTCTGAATTTGTGTAGGAATAGACTTGTTCACCATCAATTCCATATCCCTCGCCTGAATTCTTTGAACTAAATCATTGAAAGACAATCCTTGAAAATCCTTGTCATGAGTAATCATCATAACATAATTCTCCCATTTTTCAGGTAGAGCTTCCAAAATCTTCTCTTTCATATCAGCTTCGTCTTTAGTAAGATTCACCAAGCGCATTTCACTCATCAGATGAGCAAATCTTGCAATCAGATTGGGAATCGTTTCATTCTGATAATGTTTGAAACTATCAAACTCTTTCTTCAAAACCTTTTGTCGACTTTTCTTGTACTGGTCATTGCCTTCACATCTTTTCTCTAAAGCATCCCATAAACTTTTCGATGTGTAATTACCAGCAAATTGATGAAGTAACTCTTTAGGCAAAGCCATCGTTAAAGTATCATAAGCCTTTTTCTCTGCTTGATAAGCTTTCTTTTGTTCAGAAGACATTTTTCTTTGAAGTATAGGTTCACCAGTTTCATCTTTAGGGTAAACATATTGTTCAGTAAACGATAACCACATATCAATATCATTCGTATCAACATATGCTTCGAATCGTTTAACCCAACTATGATAATCTTCCAACTTTAGCAATTTGGGAACTTTCTGACTTGTTCCAATTTCATTATCATAGTTCATCATCGTCTGCATCGTAGCTTGAACCGAGTTTTGAATAGCCGCGAACGCTTGAAAATCGGACATTTTCGAAACACATGTTACTGTTCACTCCGAACCTCGTCCGAACCTAATAAACCCTCTGAACTTCCTCCGAACGTGGTCCGAACTCAGAAACACAGTCCGAACTCTCTCCGACCTCTCACCGAACCTCGTTAACTCCGAAACCCTCCGAACCTTGTCCGAACACTCACCGAACGAACAATATGGTCCGAATGCTCACCGAACAAACTCCGAACGAACTCCGAACCTGGTGTTCGGAGCGGTTATGCCGAGCGTACTCCGAACCTGGAGTTCGGAGCAGTTACGCCGAATGAGGAGTTCGGCCGAACGCGAAAAATCAAAAAATTTCGGAAAAACTCACTGAATTCGACATCTCTCGAGCTGAGACAACTCAAATGAACAAAAACGACCAAAAAAACACAATTTGAACGTAAAGCATGGTGTTTTAGATGAGATTTTTGAGAAACGAAGATGAAAAACGAGTTTTGAAAGTCAAAAACGTGAGTCGAAAAACACTGATCTCCGACTAGTAGAACAAACCAAAAGCTCTGATACCACTTGAAATTGCCTGAGCGCGTGGATCTTCTACTTAGTCGTATTGAAATCAATGTAATATGAGTAGAGACACAAAGAGTAAATACAAACAGACTTTGTATTGACCACTGAGAACCACAGAGTACACTTAGAAAGTATATGACCCGGGAGCTCTCTAATTCTATACAAGACAAACCTATTTATAGGCTGAAACCACAACTGGCCGAACCTCAGGTTCGGCCAAGCTTCGGCGGCTCCGAACCTGGAGTTCGGTCAAGGTTCGGCCAGACCTAAACTTGCACGATCCGTCTTGTTCTCGATACTCCACGTGACGATCAGGAACCATGTATCAACATCTTCGCTATATTTGTTTGCCAAGAGCACAGCTCCCGGGGGTTCGTACTCCTCGTAGACGATCGCCCGGGAGAGTAGTGATGCTTGATTTGAGGCTAAGAGGCGGTCTTGCTGCCTGTTGGTGACTAATCTTATAGGAAGGGTATAAATTC
The DNA here is from genome assembly GCA_039602395.1 of Deinandra increscens subsp. villosa. Taxonomy (NCBI): domain Eukaryota; kingdom Viridiplantae; phylum Streptophyta; class Magnoliopsida; order Asterales; family Asteraceae; genus Deinandra; species Deinandra increscens. The sequence continues at coordinate 24,096,210 of JBCNJP010000008.1, forward strand.
CAGGTTACCAACATCACCACTAATAAGTCCTCTAAATGATATTATATGCAACCGAGTTGATCAAGACACTACTTTTTAGTCTAGTTATTTTTAGTTTAAATTATTTTACATATTTTACTAACATCTTCACTTGAAGATTGACCAGGTTAGACGTCAGCAATGGTGAAGTACCAATCCTTTTCCTTTGTGTCTTTGAACGATTCCGATTCAACTTACCACTACTATGTTGCCCACGATGGGTGCACTTGCCCATGAATGTGCTGAAATAGTAGTAGTTTAAGTAAATCCTGCTTATATATTCAAAAGCTTAACGGCTAAAAGATATCGCAAAATAACGATAAATTTTATATATACACCACAGCACACCAGTTTGATCACCCATAGTAGTCGTTACAATGTAAACACTACTTTATACATTTGCTACCGACAATATAGTTTATTAAAATTTACTTACCGGGTCACACGATCGAGCCTTGAAACCAACACCATTTTCACTCTATAGGCTGTTGATTTGAGTCCAAGTGCTCCCACAACACTTTAATCCCTCAAACTTTGGCTCTGGTACCAATTTGTAATTCCCGACCCCTAATTTGAGCAAGTTAAAATTATATATATAGTTTTCCTAGAATATTTCATTCGACATTACAAGTTCATCTATAATAATTTGTCATTTTCTAGGTTTAGTTACAATAAAAAACATTCAATTCATCACACAAGACCAGAGTATACAACGGTGTTTAACATTCACTAGTTAAGCTACAAAATATATCCCACGGTGTTGTTCGGTTCCTCCAAAACGGTAGCTTGGTCTTGAACCGTCCTCCTACTAGATTTCACATGACACCATTACCAGTAACAATTAGTAATAACGGAATAACGCAAACCACTCCTACTTACCCCCCCCCCCCTCCCCCGTTAAGGTAAAAAAAGTAAAAAAAATTTGTCCACCGTACTCCTGGAGTATCGCCAGACTCAGAAGCTGGGTTGTGGTGTATCGCTCGGAGTAGAGTATGCTGTACTCCCGGTGTATCGTCACACTCAGAGGGCTAGGTTATGGCGATACGCTAGGAGTAGTATTTTCAGCACCCTTGCCAGTTTTTCTGAGAAATCCGGACTTAGTCAAAATTTGAGGTTTTTCAACTTAGGTCCAGAATTTTTACCCCATGTTTACTTTTTTCATATAAATAATAAAGTATCAATAGCACATGATCACAATGGCATAAATCATCAAATTCACACATAAACTTTGGATATGAATCCACGTAAGGTAAAAAAAATAAATTTTTTTTGTCCACCATACTTCTGGAGTATCGCCAGAATCAGAAGCTGGGTTGTGGTTTATCACTCAGAGTAGAGTATGTTGTACTCCCGGTGTATCGTCACACTCAGAGGGATAGGTTATAGTGATACGCTAGGAGTAGTATTTCCAGCACCCTTGCCAGTTTTTCTGAGAAATCCGGACTTAGCCAAATTTTGAGGTTTTTCAACTTAGGTCCAGAATTTATGGTTACTTTTTCATATAAATATTAAAGTATCAATACTACATGATCACAATGGCATAAATCATCAAATTCACACATAAATTTTGGATATGAATCCACATAAGGTAAAAAAAATTGTCCACCGTACTCCTGGAATATCGCCAGACTCAGAAGCTGGGTTGTGGTGTATCGCTCGAAGTAGAGTATGTTGTACTCCAGGTGTATCGTCACACTCAGAGGGCTAGGTTATGGCGATACGCTAGGAGTAGTATTTCCAGCACCCTTGCCAGTTTTTCTGAGAAATCCGGACTTAGCCAAATTTTGAGGTTTTTCAACTTAGGAACATAATTATACCCCACGTTTACTTTTTTGTAAGGAATATTGCGCTTGGAAGATTTCCGGCTGAATGCCAATTTTGTTATGTTCCGGCTGAAGTTGAAGTTGAAGCGGAATTCTCACTTCAAGCAGAACTAGCAGTTCAAGCGGAAAGAAGCAGTTTTGTCCTTTAGCGAATATTCCGGGTGAACTCAATTATCCACCTAATAATGAGTTCAACCGGACTTTTCCTGAGATGTCTTTTCAGCAAGTCAAATGCTGCAAAAGCTTCTTGTATGCTTCTATGTCTGATTCAAGCCGCTCTCCTAAAGTAGTATGTTGCTGCAAACACGCAAGCTATTCCAATTGTCGATGTTTATTCTTTTGGTAGTTTGTATTTGACTTTATTGTTTACGGTCTAGATTAGATCGCATGAGATCAATGGCTGTCATTGATCTCATCAGCACTATATATAGCTTAGTTAGCTCTTAGTTCGCACATTATCTGTTCTTGAGCAACTTGTAATAGTGTAGCTTTTAGTTAATGCAAATAGTGCCGAGTATTTGATACTTCGCTGTTACTATCCTTCTGCAAATCAAGCTTTTACATTATACACAAGAACTAAATATCGCTTAAGTAAAGTGAAATATAACTTTAATTCCGCAGGGTTATATTTGCAAGTAAAGGGCTTTGTTTTAGTTTCACTCTAACTAATAACGATCCTACAAGTGGTATCAGAGCTTTGGCTCTCACTTTGAAGACTTTCAGTGCTTCAAAGTTGATACTTTACTTGCCTACTTTACAAGCCTTGCTGTTTCTTCTTTCAAAAGTTTTTAAAAATGAGTGATTTTAGTCTAAGTTGTCCAAATGGTTCTTCCAACAAACCACCAATGTTCACTCCAGATGACTTTGGTACCTGGAAACTCAGCATGGAAGGTTTTGTTAGGATTTTGGACCGCCGTATTTGGAAATCTTTTACTGAAGGACCTTACTCACTTATGGTTTCATCTGCTGATGATGCAGAAGTCAAGATACCAAAACCACTAGACAAATATGTTGAATCTGACTAAACTGCCCTCAAATTTGACCATAAGGCATATTGGACTCTACAGGCAGCACTTCCTAACTCCATCATAAGTGGGTTCAAAGGATATAAAACTGCTTTTGACCTGTGGAATGCCTTAAGTGAAATGTATGAAGGAACCAGTGAAGTAAAAGAAAATAAGAAAGATGTTTTAAAATAGAAGTATGAAAACTTTACTTTCAAATCTGGTGAAACAATGACAAACCAGTACTTAAGATTTGTTTCCTTACTGGATGAACTCCAAAAGGTAGATGTAAACTAGATCAGGTAGATGTAAACAGAAAGTTTCTACGTTCCCTGCCTTCTTTGTGGACAGTTTACACAGTGAGCATCAGGGAATGCAAAAACTTGAAAAAGATGAGACTCAGTGAACTTCATGGCATACTCAGTGCCTATGAAATGGAACTAGATCTTAAACAAAACTAATCTTCTGAGTCAACTCAGCTGTTTTCATCTGCACTTGTAACTACTGATTTTAACAGTCAAAGATCTTCAAACTCATCATCATATCAGTCACCTATTGTCAGTTTCCCTGAGACACCAAGGTGTCAAGAAAGTATTTCAAACACGTTTGAAAACTCTCACAATGCTCATGTAGCAACTGACTCTTACTAAGGCTTCATACCTGAAGATCTTGAGTGTATAGGTGCTGATGATTTGGAGGAAATGGACATAATGACTCAACTTGCTATGGTGTATGTCAGAGCTCAAAGGTTTTACAAAAGAACTGGTAGAACCTACAAGGGAGCAAAAGGTGCTCACATAGGCCTTGACAAAAGCAAGGTGAAGTGCTATAACTGTCACCAACTTGGTCACTTCGCAAGGGAGTGCTCTCAACCAAGAAGAGAAGGACAGAACCAGAGTCATGTCTAAGTGAAAATTCAAGGAGGAAGCAACTCTAACAACAACAATTCTGGTAACAACTCAGGTTCTCACCCCACCCCACCAAAGCCAATCGGAAGTCAAACCCACCAGAATGTGGTAGCTGCTGTTGCAAATCAAACCTCATGTGTTGAATGGGAAGATTTTGTTGCTAACTTTGAGCCTATCAACCATGCTTTGATGGCCAAACAAGACTCCACCTCAGATCAGGTAAACTCTATCCCTGAGAAAGTCTTAGAAAACCTATGCAGCCTTGCCTGCATAGAACAAGTGGCAAAGTACCGAAATCACAACACTGATTTGATTGATGAAGTTTAAACCTAAATGAGTTAAAGGAATGCTTTAAGAAAACTGAATCATCATACATATCAAAAATTGAAAATTTAACCAAAGAGTATGAACAGTTAAAACAAACCAACTCAGTGCTTGAAACACAGCTTAATGACTTGCTGTCAAAGCTTAAGAAATCAAGAAATGAAACCAAAGATGCTAAGGCTGAGGTTGATGTTCTTGAGATCAAGCTAAAAGATGCCTTGTTCACTTGTGACAAATTCCAAGCTGCAAATAGAAAGGCTGAGAAGTTGTGGATGGGAGGGATGTATGGAAAAGCAGGTGTTGGGTATAACAATGTTGAACCACTAATTGAATACTAACCTATAATCAAACCAATTGAAGCTTTAAAATCAGAATGTAAAGTCAGTCTCATAGTTGATGACATCTCATCACAATCAAGTTCCGAAAACACTGTTGAGTCTAAGAAAACTGAAGTCACTGTTGCAAGCACCTCTGCATCAGCTGACCAATCAAACATTTTGAAATCATCAATTGCTATTCCACCACCATCTGTTTATGAACCCAAGGATTCAAAAGTTAGAGGGAAACAACCTGAGAAACCAAAAGGAAGTCAAACTCAAAGGCTTGGTAAACTTACTTTCAACCAAGTAACCAAGCATGAGTCTGCCAGAATATTTGAAACAAAAATGGTTGAATGCATGTGCTGTGGTGAACAGGGTCACCTAGCTGCTATATGTCAGTTCAATCCAATGAGTAAAGTTAAAACCTGTTTTGCAACCAAAAACTAATTTTCAGAAGAAACTCACAGGAAGAATCTCACCTGTGAAAAGTCACACAATGAAGCATTTTGGATCTGATTCCAACAGGGTCTTAATTGGTAATGATAAAAATGGAAGTTTCTCTGTTTTAAGGCAAAATCGTTTTCCGGCTGAAGTTCAAGCGGAACATTTTTCCGTTTGAACTCATGTTCAACCGGAAAACAAAATTCAACCCAGGTCAGCTACTGCTCCAAAGCAGAGACCACATGTACACTTTGCTGATGGGTTTGAGAATTTTGAAGCTCAAGGAAGAAGAAATCCCTCTAGAGGAAAGACCCACCTCTAGAGAAAATTTTTCAAAGAGCAAAAAGTCTAACCAACCTGAAATTGTTTTTGCTACCAGTTCAAGTGGAAGTTACTATGTTCCACCTCAGGGGGAGAGTTCAAATCAAAACAAACACTTTCCTCAAAGATTTTCAAAATCCCCTGAAATAACTAAGTTGGTTAACCAAGGAAATGAAAAACCAAAGAAAATAACCAACAAGCAAAGAAAATTTAAGGAGTACAGGGAAAGAAACATTGTTGAAAGGAAAAACACCAAAGGTGAAGGATTTAGTCAAACAAGTACTCAATATGAGAACTTCAGTTTCGACAATGATGATCTGCTTAATGAAGCTCCAGTTTTAAATACTTTAGTACTCAAGGAGTATAAGTATAATGATGCTTATGGCAGACCCAAGACCACTCAGGCTTGGCTCCCCTATAGAAATTAATCATTTCTGATATGTGCAGGTGCAAAATAAAGGCCTAAATAGCCTATAGGTAGTTGACAGTGGATGCACATTCCACATGACAGGGAATAAGCAAATTCTGGAAAATACAAAAAGAATCAATGGAGGACCAGTTGCCTTTGGAAGCACAAAAGGCCATATCACAGCACAAGGTGATGTGATAAATGGACTGGTAAAATTTGACAGAGTCAATTTTGTTGATACATTGAATTTCAGTTTGCTTAGTGTCTCACAAATGTGTGACAAGAATTTGAATTTGATGTTTAATGAGAAAGAGGCCATAGTCTTCAAACCTGGTGTCAAAATTCCTGATGAACTAATAATGCTTAAGGCACCCAGGAGAGATGGATTATACATTTTGAAAAAGCGTGAGCATCGGATCGTCTACTCGATCTAGCTAAACGGACATCAAAACGTAATTAACAGATTGATTTATTGATCAACGAAGAACAATTACAACCAGTAAACACTTAGTAACAGACTCAGAGAAACACACTCTGAAACACACACTTAACAGTAATCTCGCACGCTTAGCCCCAATTACAAAAACCAAAAGACTATTTATACCTGGCTAGCCGAGCTTCGGCCGAACCTCAGGTTCGGCCAGTCCGAACTCCAGGTTCGGACTAAGATCGGCCAGACCTAATTTGACTTGATCTTTTACATTGCTTGATACTTCACACGACGCACATATCAGGTATCAACAAACTCCCCCTCGTCGTGTGCAGTATCTCTTTAACATCATCAACTTTGTATCTTTAATCAAGCTCCCCCTTAAGTATAGAATCCGTCTGTTCAATGAAATGAATCTTCAAACAAACTCCTCCTCAACTCGATCGTAGCTTGATCTTGAATACTTGATGACATTGTAGTGTATCTCTGGTCTTTTATCAACATCTTCAGAAGACTTGAAGTTGTGATATCTTGCACATAGCAACCTGTTCAAACATGTAAATAATCTTGGCGCAAAACGTCTCTTTGAGACTCCAAGATATGATTTTGAAAATTGATTTGTATCACGTGTTGATCAGATCGAAAATAACGCAGAAACAAAATCTATTTGACTTTTCAAAGTTTATGCTAGAACATACCGAAAATCTTTTTGTTCTTTTCAGAAATGAAATAAAATCACAATACTGAATCAAACACTATTTTTGGTATGAGAAAGATCACTATATGAGATCATATTGAACATAACGCACTGAACTGCACTTCAATTTCAATTAATCAAAGCACATAAGTCATGCTGATTGCCGGTATAATTTGTCCAACTTAAACTCAGGCAGAATCATACTCATAACATTTGGATATGTTAAGGTATTGATTAGATTTGCATTGACCAGTGCATCCGACACTATCAGACATAATCAGACATTTTTCAGTCTTTCTTTCTTTTTCCGTTGTGTGATAGCACTTGTGATTTTTCATAATGTATAATATTTTCATGATATCGTCAACTGTGTTCCATGCAAAAAGAAATAAGAACGTTAAATCGTCTACCTTAAAGTCGATCTTTCGATACGCAGATAAGGCCTCGGATTTAACAAAATAAGAAAATAAAACAAGTTAAAGGTGTATAACCCAACAACGATCAGGTCGGTACTCCCGTACACGTAGAGAAAGTCCGATGAGTTATACGAAACACCAAAGAAAATAAAGCAGAACGTCAAACGAACAACGATCGGGTCGATCTTTCGATACACAGAGAAAGTCCGATCGTTTGACAAAATAAAGAAAATCAAACAAGTTTAAATCTTTGCAAAATGAACACATGTATACACAGTGACTTCTCATTTTGAATTTCACACTTATTTTTCTTTTTGTGTCATGAAATATGCATTAAGATGTTATCCACATGGTCAAGCATTAATATTTAGTGTATACCACATCTGAATACTTTCTGAATTGTCGAGCCTACCAAGCATATCAAACAATGATCTTATGGTCCTTTCATTTACTCTATCCATGAGTCAGACACGTAAGCCAATGTACCATCATTTCCCAATGATCAATCTCTCATAATTTTATATTTTGCATGTTTTCACCTTCCTTCATTATATATTTGGCATGTATTCACTTTCTCTCCATAACATGCATTTTCTCTATTACTCCCCCTTACTTACAATTCTCCCCCTTAAAATGAAAACTCTATTTTTGGATTTTCATTTTACACAAAACAAAACTCTATTTTTGGGTTTTTGAGAAAATTTAGAAACAAAGAAAAGTGATCAATCAACACGGATATGGTGCAGTTTTAGAATTCAGAAAATTCGCAGATTAGAAAGATTTATCATGAAATTTAAGTTAAGCAGAATACTCCTCATCAACAACTTTGCAATCGTCGATAGGTCTTCAAGAAGTACCTGCAAACTGGTCAAACTAATTAGTCCAAAAATGACCCGAAGCGAATCGCTTCTGGTCGACCAGTATCCTTGTTTTGCATAGAAACCACCTTAGGTTTCCATTGTTGTTGTTTTGGTAATTCAGTTTTTGATGAAACAATCATATGTGACTGTGATGATGAACCTACACTCTGAATCTTTGAAAACTTTGGAACAAAACGTTTTTGTTTATGAAAGAATCTAGGTTCAACATCATCAAAAACTTTGCCTTGGTCATCAATGAACTTTGTGTTGGTAAATTTACCAAAAACTGGTTTCTTATGAAACCCTTGGGGTGAATCAGCAGGTAATGGACAATCCTTTACCATATGCCCTGGTCGGCGGCAGATATAGCAGATTCGTTTCGTTTTGTCCCATCTTTGATGTACCTGCGAAGAACACACATGAATATCTTGAACATGATCAGCATGAGAATCATATACCTGATGCCTGTGATCATGTACCCATTTGGATGTAGGGCTTCGAGATTGAGAACTTTCAGAAGAAATGGTAGCTTTCACAAAGACCTCAGCTGTGACATCCGAGAATTCCAAGGTTAACTTCCGTTAGACAATATCCGTTAGTTACATTATAAGTGTTAACTTAGTAACTAATGCTTAACTAGGCCGAATACGTCCACGACCTTTGGTTGATCACCGAACCCGTCCATATGTGTTGTGTGTTTATTTATTTATTGTCATTATGTGCAATGTAATTTAAACGCATGATTTAGTATCGATAATAGAACGTAAATTGGTCACTTTTGGTTGCCAGCGAAACTACCGGGCGAAACTATAGATTCGCTCGGTAGTCGGCTAAACTATTTGATTACATGTGTTCAGAGCCAGTTTCGCTTGGCCAGCGAAACTGCCAGCGAAACTAGCTCCTGATATAAAGACCATAAAACCCTAATCTTCATCATTTTGCATACTCCACACTAAACACACACACACTCTCCTGGAATTTCTGGTCAGTCGAGAAGCACCACGAGCCGACGTGATCTCAGCCTCGAGACATCATCCATTCGGACCCTAGATCGAATCGTGAGTCCCAAAACCATTCTTTATGCATTTTCCTTGTGTTTTACTTTAAAGCATGACCAAACCTTCATGAAATCGTGTATGCTTCTGAGATAATGCTTAGGGATGCTAGATCTGTTATAAAGTCTGTAACTTTACGTTTGAAATCAAACCATAATGAAGATTCATGCTAGTTAGGTCATTTTAGGTTTAAAATGTGTTTTTGGTGATTTGAATGTGAAAACCCATGTTTAAGGTGTTAAAACTTGTTGTTTGATGTTGGTAAATGTTTATGCATGCTAAATATTGAATCACATGAAGTATGGAAGCTGCTAGATTGATTTTTAGGCTGATTTATGTGTTTTTTGCGACTAGCGAAACTGAGCTGTTCTCTGGGCGAAACTATACAGCGAAACTGTATAGATATTCAACCAGCGATACTATGTAGCGAAGCTATAGTGTCGCCCGCGAAACTAAATAGACCTGCTCGAACGAAACTACCGAGCGAACCAACCTGAACGAATGTTCAAACCAGTTTTGAGCGAATCTAGGCTAGCGAAACTGCGTCAGCAGTTTCGGGCGAAACTAGCTAGCGAAACTGTGTCATTGGGTAATCCCTAGCGAAAGTGCTGCCCGTGCACCTAGCGAAACTATGTAGCGACACTAAGTAGCGAAACTATGATCTGACCAAAACCCAACTTATGCAACTTGTTTGAATGTTATGCTATGATTTGCATGATTATGCAATAATGAAACATGCCTTGATTTCTGAATTATGTGAACCCTTGTTATGATCAACCATCGGTGTCGTGTGTCGGTATGTCGTGTCATAGTTCCAACGTGCTATGTTATGGGCCATAGTGACGTAAGTTAAATATTAGAAACAAAACTAATACTTAAGACCTAAACGTGTTCTTAGGTCTTCGATAAGCAAACAGTATTTGGATTACTTAGCAAGTGTAGCAGTGCAACCAAAGGTGAGTGTCACTAACCCATTTACCGTGAACCCGTTTGGGTCACACTTAATAACTTAATGAAAAACAATGCTGACAATCTTATGAGTGCTATGCACCTCTCTGATGAAACTTAAAAACCTAGGAGTGCTTGGCACCAACTTGATGAACTTGAAGTGTTTTATGGGAGACACTTATGAAATACTTAAACAACTATTTCTAAAACAAAACTGAAAATGTTTTCGGGATTCATGAGAATCCAAAGTAAACCGTTTTAATATGGCTAGTGTAGGTTAAAGTCTAAACCACATGATATCACATGATTTCTAAGGATTGCCTTATAACTGAAAAAGTCCTCAACTTAATTGTACCATTAATTGTAAAGCGAGGGGATGTTGGGTAGATCTACTGGAGTTTGACAAACTCCGCCTCGTGACACGGGAAGTGCACGGAGGTACAATATCAGCCTATCTGACCGTGGTCCCGAGAGGACACGGGGGAGGCAAAGCCGCGATGACGTAGGTCCGCAAAACAAAATAGATGATGGCACTGCCACTACAATAATAGTCAGCTTTGGTACAAACTTCCTTAGTGCATGGAACAACGGATTAGCTACCCGCGATATCGGTTGAGCACTTTAACTATACGAAACTAGTACATACCCGATAACGTATGTTACGGACAATACTTTCACTAAACCACAATACTATGATTTTTGGATATCACTAAGCATTGCTTTTCGCAAATAAATATTTCGTAAGTACATGTTGACACGATTATGATTATGAGACCGGGCCACTGCATGACAAGCCCACCGTGAACTCACCAACCGTTAGGTTGACACTTGCGTGGTTTAAACTTTTGCAGATCACTGAGGAGTATCCGGAGCGGGTTGGCATGGCACATGAAGACACTTACTTTGTTTAAACTCAATTTGGAATTTAAAATAATGATTTTTGTAAAGCACGTGGTTAGTGCTAAGACAATATTTTTCCGCTGCGTATTGTGAGATTTTATTTATGGCATATGTTTGGACTTACTCTGATTCGTTTAGTATTTGTAACTAATGGTTGTGGTCCTGGTTTTCACGTGCCAACCTGGGATACTCGCTCTGCTGTGTAAGTAAAAGCTTAGTACGTATGTATATAGATATAAATATATATGTATATATACCGTGTCTAGATAGTCTAACGGAAAACCTTAGGGAAAATTTTCACACACGAATACGAAACACGAACGCTAATACGCACATTATTCCGGGGAAAAGCGACAACAAAACAATGCTACACGCTACGTCCAGATTTCTGCTACGATGACTACGCCGACGGTGACTTTTATGGGAAAGCCGACTTTCGACGATAGCCACTTATGACTTACGACGTTCTCCGACGACGCCTCAATTTTGCACAAAATTTTTCTGGACTAATAGTGGGATAACGGGAAAATTGTTAATATACATATTATGGGATATGTAATATACATATTATGGGATATGTAATATACATATTATGGGATATGTATAAAGTATAACTGTGACTGAACACTGGCTACTTTAACTGTCCAGCAAAATGTCTGGAAGAGGACACGGAAGGAGCAACATTAACATGACACCTGCACAACTACAAGCTATGATTAACGAACACGTGCAAGCCGCAGTGGCAGCCGTCCAAGCTGCATACGCCGCACAGGGTAATTATTATTGCCGGTTAAGGCACGAAGCGATTATATTTTGACTTGTTTAAACTTAAAACCCGAACTATTATTGCATCAGGAAACCACCATCACTGCACGTTTAAGTCCTTCATGGATTGTAAGCCAATGACGTTTTCCGGCGAAGAAGGAGCGGTAGGACTCCTCAGGTGGATCGAGAAGTCTGAAAAGGTCTTCTCTATGTGCAACTGCCCTGCTGAGAGCAAAGTGAAGTATGCTACTGGTACCTTTGAGGGAGCTGCTCTCTCCTGGTGGAATGCCGAAATCCAGATGATTGGGATTGATGCGGCTAATAACATGGAATGGGAAGCGTTTAAGGAACTGATTATGGAGGAGTACTGTCCCCGTGACCAAGTGAAGAAGTTAGAGGGTGAATTCTTGAATCTGAAAATGATAGGGTCTGAAGTTGAGCAGTATACTGCGCGTTACCATGAGTACGCGGTCTTGTGCCTCACAATGGTTGATGCTGAGTTCAAACGCATTGAGCGTTATCTGGAAGGCCTCGCGCCTCAAATCAAGGGACTAGTGACTGCCAGCAACCCCACAACCGTGCAGCAAGCCATTCGTTTGGCTCACAAGCTTACCGACCAGGAAGTTGAGAAGGGTACACTTCCTGCAAAGGCCTCAGAGAAGACTGCCTTAAGTGGCAAGAGAAAGGCTGATGATGAAGCTCCTGAGAACTCCATGAACAACCAGAGTGTTGGAAACAGCACTGGGAGGTCTTATAACTCTCAAGGTCAAAGCAAAAGGTCTGGAAACAACAGTGGAAACAACCGCCAGGGCGGTAATGGTCAAAGTAACTACAAGGGTAACCTACCCATGTGTAACAAGTGTGGGAAGCATCACACTGGTATTTGTAGAAGGAATTTGAGCTGTGAAAGGTGTGGCAAGAAAAGCCATGAGGCGAAGGACTGTTGGACGATTCTTCCCGAGCAACAAAACCGCCTAAGGCAAAACAACAACAATCATGGCAACAACAACTATGTGAACACCCGGGGCAATGGAAACAACAATGGTCAGAACCGTAACAACAACAATGAAGCTCCCAGGGGAAATGGTAATGGGAACTGCTATGAATGTGGTGCTCAAGGCCACGTAAAAAGGGACTGCCCGCAGTTGAGGAGACAGGGAAATGGAAATCAAGGAAATAATGGTGGGAATGGTAATGGTGGAGGTAATGGCAACGGGAATGGTAACAATGGGAACGATGGAAATGGCAGAGGAAGAGCTTTTGTCATGGGTCAAGGAGAAGCTCGCAACGATGCCAACGTGATTAACGGTAAATTCATCCTTAATGGTTTCTTTGCTACTGTATTGTTTGATTCTGGTGCTGAAAGAAGTTTTATTTCTACTAAGTTTGCTAGACTAATTAATGCTAAACCAATTGCCTTAGATGCCAAGTATGTGGTAGAGCTAGCAAATGGTAAACTTCATGATACGACTCAGATAGTTAAGGACTGTAAGTTAGAACTAGCTGGCCATACGTTAGGAATCGATCTTATGCCTTTCCCGATTGGTAGTTTTGATGTCATAGTAGGAATGGATTGGTTATCTGAAAACCGAGCTGAAATTTTATGCCAAGAAAAAGTGGTTCGTATCCCACTCGAAGGAGGTGAAGTGTTAACAATTCAAGGTGAAAAGGGTGGAACAGTCACCGGTATTATCTCGTTTCTTAAAGCTCAAAAGTGCCTTCGTAAAGGTCACTTCGCGATCCTTGCAAACGTCACAGACACGACACTTCCCGAGCGTGAAATCGACGACTACCCGATAGTCCGCGACTTCCAAGATGTATTTCCTGAAGATTTGCCTGGTTTGCCTCCATTTCGACAAGTCGAGTTTGGAATCGATTTAGCTCCTGGAGCCGCTCCGATTGCACGCGCACCTTACCGTTTGGCGGTAAGCGAACTCAATGAACTCTCCGCACAACTTCAAGAGCTACTTGACAAAGGATTTATTCGTCCAAGTTCGTCTCCATGGGGAGCACCGGTATTGTTTGTTAAGAAGAAAGATGGAACGTTCTGCATGTGTATCAACTACCGAGAGCTTAACAAGGTTACGATCAAGAATCGGTATCCACTCCCTCGAATCAACGATCTCTTCGACCAACTGCAAGGTTCGAGCTACTTTTCAAAGATTGATCTACGGTCTGGATATCACCAACTTCGTGTTCGTGATGAGGATGTCCCCAAGACTGCTTTCAGAACTCGGTATGGTCATTACGAGTTTTTAGTTATGCCGTTTGGGCTAACCAATGCACCTGCTGTATTTATGGATCTGATGAATCGAGTGTGTAAGCCGTACCTCAATCAGTTTGTGATAGTTTTCATCGACGATATCCTAATCTACTCCAAGACAAAGGAAGAACACGAGAGACACCTACGACTTATCCTGGAATTACTCCGCAAGGAACAGCTATACGCCAAGTTTTCAAAGTGTGATTTTTGGATTCGCGAAGTCCAGTTTCTTGGACACATTGTTAATAAGGATGGGATTCATGTTGACCCAGCTAAAGTGGAAGCTATCAAGAATTGGTCTACTCCAAGAGCGCCGACCGAAATCCGACAATTTTTGGGACTTGTCGGATATTACCGAAGATTCATCAAGGGTTTCTCGCAATTGGCTCAACCCTTAACAGCCTTAACGCACAAAGGAGTGCAATATAGATGGGGTGAAAAAGAAGAACACGCGTTTCAAACTCTTAAGGACATGTTATGTTCAGCTCCGATTCTCGCGTTACCCGAAGGGGTTGACGACTTCATGGTCTATTGCGATGCATCCATTCAAGGACTCGGTTGCGTGTTGATGCAACAGGACAAAGTGATTGCCTACGGGTCCAGGCAACTGAAGGATACTGAGAAGAATTATACAACACATGATTTGGAACTAGGAGCCGTTGTATTTGCACTCAAGATTTGGAGACACTACCTCTACGGAACAAGGTGCACGATATTTACCGACCACAAAAGCTTACAGCATATCTTTGAACAGAAGGACCTCAACATGCGACAACAACGGTGGGTCGAGCTACTAAATGATTATGACTTAGCAATTAAGTATCACCCGGGAAAAGCCAATGTTGTGGCTGATGCCTTAAGCCGAAAGGAATACGAAAAGCCTCGACGAGTACGAGCGCTCCAACTTACCATTCACACGGGATTGCCGGATCGGATCCGCGATGCCCAACGAGAAGCTTTGAAAGAAGAAAATTTCGCAGCTGAAGCACTGCGAGGGGTGGATGGTAACTCCGAAATTAAGTCCGATGGACTCAGGTATTACAATGACAGAATTTGGGTTCCTTTACTTGGAAATCTCCGTGAACTCGTGATGGACGAGGCTCACAAATCAAGGTATTCGGTGCACCCTGGATCGGATAAAATGTACCAAGATTTGAAGAACTTGTATTGGTGGCCGAACATGAAAGCCGACATTGCGCGATATGTGGCTAAGTGTTTAACGTGCTCAAGAGTTAAGATCGAGTACCAAAAGCCTTCTGGATTATTACAGCAACCAAAGATCCCAGAATGGAAATGGGAGGATATCTCCATGGATTTCGTAACAGGATTACCTCATCGATCGAATCGACTGGATGCGATTTGGGTTATCATTGATCGACTAACCAAATCTGCACACTTCATTCCAATGAAGGAAAACGATAATATGGATAAGTTAACGAAGCTGTATATTGACCGCATTGTGGCACGTCATGGTGTACCTAAGACCATTATCTCCGATCGAGATCCTCGATTTACCTCCCGACTGTGGCAATCTATGCAAGAAGCACTGGGAACCAGACTGGATATGAGTACAGCTTATCACCCGCAGACCGATGATCAGACAGAACGAACTATTCAGACTTTGGAAGACATGCTCCGAGCTTGCGTTCTCGACTTCGGTAAAGACTGGGAGGCTCACCTTCCGTTGGTGGAGTTCTCCTACAACAACAGTTATCATACGAGCATTGGTGCAGCACCTTTTGAAGCTCTTTATGGCAGAAAATGTAGATCGCCCGTGTGTTGGGCCGAAACGGGTGAGAAGGGACTCACCGGACCGGAAATCATTCATGATACAACGGAACGAATTATTCAAATCAGAAAGCGGATAGCCGCAGCACGTGACAGACAAAAGAGCTATGCCAACAAACGCCGTAAACCTTTGAAGTTCGAGGTAGGCGACAAGGTGCTATTGTAGGGCTTCGAGATTGAGAACTTTCAGAAGAAATGGTAGCTTTCACAAAGACCTCAGCTGTGACATCCGAGAATTCCAAGGTTAACTTCCGTTAGACAATCTCCGTTAGTTACGTTATAAGTGTTAACTTAGTAACTAATGCTTAACTAGGCCGAATACGTCCACGACCTTTGGTTGATCACCGAACCCGTCCATATGTGTTGTGTGTTTATTTATTTATTGTCATTATGTGCAATGTGATTTAAACGCATGATTTAGTATCGATAATAGAACGTAAATTGGTCACTTTTGGTTGCCAGCGAAACTACCGGGCGAAACTATAGATTCGCTCGGTAGTCGGCTAAACTATTTGATTACATGTGTTCAGAGCCAGTTTCGCTTGGCCAGCGAAACTGCCAGCGAAACTAGCTCCTGATATAAAGACCATAAAACCCTAATCTTCATCATTTTGCATACTCCACACTAAACACACACACACTCTCCTGGAATTTCTGGTCAGTCGAGAAGCACCACGAGCCGACGTGATCTCAGCCTCGAGACATCATCCATTCGGACCCTAGATCGAATCGTGAGTCCCAAAACCATTCTTTATGCATTTTCCTTGTGTTTTACTTTAAAGCATGACCAAACCTTCATGAAATCGTGTATGCTTCTGAGATAATGCTTAGGGATGCTAGATCTGTTATAAAGTCTGTAACTTTACGTTTGAAATCAAACCATAATGAAGATTCATGCTAGTTAGGTCATTTTAGGTTTAAAATGTGTTTTTGGTGATTTGAATGTGAAAACCCATGTTTAAGGTGTTAAAACTTGTTGTTTGATGTTGTTAAATGTTTATGCATGCTAAATATTGAATCACATGAAGTATGGAAGCTGCTAGATTGATTTTTAGGCTGATTTATGTGTTTTTCGCGACTAGCGAAACTGAGCTGTTCTCTGGGCGAAACTATACAGCGAAACTGTATAGATATTCAACCAGCGATACTATGTAGCGAAGCTATAGTGTCGCCCACGAAACTAAGTAGACCTGCTCGAACGAAACTACCGAGCGAACCAACCTGAACGAAAGTTCAAACCAGTTTCGAGCGAATCTAGGCTAGCGAAACTGCGTCAGCAGTTTCGGGCGAAACTAGCTAGCGAAACTGTGTCATTGGGTAATCCCTAGCGAAAGTGCTGCCCGTGCACCTAGCGAAACTATGTAGCGATACTAAGTAGCAAAACTATGATCTGACCAAAACCCAACTTGTGCAACTTGTTTGAATGTTATGCTATGACTTGCATGATTATGCAATAATGAAACATGCCTTGATTTCTGAATTATGTGAACCCTTGTTATGATCAACCATCGGTGTCGTGTGTCGGTATGTCATGTCATAGTTCCAACGTGCTATGTTATGGGCCATAGTGACGTAAGTTAAATATTAGAAACAAAACTAATACTTAAGACCTAAACGTGTTCTTAGGTCTTCGATAAGCAAACAATATTTGGATTACTTAGCAAGTGTAGCAGTGCAACCAAAGGTGAGTGTCACTAACCCATTTACCGTGAACCCGTTTGGGTCACACTGAATAACTTAATGAAAAACAATGCTGACAATCTTATGAGTGCTATGCACCTCTCTGATGAAACTTAAAAACCTAGGAGTGCTTGGCACCCACTTGATGAACTTGAAGTGTTTTATGGGAGACACTTATGAAATACTTAAACAACTATTTCTAAAACAAAACTGAAAATGTTTTCGGGATTCATGAGAACCCAAAGTAAACCGTTTTAATATGGCTAGTGTAGGTTAAAGTCTAAACCACATGATATCACATGATTTCTAAGGATTGCCTTATAACTGAAAAAGTCCTCAACTTAATTGTACCATTAATTGTAAAGCGAGGGGATGTTGGGTAGATCTACTGGAGTTTGACAAACTCCGCCTCGTGACACGGGAAGTGCACGGAGGTACAATATCAGCCTATCTGACCGTGGTCCCGAGAGGACACGGGGGAGGCAAAGTCGCGATGACGTAGGTCCGCAAAACAAAATAGATGATGGCACTGCCACTACAATAATAGTCAGCTTTGGTACAAACTTCCTTAGTGCATGGAACAACGGATTAGCTACCCGCGATATCGGTTGAGCACTTTAACTATACGAAACTAGTACATACCCGATAACGTATGTTACGGACAATACTTTCACTAAACCACAATACTATGATTGTTGGATATCACTAAGCATTGCTTTTCGCAAATAAATATTTCTTAAGTACATGTTGACACGATTATGATTATGAGACCGGGCCACTGCATGACAAGCCCACCTTGAACTCACCAACCGTTAGGTTGACACTTGCGTGGTTTAAACTTTTGCAGATCACTGAGGAGTATCCGGAGCGGGTTGGCATGGCACATGAAGACACTTACTTTGTTTAAACTCAATTTGGAATTTAAAATAATGAGTTTTGTAAAGCACGTGGTTAGTGCTAAGACAATATTTTTTTCGCTGCGTATTGTGAGATTTTATTTATGGCATATGTTTGGACTTACTCTGATTCGTTTAGTATTTGTAACTAATGGTTGTGGTCCTGGTTTGCTCGCACCCCTTAGCGATATAAACTCCGTTAGTGGTTACTTGGGGGTGTGACACCAGCAATCTTCCGAGCATCAACACAATGAAATGGAAATTCCTTGTCAGAAAATAATTGATCCGAACCCTTGAGTTTTTAAAACCGCTCGGTTTGAACTTTATCAGCTTGAAAAACTTCCTTTTTCACTTGTTTCATTTTTAATTTCTTCAAATCTTGAGATGATGATGCTGGAACCTTCTCAGCTTTGTCTTTCATCCCGTGAAAACCCAATCCCACATGCTTTCCAGAAATCTTCTCTTCAGGTGTAAAATGCCCATTCTTCGCTAAACGAGAAAATTCAGCTTTTACTTCAGTTACATTCTTTTGATCATAAAAGATCTTTTCATCAAACTCAGGTTGAGACTGAATCTTGTCACTCGAAGTAGCCGACTGCTCATTATCAGCAGAAGATGAACCAGATACAAACTTTGGAGCAAAAGAAACTGCAGATTTCTTTTCCTTCTTTTTCTTATTCTTCCTGTTCTTCTTCTTCGGCACAACTTTTTCATCCTCAACAGTGGATGCTGAAACCTTTGAATAATCAAAATCATCAACTTGTTCCTTCACATCTTTGAAAGCTTCTTTGATATGAGCAGGGGGTGATGCAGTCTTATCAAACATTTTCTCAAAACTTTCATCGTTAGCTAAGAAGCTTGTGAAGACTTGAGAATTTGAAACATTATTGAGCAATCGATTAGCATCCAGAACTTGAATTCTTAGATCAGAAATTTTATGTTGAGCCTCAGCAAATTCTTTTTCTTTAGCAATCAATCGCTTTGCAACCTTGTGAGTTTCAAATTTTTGCAGACGAAGATTATCTAATCCTTCGAACAATTCCTTCTTCAATTTATCTTCATTACGCTTTTGAATCTCCAAATTCGCGGCTTGAACTTTATTGACACGAACTAACTCTCGCTTCTCATCCAACAACTTTCCCATGTCAACTTGATATGCTTCAATCTTAGCAGTTGATTCTTCCACATTCTTTGTAAGAAGATCAAGCTTGACTTTTGATTTATCAAACAGATTTGTGAAATCAGAAGCAGTATCCTCCACTTCAGCCTTCCATTTCTTGACTTCTATTTCCAACTATCCCTTTCTTCACAGAGCTTAGCCTTTGCAGCTTCAACATCCTTATTCTCTTGTTTAGAAATTTCTAAGACTTCTTTCAGCAATTTGATTTCTTTAAGCAAACATTCATTCTTCAGAACTAATTCCTTCTCATTTTCCTTAAAAATTCCCAACTCCGAACTACTCATTTGTAAGTCAGCCGAAACTCTCTTTACTTCTGCAATCAAAAATTCTTTTTCTTTCATCAAGGCTTCAATTCTAGACTCAAGTTTTTCATTCTTAGCAGCATCATATGAACTTGAATCAGAATAATAATCATTTTGGTCATGTGTGACAATTAATGCTGAAATATCACATTCAAAATGTTGACCCCAATCATAAACACCATCATGTTGAGTTGTCAAGGCTGTTGTCTTGCTTGTGTTACTAGTAGATGGTTGAGTAAAACCAGGCTTGGATGATTGAGTAAAACCAGGCTTGCTTGCATGGGCCTGTTGACAGTCTTTGGCAAAATGTCCAAGGTGTGAACATTTATAACATTTTAACTTAGACTTGTCAAAACCCAATTTATCACCAGAAAGATTTCTTCCATGTTTCTTGAAGAATCTCTTCGATCTTTGACATAACATAGCATACTGCCAAGATATATCCAATTCAGTTAGTTGATCATCATCAAGAGCATCCAGATCATCACTGGTTAACTTTGCATCAGCAACATTCTTAATAATCGAACCAAAAGATGATGAAATTAAGACAGAAATCATTTTAGCACAATCCTCTGTTGATTCAGTAGAAAAAGCATTCTGATTTGAAAATTTTGGAATTGTAAAGCTACAACCCCGTGAAGACTTGTTATCAGGATTATCAGAAATTCCAGTCAAGAAAGTTGTACTTGGTGCAGAACTCAGACTTGGTTTAGCTTTAGCATTCATGCTTGCCGTATTCTCACCATGATACAATTCAGGATTTTGCAAAGTAGCAGTTGATTTCTTTGAATTTAACATTTCCATTTCTCGAGCATGAAGTTTACAGTAAGCTCGTGAAACGTCATTGTAGAATAATCCTTGTCATGAGTGAGCAGCAAAACATAATTCTCCCACTTTTCAGGTAAAGCTTCCATAATCTTTTCCTTCAGATCAGCATCAGATTTCTCAATACCAACTACCTTTAATTCACTCATTAGATGTGAAAACCGTGAAACGAGAGCAGTAATGTTCTCATTTTCATAGTTTTGAAAATTATCAAATTCTTTATTCAATACTTTCTTCCGACTCTTCTTGTAATCATCATTACCCTCACATCTTGCTGAGAGAGCATCCCACAATTGCTTTGATTTTTTACAAGTGCTGAATTGATGTAACAATTCGGTAGGTAACGCCATGGTAAGATAACCATAAACTTTCTTTTCAAGCTCATAACTTTTTGTTTCAGCAGCATCAAAATCTTGAAGTTCCTTATAATCTCCTTCTTCAGTTGGTCATTCATACAACTTTCGAATCGGAATCCATAGATCAATATCATTCGTGCTTATGTATGCAGAAAACCGTTTCTTCCAATTTTGATAATCTTCAAGCTTCAACAATTTGGGAACTTTCTGACTTGTTCCAATTTCATTATCAAAATTCAACATGGTTTGCATTGCAGCAAACGCTTGAAATTCCGACATCGTTTGAAAATTTTTAAATTCTGCTGGCCGAACCTGCTCCGATCCTAACACTGACCTCCGAACTCTGTCCGAACCTAAAATCAAAGTCCGAACTTCGTCCGAACTTGCTCCGAATCAAAAATAACAGTCCGAACTCCAAAGAGACTCCGATCTAGCTCCGAACCTTGAATCACTCCGAACCTTGACCGAGATAGCTCCGAACCCTAACCGAATGTCGACCAAACTTGAAGTTTGGAGCAGTTACTCCGAACCTGAACAGTGAA
Source organism: Deinandra increscens subsp. villosa (assembly GCA_039602395.1). Lineage (NCBI taxonomy): Eukaryota > Viridiplantae > Streptophyta > Magnoliopsida > Asterales > Asteraceae > Deinandra > Deinandra increscens. Next base: position 24,117,681 of record JBCNJP010000008.1, read on the forward strand.
CTCCGAACCTCAGACTCATTTTTCAAAAACTCGCAAAAATATACTGATTTTGACGAAACTCGATACTGTGAGTCAGAAAAACCAATAAAAATGGTTTAGGAACAGATTTGACACCAAATACTCGATAGAATTGATGAACAACACGAAAACAAGCTCGAGAAATTCCAAAAACGCTTCAAAAATCCGAAAATAGCAACCACAGATCAGTAGAGTGAACCAGAAAGCTTTGATACCACTTGAAAAAGCGTGAGCATCGGATCGTCTACTCGATCTAGCTAAACGGACATCAAAACGTAATTAACCGATTGATTTATTGATCAACGTAGAACAATTACAACCAGTAAACACTTAGTAACAGACTCAGAGAAACACACTCCAGGTTCGGACCAAGATCGGCCAGACCTAATTTGACTTGATCTTTTACATTTCTTGATACTTCACACGACGCACATATCAGGTATCAACACATTTTGGATATGTCAGTCGCTACACACTCATGTGGCACTGCCTGCTTTGTATCCAAAGCCTCTGTTGATGAAAGTGATCTGTGGCATAGAAGGTTAGGTGTGAACTACAAAAACATGAACAGAATTGTGAATCATGGCTTGGTTAAGGGTCTTCCTAACAAGCATTTTGCATGTTCTGAAAACTGTGTGCCATGTCTCAAGGGCAAGCAACACAGAACCTCTTTTAAGCCAAAAGTTGAATCTTCTATTTCAAAACCTCTAGAGCTGTTGCACATGGATCTTTTTGGTCCAACTAAAGTAATGAGTTTAGGGAAAAGGTCATACTGTTTTGTAATAATTGATGATTTTTTCTAGATACACTTGGGTTTTCTTTCTTAAAACAAAAGATGAAACTGCTGAATTGTTGAAAACACTTGTGATAAATTTAGAAAATCAATCCAATCTTAAAGTGAAAAAAAATTAGGTGTGACAATGGCACAGAGTTCAAAAATCATGTTTTGAATACATTTTGTGAGGAGAAGGGAATTGTGAGACAATTCAGTGCTCCTAGAACTCCACAGCAAAACGGTGTTGCTGAAAGGAGAAATAGGACATTGATTGAAGCTGCTAGGTCTATGTTAGCAGACTCCAAGCTCCCTGTGATATTTTGGGCAGAAGTAGTGAACACTGCCTGTTATGTCCAAAACAGGATCTTAATTGTCAAAGGAAAGAACAAAACACCTTATGAGCTTTGGAGAAAAAGAAAGCGAAACATTTATTTCCTTAAGCCATTTGGTTGTCCTGTCACTATCTTAATAACCAATGAGTTATTGCCTAAATTTGCTGAAAAGGCAGATGAAGGTTATTTTGTTGGGTACTCTGGTGTGTCAAAAGCATATAGAGTATACAACAAGAGAATTAAGATTGTTGAGGAAACCATAAATGTATCCTTCAATGAAAAATCTCTCAACAATTGTAAGTCTCAGCCCAGTTGGTTATTCGATATTAATGCACTAACCACTTCTTTCAACATAATTGTTGATAAGCCTGTGAGCTCTTTAGTGCAGGAACAAAATTCTCATATGTCTGCTGATGAGCATTGGAAGAGTAATCAAACTGGAAATGAGAAGCCAATCTTTTTTTCTTCAACGAGCTCTCAACCTATTTTCCCAAGAAATGACAAGAAACTGACTGAAATAATTCAAATTGAAGAAGAAATTATTCCGGTTGAAGTTCAAGCTGAACAAATTTCTCCGGTTCAAGTTCAACCGGAAAACCAAATTTCAGAAACTGAAGAGAATACTAAATCAGGGTCAAATGAAGCTGAAAATTCCAATGATGGCACATCAAACAAGCTTAATTTAGAGCATCTGACCTACAATTCAGACATTAATTCTCATGAATCAGTTGGAGTTTCAGATCCTGTATCACAATTTGAAAATGTTGAGTTTGATCACAGACTTCCTCAGCTCAACATACCCTCAACTGGAAGAAGCCATGAGCTTCCTATATTTCTTGATAGAAGAATCAACAGAGATCATTCAGCAAGGAATATTATTGGAGAAGTGTCAGCACCTGTGCTGACAAGGAGTAGATCTGCTAATGCAAACATTTGTTTGCATGCTGCATTTTTGTCTCAGGAAGTACCCAAGAAGGTAACAGATGCCTTGGAAGACAACAGCTGGGTAGAGGCAATGCAGGAAGAGCTATTTCATATCAACAAGCAGAAAGTTTAGGAATTGGTAGATCTGCCTGATGGAGCAGAGCCAATTGGCACAAAGTGGGTTTTCAGAAATAAGAAAGATGACAGGGGAATTATCATCAAAAACAAAGCAAGACTAGTAGTGCAAGGCTATGTACAGGAAGAAGGAATTGATTATGATGAAGTGTTTGCACCAGTGGCTAGATTGGAAGCAATCAGAATCTTCTTAGCCTATGCTGCCTTCAAAGACTTCCAAGTATTTCAAATGGATGTCAAAAGTGCCTTCCTGTATGGCCTACTGGAACAAGAAGTATATGTCAATCAACCTCCAGGCTTTGAGGACCCTCACCATCCCAGCAAGGTGTGCAAGCTAATCAAAGCTTTGTATGGTCTCAAACAAGCACCTAGAACCTGATATGAAACTCTTTCTAACTATCTTCTAGAGAATGGCCAAAGGAGAAGGGCTATTGATGACGGTTGCACCGTATTTTAGTAATTAACAATGATAAATGCGGGTGGTTAAGCTAGTTTTTATAGTTATTTCCTACGATGTTAGATGATTAAGGTTTTTCAAGTATTTGCAGGTTATATGGGCTTAAACGAGTCAAATATGGAAGCGTTGGAGGAACCGGGTGAATAGGATCCGTTAGAAGGCTCAAAAGATAGAAGAAAATGAAGTTTTGGAGCTGCCAAAACCGTAGCTTACGGCCTCAAACCGTAGCTTACGGTTTGGGAGAATACCAAAACTGCAAACCGTCGCTCAGCCCCTTCAGACTGTAAGGTACGCCCAAACCGTAGCTTACGGTTTATGAACCGTAGCTTACGGTTTGGCAGCAAACCAGCAGTCGGCAATTTTGGTTAAAACGTGAATTTGGAGAGCTTTTCACTATCTCTTCGATTGGAAACCCTGGGGAGACGACTAGAGGCGATTTTGGGCGAATTTTACAAGCAAGAAAGAGTTTGGGGAATATAGCTAACATCAAGATAACATCAAGATCATCCATGGATTCAATCATCATCATCTTTGCAATCAACTTCACCATGAGAGGCTAGGTCTTTGTGTTCTTCTCGGATGTAAGGTTTTTATGTAAACAACTTGACTTTGTGTATTTGATTTCTGGAATATTGATCTAATCATTCGATGATTTTCAATATGATGTTTGTGTGATTGTTTGTAAACGGTTAACACTTTGTTGAATCTAATTTCACAAACCATACGTTCTTGGTGCCATTGGCAATCGGGATTTAGTGGGAAGGGATTAGGGTTGGCATTTGTTGATTGATCATCGGGTGATAACCTCGTGTTTATAACCCGAGTACTTTG
>JBCNJP010000008.1:24126652-24140936 GCA_039602395.1 Deinandra increscens subsp. villosa
TTTATTTTTGAGATCATCTTAATTCTTCTTATCATCTAAAATTAAGCAGCCTACTCGTCCGGCCCAAATTACTTCAAAAAACGCTAAAAACTAGGATACGGGATTCCAACTGTTGACCTCTTGTTTAAAAACCAAAGCCCTACCAAGTGATCTGGATTAAATACTTTAGCAGTTTTGTTTATATATAAATATTAATGGTGACAGACTGGATACATATAAAATATTTTAACAAATTACACGTACACTCGGGACTTCTAAGCGAAAAAACGGTAGTGACCGGGGTCACTACTGGCCCTCACAAAAATCTGCCCTTGGATGGGAGCCCAATGACCGGAATAACAGTTGTGAACACGTGTGGTGGCCGGATTTCCGTGTGGTGGTTAGTCGGAGATCGAGAGGAACGAGAGTGTTGGAAGCTCTGTTTTCTTTTTTTTCTTTTTTCCAAAAAGATTGGAATATAAAAGCTTGCGTTGGTTCAAATGGATAATCAACGAATCCAGTTCGTAACCGACAACCGCATTTAATCGGAAATTGAATTGGATATCGGTACCGTTGCCGATGGCCATGAAAGGTCTTCAAGTTATCTTTGCCACAATGTCATGAAAGGTCCCTCCAATAGTTACACTATGAGTGGTTGAGTTTGGGTAAATACAGAAGTAGTCCTCCAGGTTTAATCAAATAGAAAAAGGTTTCTAAAATTGCAAGATAGGTCCCTCCAAGTTTAGGAAAAGTTAACGAGGCCAACGGGGTTAATGGAGAAACATAAATGATGACTAAAACGTGTGTTTGTCATAACATATTTAACATGAAACGTTTATAAAAATATGAACTTTGTTTCGTTCACATAAAATCACGAATAACAGTTCATAAATATATACTTTGAGTTCATATAAAATAATGAACATAAAATCATAACGGTACGTATATATATTCTCACATAAAATAATAGAAATGTTACGTACAATTACGTGACGCATTGTCACATAAAATCATAGAATATAATGTACATATATATACTTATACGTCACATAAAATCATAACGTATGATTTATATAAAATCATAGAATATCAAACGCCTAGACTGTAAGTGCATGCTCGTGTAGTGATGGTTATACAAAACCCTAATTGCTAAAGTCAACATAAAAATGTTCACACAACATTTATAATAGTTTAAGTTCAGTTAAAGTCAGGAAAGACCTGAAAAGACGGATTGTCACATAGTACACTAAAACCGAATAGACCACAATTAAACCCACTAATGTTGGCCCAATTACAAATATAAACAATCCCAAAATATATCTAATGCAAAAGCCTTATTTTCCTGGTCTCTACAATCTTCCCCTAGGCTTTAGCATTAGCAGTCTTCTACATTATGAATTTCTTGGAAATCTACATTATTGAAGGATCATACCACAGCTTCTCTTGAACAATCTTTGCCACTCCTCTAGTGTAGCTTTTAGCATATTTTTCATATTTTGGAGAGCTCTCAATCTGACTTCTGCTCAGCACCATAATGTCCTTCTCATAAAACTCAGAAAGTCATGTACTTCCATCACACTTATCGTCTGTGATTTGCAAATAAATTTAGCTTCACCAGTGTATTCACTGTAAGCCCACGTCTGAAAATCATGCAACCAGCCTTCAAGATGCCTCATTGGTAGAGGGATAGATTTTGTTTTCTCTGTCGGTGGATACAACACATTAGAGAAATTCTTCTTCGTCTCCTTCTTATATACATCCTTGTACCTCTTTATATATGAATTCTTGTGAGGAAACTCGTCAAAGTTCTTAAACTTGCCGAGCACTCTATTCTTCAACTTCTTATAAAAATGTGTTACATATTGATTCCCTGATGGATTAAGGAAAGGTGCATGATAAAGCTTGGTTAGATCCACCGTCGTTCATGAATAGAATTGTGTCCAGCACTTGTAGTATTCCAATGGACACGGCCCTTTCCTTCTTACCACACACATATGTTTTTCTCCATCAAACATCCAGGACTTTGTATCTGAAGTTATTCCTTTTCTATTATGGTAATGTTCACCAAGCTGAATCAGATATCTCTCAGGAGGATATACAAAAGTCTCAGCATCCCATCCTCCGTCAAATTCGGCAGCCGCTACCGTCATGTAATCACGATCCCTTGTATCATTCTCCTTATCAGCAACTTCAGGAAGAATGGGACCGGATGCAGACTCATCTGGGATGTCAGCCTCAAAATAAAAAACCGATGAATGTGAGGAACCACTTGCTCCTGAACTGCTTCCTTTACTTCCAGGATCTCCTTTATCATCCTTCTTTAACTTGGACTTGCTTGAACCACTCATATCAGCAGAGCTAAGTTGTTTTACTAGCTTGTGCAACTCTCTAATCTATCTCGAGAATTCTTTATTCACTTTCTTCTGATTCTACAACTCAGTGTTGTGCACTTTTTGTATATCAATCAAATCTCCAATTATTTCACTCTGGGCTTGATTCTGGGCTTTGAGCTCAGCTATTTCTGATCTGAGCTCCCTTTCAAGTCTGTATTCAGCTGTCTCTATAGCTTTCTCTTTATCTTGGGCTGTGGGTTGTGAGGAGGAGGATGATTGACCGGTTCCAGTGCTAGTAGAGAGACGCACTCTAGGGTCTAATCGTCTCCTTATTGGGTCATTCAAGGCTCCAGTAAGATGTTGTGTAGCAACCTTAATCTTCTCTGTTATGTCATCTGTAACAGAAGTACCGAGGGGAGGATCCTCCGTAGCTTTCCGTTTTCTGGTCAGTTGAGCTTCAACAGTCTCAGTCTCTTCTTCTCCCACTTCTATGTCGTCAAGATACATGTCATAGTTAATATTGGCGTCACTTTCATCAAATTGTAATGCTTCTATTTGCACATCTTCCAGGTCAAATTCATCTGCCCACTCATCACTGTCAGATAGTTCAGTGACAAGCTTCTGTGAAGCAGGCAGGTCATGCTCTTCTTCGATTACATCATTTCTTTGAGGTGGTACCTCTTCTCTGGCAATTTCAGCAAACTTCCCAAACTTGTTTCCAAAAGGGACCTTGTCGGACAACTTCTTTTTGGGATTGATCATTGGAAAGATGTCAATTCCCATTGGCTTTGTATCATGAGTGTCTCCAAATTTTCTCAGACTAGGGTATCTGGTATCCAATGCCAACTGTATAAATCTTAGAACAGCAGCAAATTTCTTGTCCCTTTTCACAACGGCCTTGATGTATTTAAATATCAGTCTAGACCAGTTAAACCTTAAACCTCTGACTAGTGACACCATTGCATCGGCGAGGAGGAAGGAACAAGAGGAGGAGAAAGAAAAGTGAAAGGGGAGAGGGAACCGATCGGTTCCCTATTCTCTCACACACATTTTTTTAAAAACATTTCATAATGCCCCCTCAAGTTTAAGACTTTGACCCCATTGACCCAAACACAAATTTTCTTAATTTAAACTTCAATACCTCAAGTATTACACCCGTTTATTCCTGAAACTTCCCCTGAAATCAAACCCTGAGAGATTCACGTCTGACAACTTATAAAACAAAACAACTAATAATTACTTTAGAAAAAATAACAAAACAAAAAATGAAGTAAATAATAAAAATAGTAGATGAAATAAAAAATAAGGAAAATTGGAATTAAATAATCCATGTTATTGGGTATTGGCGGATAATAATCCGAGTTCCAATATTGGCCTACAATAATCCCAATTATTTGGGTCTTGGAATTCATTGGGCCGCCGTTAATTTTTCACTAACTCCGTTAGTTGTGTGCTGACGTGGCACATGCCACATCAGCAAGTATGATGCCACATCACCTGCCACGTCAGCAAAAGTGATGCCACATCACCTGCCACGTCAGTAAGTACTAGCGGATTTAGTGAAAAATTAACGGCGGCCCAATGAATTCCAAGACCCAAATAATTGGGATTATTGTAGGCCAATATTGGAACTCGGATTATTATCCGCCAATACCCAATAACTTGGATTATTTAATTCCAATTTTCTAAAAAATAAATAGAAAAAACTAGAAAATATCTAACACTTGACATACTGAGTTTTGAATGAGAAGGCATATCAGGGATCATACCAGATAATTTGTGACTAAGGAACCCTTTTCAGCTTCAGTTACTTCGCGTGTTCAGGTGATTGTTGGTATTTTGGTCCATCTTTAAACTCGTGCCGCTTTCGCTTACTTGGACAGTTTTATCACATATTTTATCTTTTAAGGTTTATTAATTATGTACATCTATCCATGTCACACACATAAGTCCTAGGTATAATTTGTACATTCTATCAAATATACCTGGTTTCCATACAACATATTCCACGACACCTTTCCTTAAGCCTAACATCATGCTCCAGACTGGGTTGAGAAAAGAAAGAATAGATCACGGACATTTTTGGAGATACTATACAAGTCAACTGAAATTTTTTAATCATTTTTAGTAATGCTCTCATCAGTGACACAAGCTGAGGGTTTTGGACTCTTGAGGGTCTCTTTTGGTTGTGCACATTGGCATCTTTTGGGTTTATTAAGACTGTACAATGTGATCTTTAGACGTACGTGGATCAGGTAGGCTCTAGGTCTTTGCTACCGCAGAACAGAGGAGGCCTGACTCACGTACAACATCCCTAGATCATTGCTCACGCAAAGCAGAGGGGATGGGATTTTTGAGCATGACATCAAAGAACTCAGAATCGGGCGTGTGTCTCAGGATCCCTGGTACACAGTCAAATAGAGGTTGTACTAACCTAAGTGTGTGTTTCCTATCAAGCATCATACGTTATCTTGAAGTGTTTGTGACAAACCATACCTTTTAATTGATTGACAGCAGAGCTTACCAAACATATCAACCACGAATCACTGCTTTTCACATCCACCTTTCACATGTCAGTCAGCAAAAACCTGGAAATTTATATCACTTCCCAACCTGGTCAACAAAACCAGGAAAAAAATCTAAAAGCACACAAACTTAGGGGAAACATCAATATATTTGTTTTATATCTTCCCCTTGCTTTTAGATTTTTTCAAACACACCGAAAATTTAAACACTTTTTTTATTTAAAAGATAAACGAAGTACGGATAGTAGTTGTCAGACTACTCATCAAAGGCTATCATCCTGAGGCCTTTGAGACACATTTCAAATTTACACTAGGGAGGGGTTTGGTGAACATATCCTCCACGTTATCATCCGATTGCACACGTCCTAAGTGATGAGCTTGCGGTCATAGCAATCCCGAATGAAGTCCATTTTGAAATCAATGTGCTTGGTTTTCGAATGCTGCACAGGATTTTTAACAATCAGCAAAGCAGCAATATTATCATAGTATATGGGATTCTCAAAGAAATTCAAACCGTAATCTCCTATTTGATGCTGCAGCCATACCAGCTGTGAGCAACATGCTGATGCAGCCATGTATTCTGCTTCAGCTGTGGATTGTGACACTGTCTGCTGCTTCTTGCTTTGCCATGCTACCAACCTATCTCCTAAAAACTGAGCTCCAGCAGATGTGGATTTCCTGTCAATCTCACACCCACCATAATCACTATCAGCAAAAGCATACTGATTAAACCCAGACTCTTTAGGGTACCAGAGGCCTAGCCTTGGCCTACCCTTCAAATATTTGAAAATTCTTTTAACAGCAAATAAATGAGAGAGTTTAGGATTAACCTGATATCGTGCACATTGGCACACTGCAAACATGATGTCTGGTCGACTGGCCGTCAAATACATCAGTGACCCAATCATTGACCGGTCCATGTGCTCACTGACCGACTGACCATCTGAATCTTTAGTGAGTGCTGGTCTGGCTACCATGGGTGTAGAAACAGGCTTTGAGTCAGCCTACTTGTACTTTCTAGTATCTTTGTCACATACTTAGCTTGATGAACTAAAATCCCGCTCTCACTTTTCTTCACTTGTAATGCCAAGAAGAACTCCATTTCGCCCATTTGACTCATCTCGGACTTTGTTCTAGTTACTTGTTCAAATTCGTTATATAGATCTTTCATTTGTGGACCCGAAGATGATGTTGTCCACATAAACTTGCACCATAATAATGTCATTCTCAACCTCTTTCCTGAACAGTGTCTGGTCCACTATTCCCCTAATGTACCAATGAGCTAGAAGGTGATTAGTTAACATTTTGTACCAAGACCGTGGGGCCTGATGCAAACCATACAGGGCTTTGTCTAGCATGAACACATGATAGGGATGTTCTTCATCAGTAAATCCTGAAGGTTGAGTGACATACACCTCTTCATCCATTTCTGCATAGAGAAAAGCAGTTTTCACGTCCAACTGATAGACAGTGAGATTCATGTAAGAGGCATATGCCAAAAAAAAAACTCTTATAGCTTCCAGGCAGGCAACAGGTGCATATACTTCATCATAATCAATCCCGGCGATCTGCTTGTGCCGTTGGACGACCAGCCTCGCTTTATTTCTGAAAATAATTCCATTATCATCTTTCTTATTCTTGTAAAGCCATCGAGTTGTAATGACCTTCTTATCTGCTGGCTTCTCCACTAACCTCCATATTTGAAGCTTTGAAAATTGGTTCACCTCCTCGTGCATAGCTTCCACCCAGCTAGGATCTTGTAAAGCCATTGTGATGTTTGGTGGCTCAATTTGAGATATAAAACATGAATACATGTAGTGGTTGATATCTCCCGATTGACTTCTAGTTATAAGCCCAGATGCCAAAGGACCGATGCTGTTGTCCAAGGGATGATATTTGTGAATTCTTGTTTCACCAACTGCTTATACTGGGATTTCTGGAGGTAGATTTGCCTGTACGGGTTCTTCATTGATTTCAGTTTTAACCTCTACGTCAGCTTTCTGAGATTGAACAGCTCCTGGGCCAGGGTCTTTATCTAACTCATCTTCAACTCCAACTTCAGCAGTTTCATTTATTGGTGTTGACACTGCGTCGGAGGTAGGAACCAGAGATCTTGAGATGGTATGAGCAATTGACGATCCTGTGATTATGTCGTCAAAAAGTTCTTCAGCAATGACTGGATCCAATCCAAACGGGAGGAAGGATTGGTTGTAGTCAAATGCTTTTGCGGGACCTACTCCACCATCTGAGGTATTTTCTTCAAGCCAATCTACATTAGTAGACTCCATCACTTTACCAGTTGTTTTGTTGAAGACCCTTTACACTGAGCTAGCAGAATAACCTACAAAATAACACTCATCAAATAAAGAAGAAAATTTTGGCAAATCAGTATTAACTAAAACAGTGCAAAGGCATACAAAAGCACGAAGATGCCCAATTTTGGGCTTATCATGATAGATCAATTCGTAAGGTGTCTTCTGGTGTCGCTTATTTATAAGAACCCTGTTTTGCACATAACAGGTTGTGTTGACTCTTCTGCCCAGAACATGGTGGGCAGCTTGGAATCACATAGCGTTGTTCGAGCAGCTTCAATCAATGTTTTGTTACGATGTTCCACCACTCCATTCTGCTGAGGGGTATACGGTGCACTTACTAATGCTCAATTCCTCTTTCTGCACAAAATTCATCAATAATCTAATTCCTGAACTCTGTCCCGTTGTCACTTCTGATGGACTTCACTTTCAGGTTTAGCTTGTTTTCAATGAGCTTGATGAATGCTTTCAACATTTCCGCAACATCACTTTTCTTTGGAAAAAAGAACACCCAAGTGAAATGAGAAAAATCATCAGTAATAACTAAACAAAATGCACAACGGTTAAGGCTTAACATACTGACTGGACCAAAGAGGTCCATGTGAAGCAGCTCCAACACACAGGAGATTTTGTTGAACAATTTTGGCTTGTGTGGACGTTTGTGCTACTTCCCCTTAGCACAAGCCACACATTTCTCCCTGATCACAAAGTCCTTGATTGGAAGGTCTTTGACAAACCCTCCTCTTGCTAGCCGATTCATATTCTTCAAATTCATGTGCCCCAACCGTCTGTGCCACAACTGAGCATAATTCTCAGCTTTCTTAGAAAGAAGGCATGCCACCTTGGTTGTGGGGGGCTTCTGCATGTTAAGGACATATGAGTTGCCATTTTGTGTTCGCATCAACACCCAATCATCAGGGATGGAATATCCAGGTTTTAGAATTAAGCATTCTTTGTTGTTAAAAAGTACTCGATACTCCCGATCACAAATTTGTGATACACTCAAGAGACTGTGCTTCAATTGTTTGACATAGTTGACATCATGGAAGCTGAGACAACCATTTCTGACTGTTCCTTTCTAACTGATATACCCTCCAACTTCTCCAGCGAATGATACATATCCTCTGTCAAATTTCTCTAAATCTTGTAGCAAAGATATGTCGCCCGTCATATGCCTGGAACAACAACTGTCAACGTATCAAAGGTTGTTAACAGTCCTCCTTGGATGTTCCTGCATTCAAAAGAGACTAATTAGTTTTGGGTACCCAAGCCTTAATGGGTCTGGGTAAGGTTGGGCTGCCTTTGGTTGAGGTGGGTAAGTCATTGACATTTCTTTGCTGGTGATTTTCTTTCCCAAGTACCTGTGGAATATTTGGTGGATTTTTATTGTTAGTCTGATTTTAAAATTTTACCTCTTGAAATAGTTTGGAGTGTCTTTATACACCCTAGTAGGCTTGAAAGACAAATTTACAACCTTTGTTACGTTCCACCTAACATGCCTCATTCTGGCATCGGTGTTATAAAATAGGGAACTAACTTCCATCATTTTAGAAATATCTTATCATTACGCTCGATTTTAGTTTGAGATGTTCCTAATTTGGCTCTAAGTTCCTCTACCTCTTTGGTTAAAGCTTCCACTTTAGAATTAGCAATCTTAAGATATGTGCTTTTATCGCTCACATGAGTTTCTAGATTCCTAACATCTACCTGAATAGCTTCCAGTATCTCTCTAAATATTCTGGTCTTATCTTTTGACTCCCTAAGGTCTCTAGCAGTTGATTCATGGTTTAAAGTTTCGTTTGTGAACTTACGTTCCCAGTCTTTACATTCTTTAATGAAAAGTCATGAGCGTTGGATCGTCTACTCAATCTAGCTATTTGGAATACGAAACAAGTAATTAACCAATTGTTTTATTGATCTAGGAACAATTACAATCAGTAACACTCAGATACAGACACAGAGAATCACACCTTACATAACACACACTTAAGATCAATTCTACTGCACACTCGTGCCTAAACCAAAGAATAAGCACACTATTTATAGCTGCTGGCCGAACTCCTAGCGAACCTGGAGTTCGGCTTGTCCGAACCTCAGGTTCAGACTAAGTTCGGCAGCAACAACTTTGTCTTGGACTTGAACTTGTCTTGAATCAATTCATACTTCACACGACGCACTTCTCAGGTATCAACAAACTCCCCCTCGTCGTGTGTAGTATCTCTTCAACATATTTAAATCTTTATCTTCAATCAAGCTCCCCCTCAAGTGTAAAATTCGTTCATCCAATGAAATAAATATTCGAACAAACTCTTCCTCAACTTGATTGTAGCTTAATCTTGAATACTTGATGATGTCTGATGTATCTCTGGTCTTTATCAACAACTTCAGAAGACTTGAAGTTGTGATTTTCTTCACTTTAGCAACCTGCTCAAAATTTAAATAATCTTGGCGCAAAACGTCTCTTCGAGACTCCAAGATATGATTCTGAAAATTTTATTTTGTATCACATGTTGATCAGATCGAAAATAAAGCAGAAACAAAATCTTTTTGATTTTTAGAAAATTTATATCAAAACAAACCTAGAATCTTTTTTATTCTTCCAAACTTATGCTAAAACACACCAAAAATTGTTTTGTACTTTTCTGAAATGAAATGAAAGGCAATACAGAATCAGACACTATTTTTGGTATGAGAAATATCACTATATGGAATCATATTGGACATGCCGCACTGAACTACACTTCAATTTCAACTAATTGAAGCACACAAGTCATGTTGATTGCCAGTATAATTTGTCCATCTTAAACTCAAGCAGAATCATACTCATAACATCTGGATATGTTAAGATATTGATTAGATTTGCTTTGACCAGTGTATCCCACACTATCAGACATATTCAGATATTTTCTTTTTCTTTTTCTTTTTGTGTGATTACACTTGTGAATTTTCACAAAGTATAATATTATAATGATATCGTCAACTGTGTTCCATGCAAAAAAAAAATAAGAACGTTAAATCGTCTACCTTAGTTCGATCTATCAATACGCAGATAAGGCCGCGGATTTAACAAAATAAAGAAAATAAAACAAGTTGAAATTGTAGAACCCAACAACAATCAGGTCGGTCTTGTGGACACGCAAAGAAAGTCCGATGAGTTATACGAAACACCAAAGAAAATAAAGCAGAATGTCAAACGAACAACGATCAGGTCGGCCTTGTGAGCACGCAGAGAAAGTCCGATTGTTTGACAAAATAAAGAAAATGAAACAAGTTTAAATATTTGCAAAATGAACACATGTATCCACAGTGACTTCTCATTTTGATTTTCACACTTATTTTTCTTTTTGTCATGAAATACGCATCAAGATGTTATCCACATGGTCAAGCATTAGTATTTAATGTATATCACATCTAAATACTTTCTGATTTGCCGAGCCTACCAAACATATCAAACAATGATCTTATGGCCCTTTCATCAACTTTATCCATGAGTCAGATACGTAAGCCAATGTACCTGTTGGATTTTGTAAGGGTTTATCAAAGCCTTGTTAACCATTTAACAAGTAGAACGCAGTGGAAAACAAAACTTTCTCAAAGTTATGATATATTAAAAACTCGTTTTTAACCCTTAAAAAAAACCCAAAACAAGGGAGGATCCAAATACGAAATGCATGTTATCAAGTAAAACAACCATAGGGTGTTTTAGGTATACCTTCCACAGAAATGGAGAAGCTTGGAAGGAGATGAGGATCTTGAATGGCTAGCTTCAAAGAAGAAACCTTGAGGAATGATACCCACGAGCTCGAACAACAAACACCTTTGTTGCTAGGATTTGATGAAGATGAACACTCTTTGCTTCCTTACTTGAATCCGAATTCCACAAGTCTTTGCACTCTTGATACTGACTTTCTAGAGAGAAAATCAGATAGAATGGAGAGAGAGAGAGTCCTATTGCACTAATGAAACTCAATATTGTGTTAGAGAAGGTAGGTGGGTGTTGGCAATTAAAAGCCCCAAGGGGGGATGAACCTAGACACGTGTATGCATGCCTAGGGACTCCCAGCACACTCTCCCAACTCACCTTGAGTGGGAAAGGCCGACCATATGAGAGGGAAATCCAAAATTCCAATTTCAAACTTAAAACTTCTCTCATACTCTTTTAATCAGCAGCCCCAACTAGACAGTGTGCAGCCCCAACTACGTACTGTGCTTTAGTCATGTACCATGTGATGTATCATGTCCAAAATGAAATATAACATATAACCTATTATATGTTATGTAGCAATTTATTTAACCACTTAAATAACATTGTTATCATACTTCTCCAATTTAAATCATCCATATGATTTAATCATAAGTGCAACTATTTAGAAACCAATTTCTAAATATCTTCAATTGGTAATTTATTTGTTTAATTATATCTAAATAAATATTACATTAGGTGTTTGTCTAACTCGTTATTGGGTATGACCCGTCTTGGATCATAACGTACTAGCCACATCAATCTAGTATGTGTCTTGGACAGACCGAGTCCAACAGTACCATCATTTTCTAATGATCAATTTCTCAAAAATTTATATATTATGCATGTATTCACCTTCCTAATATATTTTGCATTATTCACCTTCTTTATATATTTGACATGTATTCACATTCTTCTCATAACATGCATTTTCACAATTTCTCCCCTTACATGCATTTCTCCTCCTTAAAATGAGAACTCTATTTTTGGATTTTCATTTTACAGAAACATGACGCTATGTTAGTTTTTTTATCAAAAGAAAAAGCAGAAAGAAAGAAAAATTGATCAATCAACACGTATATTTTTCAGATTTTAGAATGTCAGAAAATTTGCAGGTTAGAAAGATATATCATGAAATTTAAGTTAAGCAGAATACTCCTCCATCAACAACTTTTCAATCATCGATAGATCTTCTAGAAGTACCTGCACACTTGTCAAACTGATTAGTTCATAAATGACCCGAAGCGGATTGCTTCTGTCGACCAGTGTCCTGATTTTGCTTAGAAACCACCTTTGGTTTCCAAAATTATGACTGTTTTGATAATTCAGTTTTTGATGAACCAAAACATGTGACTGAGATGAAGAACCTACATTTTGAACCTTTTGAAACATAGGAACAAAATGTTTTTGTTTTAGAAAGAATGTAGGTTCACATTCATAAAAAAATTCTGCCTCGTTCATCAAAGAACATTGGTTTGGCAGGTTTACCAAAAACTGATTTCAGTTGAAACCTTTCATTTGACTCAGTAGGAAGTGGACAATCTTTTGCCATATGCCCTTTGGCGGCAAACATAACAAATACGTTCAGATTTGTCCCACCTGTTAGGCGCCTGCTGTGACAATCCAACTTTTCAGGTTATTTTCTGACATTAACTGAACGTAAAACGTATTAAATGTTGTGTGAACATTTATGTGCTTATCTGCGTTGACTTTAGCAATTAGGGTTTTGTGTAGTAATCACTAAACGAGCATGCACTTAAGTTTGACGTTTGATATTCTTGTTCTATGATTTTATGTAAATCATACGTTACGATTTCATGTGAATGTTGCGTCATTTTATGTGACAATTATACCCTATGATTTTAGGTGATAAATATATATAATTTATTCACATTTATGATTTTATGTAATTTAAGGATTCTAATTACAAGTTATTAATCATAGAGTTATGTACTTTAAATATGTAAGTTATAGATTTAAAACCCATGATTTTATGAGAATTAAAATGGAGAATCGAAAATTATTTTCTATGATTTTATGTAGTCATTTAAATTCACACTTTCTCATTAACGTTATACGACTTATATATTTTGACATTCCTCGTATATTCGTTGTTAAAAACATTTCATGATAACTCCGTCAGAACTTGTTAACTTTTATAAACGTTAGGGACCAACCTTTAAACCTTATTTCTTTAATAAAACATTGAGGGACTCGTGCTGCAAGTACCGGAACTCGATTGCTTTATGTGTATAAGTGGGAGGAACTAGTTTTGCCAAAGTCTAATTCTTGAAATTAACTCAGGGATTAAACAAGACTTGAATTCGATGATCGGTTTTGAGAACCGATCATCATTCCGTCGGTTACAAAGCAATCAACTGAGCCGCTCCTGTCCATCATATGATAATTCATTCATTTCCATCACCACTCCCATTCTCGTACATCTCGTTCTCTGTGTTTTTTTTTTCTCAGCATCAAGAAACCACCACAGTCACAATTCCGACAAATTCTCACAATTAGACATTGTTTACCCTCATTCGACGCATCCCTGTGATCACGAGTTCCCCACGAGCGTCCAGGAGCAATCGGATTTGGATTTCGTGACGGTGCTCGGTGTTCGCGTTTACGTTTCGGGTTTATTTTCTGCTTCCAAATCACCTCGTATCTCATCTTCGATCCAAGGTAACAATTCCTTAATGTTAGTCGCACACTTTTATGAGTTTTATTTGTGTTTTGCGATTTTCCAGTGACCGGAGTTAGGGTTCCGATCACCGGAATTATTGGGTGAGGAAGATGAAGTCAATCGGGTGCAGGTTATAAACTTTGAGAACCGAAATCATAACAGATGCCAATCTGGCACGAGCGGTTAGGGTGTTGGTCTGGTACGCAGGAGACGCGCGTTCGAGTCCCGGTCTCACCCTTTTTGTTTCTGTATGTTTCCTAAAATTGATTCTGGTCGCTACCAATGCACAAAACCATTGCGATCCGGATCTTGACACCAACAGCACCCCTTGCCGAGTGGTATGCACACTGTGTTCTAACATAGAGGTCACGGGTTTGAACCCAGTGACCTCCATGTTTTTCTGTTTTTATTATTTTGTGTTCTCTTGGGCATTTGAACACTAGATTTTGTATCAAAATTGTCCCTTGTCATATCTAAAACCCGTAAAAATATATTGGAGACATTTAAATCTCGTAAATCACGTTTAACTTGTTATTCTAGATAAAAATATATTTCCAACATCTATATATATATTGATATAAAATTCTAGTTTTTACAAAAGGTAAAATATATATGTATATATATATATATATCTTAGGTATATTAATATATATACTTATGCCGTTGGATTTTTATTGAAATAACCGGATATTTTCTGATAACCTCTAACA
>JBCNJP010000008.1:24141436-24178639 GCA_039602395.1 Deinandra increscens subsp. villosa
GCACGGACGGCAGAAAAGAGGGCGCAGCCCTTGGCTGTCTAGTGGAGCACGAAGACCGAGGCAAACAAAGATCTTCTCATGTGTTGGTGATTAATTTTGAGATCGAGAAGACGCGAGAACGATTTGGTTTGTTTTATTGTTTTTAGTTTATTATTTAATTTTCATTAGTGTGTTTAAAGTATTTTGGTTGAGTATTATGATGAACAGTTTGGTAGTGATCCTATTAGATTTCTTCGTCATGATTATCGGCTAATTTCTTTTAACTGCTTTTGGTGAATGGTTGTGTAAAATCGTTCTTTTCTTAACTGGTTAATTGCTAATTGTTCCGGAATACTTGCTACCGTTGAACACCCGCATGCGAAATTGTTTAATTTAACTAGTAACCTAGGGTTTTAGTGGTCCACTGTTTAATGATCTAGCACTTTCTTGCGGCAGGACTAATCAGCCCATTAGAAATTTAGGTTATTAGGTCAAGGAAGCAATTGGGGACTATGTCTATGTAGTATTAGCAATTGATTAGGTTTTGCCCAGATCGGTAGCCAATCAGGATCCAAAAGTAGTTAACTTGTCACATAAGTAATCTTAGCTTTAATAGTTTCCTTAGTTGTTAAGTTAGTTAAATTTTAGTTAATTTCCAATCTCAGACAAAAACAGCCAAGAGGCAATTTAGTGTAATTCCTTAGATTAAATTAGTTTAGTTTAGTTTAGGTCAATCTAGGTTAGTGACAGTAATCTAGGTTTAGGTAGTTAATTTAGTTAGATAGTTAAAATCTAAATCGCTAGTGACCACCAACTCCCCTGGATTGATACCTTACTTACCCTATCTATAGGTTTAAGTTTAGGATTATTTGTAGCGGTCTCGACACCCGTTATCACAGTTCAAGCGGAAAGAAGCAGTTTTGTCCTTTAGCGAATATTCCAGGTGAACTCAATTATCCACCAGATAATAAGTTCAACCGGACTTTTCCTGAGATGTCTTTTCAGCAAGTCCAATCCTGCAAAAGCTTCTCGTATGCTTCTATGTCTGATTCAAGCCGCTCTCCTAAAGTAGTTATGTTGCTGCAAACACGCAAGATATTCCAATTGTCGATGTTAATTCTTTTGGTAGTTTGTATTTGACTTTATTGTTTACGGTCTAGATTAGATCGCATGAGATCAATGGTTGTCATTGATCTCATCAGCACTATATATAGCTTAGTTAGCTCTTAGTTCGCACATTATCTGTTCTTGAGCAACTTGTAATAGTGTAGCTTTGAGTTAATGCAAATAGTGCCGAGTATTTGATACTTCGCTGTTACTATCCTTCTGCAAATCAAGCCTTTACATTATACACAAGAACTAAATATCGCTTAAGTAAAGTGAAATATAACTTTAATTCCGCAGGGTTATATTTGCAAGTAAAGGGATTTGTTTTAGTTTCACTCTAACTAATAACGATCCTACATTTTTTCATATAAATATTAAAGTATCAATACCACATGATCATAATGGCATAAATCATCAAATTCACACATAAACTTTGGATATGAATCCACATAATCATGCATATCCAACCCAATAGCCCTTTAACAATTAGAGATACTTAAAAGGCCATTTATTAACTCCACCTCTTTATTACCATCTTAATAAAACATTTACCACTTCCATCTTGGCATACTTAACGAACGTAACAATGTTAAGATAACAATCATATGCCAAGTTATCGATCACACTTTAACACTACCTGCATTCCTTTCTCACATAACAATTATCAAACTTTTTGCATTCTTTCACCCTAATGTGCTACCTAGAGAGTGAGAACCCATCATCCTTACCCGAAGGTACTTACTTGATTGGTATAAATTTCATTCTACTTAGCCCAACCGAGCATCAACTATTTGTCTTTTCCAACTCAACCCAAACGATTCATTTAGCATAATATATATAAATACACTTTTCTTTGTCCCTCTTACCCAAACGGGTTTGTATAACACACATTTGTGTTGTACATACATCTTTACCCAAATGGGTCATGTTATGACACACTTCGTATAATACTCATTGGTCTTATACATACATCTTTACCCAAACCGGTCATATTTCACACTTTGCATAACACATATAGGAGTTATACATGCATCTTTACCCAAATGGGTCATATTACCCACTTCGTATAACACACATTGGTGTTATACATACATCTTTACCCAAACGGGTCATAAAACATACTTTACATTATCACATATAAATTTATTCCCCTTGACGCAACGGGTCATGAAACATACATTCATATATTCCTCTTTAATGTTATAGCCATCATCTAACTACAACAATTTATGCCAACTTATGCACCAATCACATTATAATCCATTATAATGCCTTAACTAAGCACATAATCTCACTTAGGATCAAACCATATTATAACATAGTTTGTAACATAATACTTTTTAACCACTTATGTGTTACCTCAAATCTTCAAACTTGACATCCTTTGATGGCTTGAGCTCCCACTTCTTTCGCCTATAATTTACTTGATCATTTACATTGGTAATTAATAATATGGCTAACCATAACAATCAAGTATCACTTCACTTATCAGTTCAATCAAAACCACCTACTTACAAACTTCATATTTTAACTAGGCATTTTCACAAACACTTAGCTTGCGTAAAAACACCTAATCTATCACATACATAACAAATCATCCCAACTTTGCTTATTTGCATTATTAGTCACAACATAATGTCAAATTGATGTTCTATACCACATAACCAAGCATCCTTAGGATCTAAATAAGTAAATCCAGCCCGTCAACATATGCATACATCGAATTTTATCAATGGGTTTTAACTCATTCTTCAACTTGAATTTTGTCATACCAAAAATCAAACATGCAAGCTATATTCATGGTACTTCACTCTGTAACTCATTTAGGGAGTCGAAATCCCAAAGGTCGAACCTGTGACACCCGGTCAGGGGATGATGCATGATCCTTTAAGGTGACTCGCGTCCCATGCTACATGATATGTTCGAGGTCCTTATGTTTATGTAAGCAAACTCGGTTGTCACACAAGTGCGGGTTGAAAGTACTTGGTTGGTAATGAGTAATATTTTGTCACTTCACGGAAGCCGAGATGGTACGTGTTTGTGAACTTGGCTCTGGTTACGCCAGATGTACATGCGCGAGAGCGGTGTACGAAAGAAACGGACCTTAGTCCCTTAAAAAGAGAATTTTCAAAATAAAATAATTCGGCACGCAGGGTTGTTAATCGATGGGTTTAGTGTGTTGGATCGCGCCATGGGCCTAGGTTTCCTACAAGCCCATCACAACATGCATTATATAAGAAGGAGGAGGGGCAAACCCTAGTTTGCGATTATAGCCTCCTCCCCCTCCTCACTTACGACGCCACCAACACACTCCCTCTCTCTCCCTCTTTAAAAATCAGCGCCCCCTTCCTTCACTACTTCCTCGTCGTTTTTCGATCGTAGCAATGGTGAAACGAGACCCTCGTCTCATTGCCGTCGCCTTGAAGCTCGAGACAACCGCCGCTGCCACCCGAGCCGCAGCCGCCGCCGCTGAGAGATTCACCGCCGTCGCCACCGCCGCGGCACGCGCAGCCGTCGCTGCCGACTTGTTTGGCGAGGACCACCGCGAGGTGGTTCTCGCTTTACCCGCGCCACCAAGGCCGTTTTTTGAGCCGTCGCGTGCCGCCACCGTCGAATCCGGTGAAAGCCCTAAGTGGTCGGCACCACTATATGTCGTCGTCGTTACGCCACTACCTCCACCGCCTCCACGTGTGACGGACGAAATCACCGTTGGATCGATTATTTTCTCTGCGCACGACGGAAACCCTAGATTCGGATGTCATGTTTGATGACATGGTTTCGTTACCGCCACCACCGCCGGTTCATGAGATGAACCCGCCCGTGGTGCCTATGGCCCCGTCTTCACAATCGGGTGAAGACTTGACTCGCCGGTTCGAGTCGGGCGTTACCGTTGACCCTAGCGCCAGTTCGTCGAACCCCGGTGTCTTGAACGGTTGTTCGGACACCGCCAAGGTATATCTAAATTGTTTAGATCTTTCAATTAATTTATTTTTATTTAATCCTCAGTATTTACGCGTACACCGTGATCAGATCTTGTCTACGGTTTTACTTTAATTCGCGTTGTAAAACTTAATTTTCGCTGCGCAATTAATTTGATTAATTGACTCGTTAGTTTATTCGGTAAAAATTAAAATGGGCAACCCGGATACCCACTGTAAAACCCAACAGTGGTATCAGAGCCACGATCGCCGCGCGTAAATCTAAACCGGTCTTTTCATAACTGGTGGTTCGTAATTTCGATTCATTTCCAAATTGCAAACAGAATTACTTGTTTAATTCTATTTAACTAATTGTGTGCTACGGCCAACCCCTTTAATATAATTGTATGTTTGGCTCGTTTTATATTTCTCTGATTGGCCCATTTGTTGGCCCAATTGTATCTTTATTTGGTTTTGATGGACCCACCATTTTCGGGTTTCAAAATTGTAATAGAGCTAGGTTTACTAAGTTGTTAGTAAATCTAATTTTGTAAAAACCAAGATCGAAGATCGGACACTCGCCAAAAGGAGTTTGAAGGCTAGTGGGAGTTAAACTGGATCCGCGAACGCACCGAGTTGCCTTCCTTGTAGTTGTTCACCTTTATATTGTCATGTCACATTGGTCTTACTAAATGGCTTTAGCGAGACCATGCCATTATGTCGTTAAACACACAATTGACCATTCGCGACACTTAGATATTTTAAATAGGTGATTTAAAATAATTGTCCCGAGTGATGATAGGGTTTATCGTTTGTGTCTAACGATCACTAAATATTAAAATTGATTTTAATATCCCTATTCGGTAAATAAAAAAGTGATAGTTCATGCCGTCCAAAATCAAGTCTAACTTGGAACGTATTGACCGGAGCATCGGTGTTAGAGTATTTCAACACCGCACTTGGTGTCAAGGGTACCTTCCAGGGTGGGGGCATTGGAGAATTTCAACATCGTGCCAGCCACATTGACCATTTGGGATTACTATCGTTTTCTTTCTGTATGTTTGTAATGTTGGAGTATTTCAACACCGCACTATGAACGTATATAGACAAAGTGGCAATGGATGAGGCTAAACGTATCGCAAAATATAATCTATTATATTATGCGGCCTCATAAACGAGAGTCGCGACTGAGACTTCGTGATTGACAGCCGTTGTCAGTTTGGTTACACGAGTTTGCTCCTGAGGCTCATTTGGCGGTCTCAAGTAAAATCGTCTAATCGAATTCTCTACATTCTTATTAAATAAATCTTACCAATTTATTTAAGAAAATGTTTTACACCGAAAATACTAATTTAAAATTACTTTGCATTATTTCAGAAGGCTATTGAAAACATTGTTCCTCTAAGTTCAATGGTATCTCTCGATCCATTCACTAAGACGAACTTCTTGTCGTGGAAAACCCTCCTGAGGAACATCTTGAAGCTTTTTGGAAAGCTGTGTGTTCTTGACCGCCCGAGCACGCCGTCTTACTTGTTAAACGACCGCTCCCTGATGGAAATCCAAAAGCACAGTGCTGACTCTCGGGAAGTCACTGAGCTTATGTTATCTAGCATGACACTGGATTTTCGGTATAACTTTACCGACATGGGAGCGTATGAGATCATGAAAAAACTCAAAGATCTGTTTGAGTTGAGCCAAAGAGGTGAGCGATGTAAAGCACTTCAACATTTTGTGAACTGCTACATGTCGCCCAATTCCTCTGCCTATGATCATGTCATGATGATGAAGGGGTATCGCGACAGACTGATCGACCCGGCTACTCCATTCCTAAAGGGATGGCTTTAGATGTAGTCCTCGGATCTTTTCCCAAGCATTATTGCTTACATGCGGTAAACTGCTCGGCTCAGACTTTAGATGAGGTTCTGACATTATTTCCAAATGTCAAGATCAGGACCACACCGGCTGTGCTCGGAGTTGCTGATACAGGTATAACCAAGTCCAAGAACAAGGTTAAAGAGACCAAGGACAAGAAACCATCGGCGCCTCCTCCTCAGGAATGCCAATGCTTTGAATGTAATCAGAATGGGCCACTGGAAATGTAACTGCCATATCTACCTTGCTAAGATCAAGATGACTAGAAACCCCGGTAAGGGTTGCTCATCAGGTATGTCAATAAATGTTATTGAACTTTTCATTGTTTCCTCCAATACATGGGTATTTTATATTGGATTTGGTTTCCTCATCGTTAATGTTTTGCAGGAACCTGAAAAGTGGAAGAAGATAGAACAAGGCGGTATGGAGCTCATCGATGGTGATGGCAAAAGACTCCCGGTCTTAGCTACCGGCATATATTCTCTTACATGTCCTACCAATCTTGTAGTTACTCTAGATAACTGTTTATATGCTCCTGGATTGTCCAGAAACATTATTTCTGTCTCTTCTCTGTTTGAACAAGGTTTTAAGTACAAGTTTAATGGGAATTCCATTTTTACCTACTTTAACGATATCTTTTATTTCGAGGCTAAACCTCGACATGGTATATATGAGATAATTGTTCAAACGCACAATAAACTCTATCATGTTTCTAAACGAAACAAAGTTGATAACGATTCCTCGTTATGGCATCATCGACTAGGTCACATAAGCAAGGCTCGCATCAAGAAGCTTCAATCTACAGGGATTCTCGAATCCACTGATGCAGATACCTTCGACGAATACAAATCGTGCTTATCTGGTAACTGACCTAGTCACCCTTCACCCATGTTGGTGAACGGGCTGAAGGTTTGTTAGGGTTAATACACCCAGATGTGTGTGGACCTTTTCGGACCGAAACGAGAAATCATGAATGCTACTTCGTATCTTTCATAGATGACTATAGCAGATATGCTTATGTCTATCTGATGAAACATAAGCACAAAACTTTTGACAAGTTCAAAGAGTTTCAAAAGGAAGTAGAAAATCAACTAAATCGAACTATTAAGATACTTCGATCGGATAGAGGTGGTGAGTATCTTAGCAATGAATTCCTCGATCATCTCAAGGCTTGTGGAATTATTTCACAACCCACTCCTCCCGGTACACCATAGTTGAATGGTGTTAGTAAAAGGAGGAATCGAACCTTGTTAAACATGGTTCAATCGATGATGTGTAGGACTACCTTGTCCCACTCCTTTTGGGGTTATGCTCTCTTGACCGCCGCTCACCTCATAAATCTAGCACGACCAAGAAAGTGGATAAGACCCCATATGAGATATGGCATAATTCTTCTCCTAATCTTTCTTACCTTAGGGTATGGGGATGCGGAGCTTATATCACTAGTGAATCTGACAACAAGCTTGATCCTCGAGGTGAAAAGGTAATTTTCATCGGATACTATTGTAATATTGGCTATTACTTTTACCATCCCGATGGAAACCATGTTTCTATCAAAAGGAAGGGTAAGTTCCTTGAGAAAGAGTTTCTGAATAGAGGAACAAATAGTGATCCAGTGGATCTCGAAGAAATTCGAGAAACACAAAACCCTGAGACGGTCGCTGAGTCCGACCGACAAATGGTTGTCGCATCATCAGACCAAAACACAAGCGTTTGCAGGAGCGAAAGGACACGCAGGGAACCTGATAGATACCACTGGAATATAGAAGCTTCCGATGTCCTGTTAGTAGCTGACTCAGATGACGAACCTACTAACTACAAAGTTGCTGTGTCAGATCCTGAATCTGACAAATGGCTTGAGGCCATGAACGCCGAGATGCAATCCATGCATGATAATCAAGTATGGGACTTGATTGAGCTACCCCCCCCCCCCCTGTTCTCGGGCAGTAGGGAGCAAGTGGATCTTTAAAAGAAAAACTGACATGCATGGAAATGTGCAAACGACGGCTTGTTGCGAAAGGTTTCGCTCAAACCTAAGGGATTGACTATGAAGAAACCTTCTCGCTCGTGGCCATGATCAAATCGATCAGGATATTGCTTGCCATAGCCGCATACCGTAACTATGAGATATGGCAAATGGATGTCAAAACCGCATTCCTGAACGGACAACTCACTGAGGATGTCTACATGGTTCAGCCTGATGGTTTTGTCGATCCTAAATATCCATATAGGGTTTGCAAGCTGAATAAGTCCATTTATGGACTTAAACAAGCATCTCGAAGGTGGAATCTTCGCTTTGACCAGAAAGTCAAGGAGTTTGGCTTTGCTCAAAACGAAGATGAACCATGTGTTTACAGAAAGGCAAGTGGGAGCGCTATATCATTCCTCATATTGTATGTGGATAATATACTGATCATAGGAAACAACATCCCTATGCTTAACGAAGTTAAGGTATAGCTATCATCTTGTTTCGCTATGAAGGATCTTGGGGAAGCCGCTTATATTCTGGGAATTAATATTCACAGAGATCAATCGAAGCGGCTTCTGGGTCTCAGTCAAAGTACATACATTGACAAGATTATAGCACGGCTCAACATGAGCAACTCCAAGAAAGGAGTCGTCCCTATGACAAAGGGTGGCATCTTGAACAAATCTCAATCTCCTCAAACAGAGAAAGAGATCAACCAAATGGCTTCGATCCCATTTGCTTCTGCTATAGGCTCAATTATGTATGCCATGCTCTGCACTCGACCGGATGTCTCGTTTGCATTGAGCCTGACAAGTCGATACCAACAGAGTCCCGGTCTAGCTCACTGGACTACTGTAAAGAACATCCTAAAATACCTGAGAAACACAAGTGAGATGTTTCTGGTATATGGAGGAACTGATGAGCTCGCTGTAAAGTGTTACACCGACACTACTTTTCAGACTGACCGAGATGACTCTCGCTCGCAGTCCGGATACGTATTCACCCTCAATGGAGGTGTTGTTTCGTGGTGTAGCACCAAACAGTCAGTAGTAGTTGATTCTACTACTGAATCTGAATACATAGCCGCCTCAGAAGCTGCCAAGGAAGCAGTATGGATGAAGAAGTTCATCACAGATCTCGATGTGGTTCCAAGCGTCAAGCAACCCATCGAGATGATGTGCGATAACACAGGCACTATTACTCAAGCCAAAGATCCGAGGTCTCATAAGAAGGACAAGCACATTCCGAGGAAATTTCACTACATAAGAGAAGTAGTTGAAAGAAATGAAGTAAAGATATGCAAAGTAGACACAGATCAAAACTTAGTTGATCCCTTTACAAAGCCCATGACTCACGAGACTCATGATCGTCACTGTAATTGATCCCTTTACGATAATTGTCTTTAGTGTGTTGGATCGCGCCATGGGCCTAGGTTTCCTACAAGCCCATCGCAACATGCATTATATAAGAAGGAGGAGGGGCAAACCCTAGTTTGCGATTTTAGCCTCATCCCCCTCCTCACTTGCGACGCCACCAACACACATCCTCTTTCTCCCTCTCTCGAAATCGGCGCCCCCTTCCTTCACCACTTCCTCGTCATTTTTCGATCGTAGCAATGGTGAAACGAGACCCTTGTCTCATTTCCGCCGCCTTGAAGCTCGAGACAACCGTCGCCGCCGCCCGAGCCGCTGCCGCCGCCGCGGCATGCGCCGCTGACTTGTTTGGCGAGGACCACTGCGAGGTGGTTCTCGCTTTACCCGCGCCACCGAGGCCGTTTTTCGAGCCGTCGTGTGCCGCCATCGTTGAATCCGGTGAAAGCCCTAAGTGGCCGGCGCCACTATATGCCGCCGCCGTTACGCCACTACCTCCGCCGCCTCCACACGTGACGGACAAATCACCGTTGGATCGATTTCGTCTTTGCGCACGACGGAAACCCTAGATTCGGATGTTATGTTTGATGACATGGTTTCATTACCGCCACTAGGGGTGTTCATAAATAACCGAAATCTGAATAAACTGACAAACCGAATCATATTCATATCCGAATAAACCAATCCGAATTGTGAATTCGGTTTACGGTTCGGTTTTCAACCGTATCCGAATTATGAATTCGGTTTACGGTTCGGATATGGTTTTGTGTTTTGTTTTTATTCGGTTTATTTGGTTATCCGTTTAAAACCAAATAAGATTTATATATATATATATATATATGTATAAGTATGCATGTATATTTATTTATTTATAAACCCATATATGATAATGATATATCCATGTTTTTTTAATATATCATATATCCATCGTTTTTTCCCATATACTTGTTTTTATTTCTTGTAGAAATGAGAGGGATAACAGTTGATGTCGATTGAAGAAACTTCTTGATGTTTGTTTTTGTTCACTTCATGTGTTGGAAGACTATTTTCCATGAAAACTTTGAAGTTTTTTTGTTTACTCTATCGGTATGTAGGTATTTTGGCTATAAGTATTTTGTTTGTGGGTATTTGGGTTGTAGGTATTTTGGTTGTTGGTATTTTCGTTGTAGGTATTTTGGTTGTTGGTATTTTCGTTGTAGGTATTGGGTTGGGGGTAGTTTGGTTGTAGGTATTTAGTTAGAAGTATTTTGGTTGTATATCAGATTATGGTCTTAACTCTTAAACTCTAAGGATATGTTAAAGATGTTTGTTCTTTGTTTATCTTTTTTATTAGTAAAAAATACGCAAAATATGTTATTTGTTGAATACGGTTTAAACGATTTGAATACGATTTACTCGGTTTTCAATCGAAACCGAATCATATTGAATTTGGTTTATTTGATTCGGTTTGTAAAATTTTCAATACGGTTTGGTTTGGTTATGGTTATCATAAAAAAAACTTCAAACCGAATAAACCAAATCAAATAAACTGAATAAACCGTTAACCGAACCATTGAACACCCCTAACCGCCACCACCGCCGGTTCATGAGATGAACCCGCCCATGGTGCCTATGGCCCCGTCTTCACAATCGGTTGAAGACTTGACTCGGCGGTTCGAGTTGGGCGTTACCGTTGACCCTAGCGCCAGTTTGTCGAACCCCGGTGTCTCGAACGTTTGTTCGGAATCCGCCAAGGTATATCTAAATTGTTCAGATCTTTAAATTAATTAACTGAATTTAATTCTCAGTATTTACGCGTACACGGTGATCAGATCCTGTCTACGGTTTTACTTTAATTCGCGTTGTAATACTTATTTTCCGCTGTGCATTTAATCTGATTAATTGACCCGTTAATTTATTCGGTAAAAAATTAAAATGTGCAACCTGGATACCCACTGTAAAACCCAACAGTTACACCAACCACTCTCTAATTCAATTAATGTAAACCATTCCATTTCCACGCTATTTCACACTCATCACACTCAATCACACTTGTATCTACCTACACTACATCACACTTAATTCTTTTTCCATTACACAAATAGCGGAAAACCACTCAAGGCGTTGGGAGACAACCGCGGAGATCATATTGGCTCAATCGTGGATAGACGTTCATGAGAAGACGAGTCCAGGAGAGTCACTCAACTTTTGGACGTGTGTAATTGAAAACACACTCCCATTAATTGATTGGACAAGAACACCACTTATGTATAACCGACATGCGAAATGTCGTGATATGACGATGAAGACATTAGAAGATCCAACACGATCTACAACAAAATCAATCTACCAGAAGACAAAGACAAGGTGGCGTTGGGGGAAGCACTTATCGCATATCTTCACACTTACAACAATGATTTTAATTATGTTGAAGCTTGAAAGAGTTTTGAAAAACCACCCCCACGTTTAAAATTCGTAGTTTGGATCTTTTAATTTTAATTTTTTTAGTTTGTTACGTTTTTTCTATGTTTAATTTTATTTTTAGTTTATAAATTTTAATGAAATAAATGCCTTTATTTTTAATTTTAATTTATGAATTTAAAAATAATAAAATTTAAGTTAATGAAGTCTACTTCAAAAACAAATAAAACCGCTCAGAATCACATGTGAATACCCTTCTCATGTAAGTCGTGTGAGTTAGATGACACCCAAGTGGTAAAGATCTCCATGTAAGTGGTATGAGTTAGATGACACCCAAGTGGTAAAGATTTTGCTCACACTCACGTATATACCCCATGTCCTAATGCCACATAAATTCCAAATCGTGTTACAAAGCCAAACACCTAGTTTGATAGGTCTGTTTGGCATACAGACATACACCCAAACACATCGAAAACACTTTGCTCAATAACACAACATAAAGAGGCGTGTGTGTCATAACTGGTGAGAAATGATGTAATCTTCGATTCAGAGGCTGTGGGTTAAAACACTATGAGATGTATATTGTACTGGATTATCGTAGAAAATATAGGTGTTGGGTTTAAAAAAGATAAAGAACCCATGCCATTTAAGAGAGTTGGTGCACATGTTTTCTTCAGTTTGGAGTTCAACATTTGAAATAAAATAAAAATTATAGACAAACGAGTAACATTACTACGAATGAACAAGAAAGATTACGAATCATAGCTTGACCCATACAGATTTCTAGTTTCAAACACATTCATGATAATATCAAACGAAGGATTTCCCCAGAGAACTTGAATGATTTCTCTGTTTCTTCAAGACAATGATTCTTCTCTTCTCTGCTCCAATTCTGGTTAGATCATATCATAACAAATATGTTAAAATTTGCTTTTGATACAACCACCACCTGTTTTTAGGATGTTTGGGATTGATAGTCAAAATTATCACATGGTAATCTATTTATGAGTAGAATTTGTTGTAAATTTGTACTTCTATGGTAATAATAATATTTAAAGAAATAGAAGAAAAAAGAATCGGGTTAAACGGGCCGTGGCGCTGTCAACCCTCAAATACGTGTCATGTTGAGGTTCGTTTTCAACCTGCCAATTATTGAACACAGCCCATCTAATACCTAGTTTTAATACGCAATCCAATTTGTTGAAATTGCGATTACATATTAGCTGGCAAATGACGCGAGTTGACTTTTTTACATGAAGCCACAAGTTTATTAGAGGCTGTAGATTAGTCGAGCCGGCTTGCAAAGCTAGAAGTCTCTTACCTCAGCAACGACATTCAACTTGTTCCTAACGTTCTGTAAAAGTTGGGAAAGATCGCCATCCCATTTGTAGAACTCCAATTCCTTTCCGTTTAGTATCTTCTCGGCTACCTATGAGCAATTGTGCATATGAAAAAGCATTAGTGCACAAGGGTGTTACCAAAGTTGATAAAATGTAAAATCAGTTTTGGTCAAAACGGGTCGGATTGCGCTGACATGTTATCACAATTTTCTGTCCACTGAAGACATTCAATATTTAACTAATGTCTTAGAAAAAATGTGGAATAAAAAGATTTAGAAGGTTGAAAGCAATGTATTATAGGTGACTTTCGATCTTGTTAACACATTATATATATATATAGGGTTAGGTTCAAATGAGAACTTTTTTCTTTGAGAACTTTTATATATATATATATATATATATATATATATATATATATATATAGGGTTAGGTTCAAATGAGAACCAATTGGTTTTCAGAACTTTTGAGAACCATTCTGGGCCACTAATTTTCAGGGGGGGGGACCACTCAAATTCATGGAGGGGATTTCCCTATATATAATTAGTGGCTCAGAATGGTTCTCAAAAGTTCTCAAAACCAATTGGTTCTCAAATGATCCTCTCCCTATATATATATATATATATATATATATATATATAATATATAGGGTGAGGTTCATTGTAGACACCCCCATAAGTGTAGACAGGTAGACACCTTATTTCACATGTGAAATTACTTTATTTTACATGTGTTTTCACATGTGAAATTTTCTGAACAATGAGAAAAAATAAAAAAAGAAAAAAAAATTAATCATAACCATTAGATCTCTTTGATCTAATGGTGAAAAAAGGTGTCTACCTGTCTACACTTATGGGGGTGTCTACAATGAACTTTTCAATATATATATATATATATATATAGTGAAAAGTTCATTGTAGACACCCCCATAAGTGTAGACAGGTAGACACCCTCTTTCACCATTAGATCTCTTGATCTAATGGTTGTGATTAATTTTCTTTTTTCTTTTTTTCTTTTTTCTCATTAATTAGAAACTTTCACATGTGAAAAAGAGCTATTTCACATGCGAAAGTGTCTACAATGAACCTCACCCTATATATATATATATATATATATATATATATATATATAGGGAAGGGAACAATTATTAACCCTTTCTTAGAGAATTAACCAAATAACTAGATCTTAAGGGTTTAAAGTATAAAGCAACTATGATCTAATGGCTAAGATTAAAAGATTTATTATATTCCTTTTCTTACGGAAATCTGGCCCCTAAGGGTATTAATGTAAACTTCACCCCAAGTTGCTGATGGAATATCTTTTTTTTTCAAAACCCATTTCTATTCGATGCCCACTTCATAAAAGATAGATAACACATTCCAAATCTGAAATTGTATTTAACAAACACAAAGATCCGACGATCTCCTCCTTGGCAAGACCGATTTTCTCGCCGGAGGCCTTCTGCCGCTACCACCCGCTACCACCCTCTTCTCTGACATCGCAAGACCGATTTTCTCGTCGGAGGCCTTTCGTCGTTGCCGCCCTCTTCTCCGGCCTCGCACCTCCGAGGTGAACGACGAAGCCCTTCTGTCGGAGGTACCACTGTTTGTTCACATTACCTCGCCGGAGGCCGTCTGCCGCTTCGGCCCTCTTCTCCGACCTACCACCGCTACTATCACCGCCGTCACTACCGCCGCCACTACCACCGCTACTACCACCGCCACCACAGGTAACTAGATCTGGACAACTACTACCACCGCCCCATCCCTTGTTTTTGTAATCTCCTTTTCTACAAAGAAACCCACAAGAAAACTCATTCGAGGATGTTTTACACATATTGGAAGTGTAGCGTAGGGTTATAAAAATCTATTCATTTTTTATTCATTTTGAAGAATCTGATAATGGTTCGAACCCCCATTTTAACATTTTCCCCAAAGTTGATTTTAGTCTATCTGTGATGACATAAACTAGTTTTGTTGTACTTTGGTTAATTATTTAGAGTTAAGGATATTAAAGTTGTAGTTCAAATATTGATTTAATTTCGGTGCTACGAGGTTTGTAATGTGTGTATATTTTGTTTGTATATTATGGTGATTTTGTTGAATTGAGGCTTTTAACTATTAGCATCGGTGTTACTGATTATCACACCACTGGTAATGGTTATAGTATCAGTGTTTATATGTATATTGATTGATTTGTATGTTGTAATCTGGTAATGGTTATAGTATCAGTGTTTATTTGTGTTTTTGTTTGAATGTAGACACTTTTGCAGGTTGTAACCTGTGTATATTTAGTTGTAAATTTCATTTTTTTATCTATCTTGATAGCACCAGTGTTTACTGATCATCACTCAACTGTTAATGGCTGTAGCATCAGTGTTTTATATGCATATTGATGCATTTGTAGGTTTTTATAGGTTGTAATATATGCATATGCAGTTGTACTCTGAGTAGAAATCGATGCTACTGTTATGAATGTATGTGTGTTTTTTTGTTCTTTGTTAACAACTATGACAGTAATGTTAGTAGTTGAAACACTAGTGCTACACCGCACGTCTGAGAAAACGGTAATAAAAATCGTCGAGACTATACTTGAATTAAAGATAAAAATGCGACGAGTTTAGCGATGCAACTTTTATAAAAAACCGATGAAGTATAAAAAAGTTATGGACTTTTTAAAATCGAAGGGGGTTATTATATGATTATGTACATTGACAGTTTTGCCCTTTTGAATTAAAAGAAAAAGAAATAACAAGTGTCATGATCTAGTGAGATATGGATTTTTTAACCCATTAGATGTTGGTTATTTAGTTAATACTCCAAGAAAGGGTTAATAATTGTTCCATTCCCTATATATATATATATATATATATATATATATAGGGTTAGGTTCAAATAAGAACTTTTTATTTTGAGAACTTTTGAGAACTAAATCTCAACCACAAATTTCAGGGGGGACCAGTACAATTCATGGGAGGGGGGATACATGTAAATAAACTAGTGGCTGAGATTAGTTCTTTTTAGTTCTCAAACCCAATTGGTTCTCAAATGATCCTCTCCCTATATATATATATATGTACACACAGGGGAGGTTCATTTGAGAACTATGCAGTTAACTTGCTTGACTTGGAAGGTGTGATGTGTAATCCATGATTAATTGTGCCTTTGAGATACCGTAATATTCTTTTGAAGAATTGAAAATGAGGTTCTCGTAGGGCATGCATGAAGAGGCAAACTTGTTGTACAAGATAAGTTACGTTAAGTTACATCTGGTCGTGTGAAGGTGAGGTATTGTAGGGCACCGGCCAAGCTTCGATAAAGAGACCCATTCGTAATATAACTCCCCTGCATTGGCACTGAGTTTAGAGTTGGTGTACGTTAGGGTGGAGCATGGTTTGCAGTGTGTCATGTTGGCATGAGCTAATATGTCATTAGCATATGATTCTTGTGATAAGAGTTTGTCATGTTGGCATGAGCTAATATGTCATTAGCATATGATTCTTGTGATAAGAGTAGACCACCATTGTGAGATTTAACATTAATACCAAGGAAGTGATGGAGAGTATAATTTGCTAACACCATTGTGAGATGATGGAAATAGGGGTTCCATAGCGAACTCCTTCGACAAAGAGGCTATAATTTGCTGAAGGAGTGTGTTGTTAGAGGTTGTTAGGATGATGTCGTCTACTTATAATAATAGGTATGCCATTTGGGAGCCTTGTTTGTAGACAAATAGTGAGGTGTCACTTGTGGTGCTTCGAAACCCACAACGAGTGATAAAGGTGGCAAACCGTTGGTACCAAGCTCGAGGGACCTGTTTAAGTCCGTATAAGGACTTTCTCGACCGGAAAACATGTTTAGGATTGTGCTCATCTACGAAGCTAGGGGGTTAAAACATATAAACAGTCTCTTGCAGATCCCCGTGTAAGAATGCATTTTTAACATCAAGTTGGTGGATTGGCCATGCTCGGGAGACTGCAAGACTGAGAACTGTACGAATTGAGGTGGTTTGACAACAGGACTGAAGGTTTCGGTACAGTCAATACCACCCTGTTGACTTTTGCCCTTGACAACCAATCGAGCCTGTAAAGAACTATTGGCATGAAACTTGTGCCTGAAAAGCCACATGCAACGAATAATGCGGGATTTGGTAGGTCTCGGTACCAATTCCAAAGTTCCATTATTTATTAGAGCTCTATACTCGACGGTATGCCAATTTGGGTCGGATAGGGCAGTGAGATGTGATTTTGGTGGGGGGGGGGGGGGGGGGGGGATTGTGTGGTCGAGGTGAGCTGTGGCATGTAATGTAAATGGGATAACTTTGTTGACTATTCCCGCTTTCGAGCGGGTTGTCATGGGGTGCGGTGGTGGTGGTGGTGAAGGGGGTGGTGGGTTCGGATCTGAAGGAGTTTGATGAGTGGTGGGGCTGGTGTCCGGGTCAGGTGAGTCTTGTTGGGTGGTGGCGGGGAGATGGTGGGGGGTGTGATGTTGCTTGTTTGGTGCGATGGGAGTAGACTTTGATGTTGGTTTCGTTAGAGTGGGGTTAGGGTGTGTGGGGCATTGGTAAGGGTGACGAAGGTGGTGATGGGGTAAAAGGATGTGATATGGGAGCATGTTGATCAAATAGCATGGGAGATGTGTCTAGGAATGAGTAATCATGTGAGGTTTGGGATTTTTGTTTGTGAGTGGTGTATGGGAAAGTCGTCTCATCAAAGGTGACAAGTTGTGAAAGAATAACTTTCCCCGTGGTTAGATCTACGCACCGATAGCCTCACTAGTTGGGAGGGTAGCCAAAGAAGACGCATGGGGTGGCTCGCGGTGCAAGTTTGTGTTTGCGGGTGGATGTGAGTTTGGGATAACAAGTGTATCTGAAAATGCGTAAGTGGGTGTATGATGGATGTCGAAGGTATAAGGCGATGGTAGGGGGGTATGAAATTTAGTACTTTGGTAGGAAGAATATTGTGAAGGTATACGGCAGAGTGAATGGCTTCGACCTAAAAGGAAGGAGGAAGTGAAGCATGGGTAAGTAGCGATAACATGATTTCGTTAAGTCTACGTATCATTCTTTCGGCTTTGCCATTTTGTTATGTAGTTTGTTTGGTGCGGCAGGAGTAGACTTTGATGTTGGTTTCGTTAGAGTGGGGCTGGGGTGTGTGAGGCACTGGTAAGGGTGACGAAGGTGGTGATGGGGTAAGAGGATGTGATATGGGAGCATGTTGATCAAATAGGATGACAGATGTGTATAGGAATGAATAATCATGTGAGGTTTGGGATTTTTGTTTGTGAGTGGTGTACGGGAAAGTCGTCTCATCAAAGGTGACATGTCGTGAAAGAATAACTTTTCCCGTGGTTAGATCTAGGCACTTATATCCTCGGTGGTTGGGAGGGTAGCCAAGGAAGACGCGTGGGGCGGCTCGCGGTGCAACCGTGCAAGTTTGTGTTTGCGGGTGGATGTGAGGTTTGGATAACAAGTGCATCCGAAAACGCATAAGTGGGTGTATGATGGATGCCGAAGGTATAAGGCGGTGGTGGGGGTTGTCAAATTTAGGACTTTGGTAGGAAGTATATTGTGAAGGTAGACGACAGTGTGAAGGGCTTCAACCCAATAGGAAGGAGGAAGTGAAGCATGGGTAAGTAGCGATAACATGATTTTCTTAAGTCTACGTATCATTCTTTCGGCTTTGCCATTTTATTGAGACGTGCGAGGGCATGAGAATCTAAATTGGAGGCCGTTTGCATTGGCGAATGATTTAGATTTGTGATCGTCCAACTCGCCATCCATGTCACATTGAAAGGTTTTAATGGTTTTAGAAAATTGTGTTTTGATATAGGTATGAAAAATGTGGAACTTAGTGTAGGTGTCAATTTTAAATTTTAAAGGAAAAACCCACGTGTATTGAGTGAAATTATCGATTAGGACCATTTAATATTTGTATCCACTTTGACTTACGAGTGGTGATGTCCATAAGTCGCAATGGATGATGTGAAACGGTTGTAAAGTTGAGGAACTAGAAATAGAAAATGGCAATTTTTTATTCTTAGCAATTGTGCATGAAGAGCAAACAAAAGTACTACTTGGTTTATTACATTAAATCAAATTACGAGACGAAAGCAAATTTAAAATTTCTAGTCCCGGTGACCGAGACGGTCATGCCAAAAATTTGGTGATGTGGATGCGAGAAGGATGGAATGTTGATGTTGATTTTTGGTGAGCGGGTAGAGGTGGCTTCGACTATTATGACGGCTCAAAATCTTCCCATCTTGAAAATTCTTTACAGAGAAACCATGGGGATTAAATAATATAGACACATTATTATTAGTTGTGAATTTACGAACGGAAATTAAGTTCTTGATAACATTTGGGGTGTAAAGTATGTGGTTTAAGTGTAGGGGTTAGGTCGGGTGAACAAGGGTGGTGTGACTCGACCCATGAACCGGCATACGAGTTTCGTTACCTACCAATATAGAATCAATAAAAGGAACCGGAGAAGGGACCGAAATCTTACCTGGATCGATAGTGACATGATTGGAAGTGCCGGTGTCCATGAACCACTAGTTCTCAATTAAAGGAGACTGATCAAGTGACATTGCTTCAAAGGCAGCTGCAGTGTCATTTGGTTCCAGTGGGCTCAATTCGGTTAAATGAGCCTGTGCAGGTGGCTGGGACGTTGTTGCTCGAGAAGTAGATGGGTTAGCAGAAGTATTTTGCATCCATGGAGAGGCCCAACTAGATTTTGTAGGATATGGGCATGGGGAGCGAAGCCCACCAAGGGTTGGCCCACCAAGGTCGGGGCATAGTAAGAGCATTTGGGCCAATCCACTGACCATTAGGATCAGAAAAGGCCTGCCATGGAACCCTACGATGTCCAGAGTTTCCAGCGTTTGTTCCACGTCCCTGAGATCGACTAGCAGAAGGCTGAGGGCGACCATTATTCTGACAGCCACCACCACGGCTGTATTGGTCAGACAGGGTGGTGATGCTTCCCGAGAGACAGCCGCAACCATCGTCGGCGTCAGAGATACGATTGAGTCACGCGCCGATTGTCTCTGTTGTTCCAGTTGGAGCATACTACAGGCGGAGTCCCACGTAGGAACGTTTTGATTGATGAATGACGCAATCGTGTTGAATTCAATGGGTAAACCACGAACAAGCTGAAGAACAAGTCTATTTTCTGTCACCGGACTGTCTACATCAAAGAGCTAATCAGCGAGCTCCTTCAATCGCTGGCAGTAGGCATCCATAGATGGCATAGCACGGGGGGTCAGGTTAGTGAATTCGTGTTCCAGCGCTGCAGCCCTAGACCCTTTGTTGTTGAGGAATATGTTGCCAATTCATTTCCAAGCCTCAAGAGCAATGGATTCGGATTTAAGAGCCCGAACCAACAGATTGTTGGACAGTGTTCCGTAGATCCACTATTACACTATGGCATCAAGCTCGAGCCATGTAGCATACTATGGGTCTTCAGCACAAGGAGGTTTGGTACCATCGATATGGTGAAGAACTTTGTATGCACGAACATGGAGTTGAAATAGCTTCACCCATAAGGAGTACGATACTTTGGTGCCATCTATCATGAACATGTGTCGGATATTGGTTACGGTATAGGCTTGGTGTAGGTGTTTGACAGCAGGGGTAGTTGTTTCTTTTTCAGGCATGATGACAGAGACAGGAGATCAGCGGAAAGGTGAAGAAGGCTAAAGAAAGAATAGTCGAAGACCGTAGCCAAGCGACAGAGGCGGTATAGAGCCTAGAAGAGCTATGATACCATGTAAATGGTAGAATGCTCAGATGCCTTTCTATTCCACATAAACGAGATATATATACAAGGTACAATCATACTCTACAAGATAACTAAGGGAGGACAGAAATGAGACAGCTATACAACAGTATATATATATAGTAACTTATACAAATCAGGGCAATCAAATCAATTCTAATCATCTGCCTTTTATATCTCGTGACTAATAAAGGGTTATTTCTGTCCAATGGGTACACCAGATCATTCACCGTACCACCATTTGGTTAAAAGGATAACCTACTTGCCATTCTTCAATCGAACTGCTCCACCAAACCTGCTTCAAGAAACACACCACACCTTTCATACTACTAGCTGCAATTCACCACTCATATGGTGGCCATGTTGCCACCGTTGTACTCATTCACGTGAACATCGTAAAACAGGTATGCTTCCTCTTCTGACTTATCTCTTCTCTTTTACTTTTTCTGTATCATATTTGTCTGTCTTCGCATACATCATCCGTCTTCTTCATGGGATGCCACAACCTCAACGGGAGAAGCCAGCCCAGCCTTCTACGATCAGTCGACTTCTGAAACATAAAGAGAATGCGGAGAGAAAACAACTCCGGAAAATAAAAGCAACACCGGAAAGATACGAAGATGTCGACAACCACCAGCAGTCACCGGATTTCCAGGGCTGATCTTCCATGCCAATTTTACTATCACGTGTATCCTTTCCCCCATCCAATTTTGTATTTTATTACCTAGTTTTTGTTACAATTGTACGAGCAAGAACTAGGGTACAAGAGGATTATTGTAAATCAAACCAAAATGAAACATCAGGTGATTATTGTAATCTTTTGTTGGCCTTATATGACCAAGGAGGCTAACCTCAGCTCCTTTTCAGGGAGAAAGCCATTTTTTATTTGATTTTTCCATGCCTTCCTCCACACGAACACGTATCCGGTTGATTTGATATTTTTAAAATCTACACATTTTTTTAAAAATGAAGACAGTCTATTCTTTTGGTTTTGTCTTAGCGTTGCTTTTATGTAATATCAACTTCAAAGTTCAAATAGCTCAAGTCCTATGGTATTGGGACATCTGCAGGTTGAAGGTTTTGATTGCTTAATCGCATCATAGGTAACTATGAGCAAAAAATTATTTTTGTAGGAATCAAAGATGTTGTTTTGAGACGTTTTGAAATTTTTTGGGTTGAAGAGTCACTAGAGATAGTGTTTTCCTATCGCTGGCCTATCATATGCAGGTTAGGATTATGTGGGTCCGAAAAGAAGCTTTAGCGTTTCAGTCCCATTCATGTGTAATTAATATTCATGACATGGATTCAAGTGTGAGTATTACATGTGTATTAGGCTAAGTGTAATGGTTAAAGCCCCATAAAGCCCCACAAGGGGCATTATGCGCCATGTGGACGCTGACTGGGCAAGGGGCTTTATGGGGCTTTATGGTGTAGTGGATAAAGCCCCATAAAGCCCCACCATCATTACTTAATATTTATTTATTTATTTTTTTTTTTTAAAAACTACTTTCATAAATATTAAAACTAAAAAAAAAATATTACAACTTAATTAAAATAAAACATACAACTACTTAAAAAAAATTGCAACTAATCATCGGATGGCACGTCGTCGTAGTCTTCTTCATTTTCTTCATCGTCACCCTCATCTTCTTGTTGCACAACCGGTGGGGGTGGGGGCACGTAATTAATTGGCCTAAACGTCCAAGTGTGTTCAACCAAATCGGCTTTTAGAGAGTTATGTATCTCTCTTGAACGCAACATCGCGTAGTTTTGAAGTCTCTTTTCTTGTGTCGCTGGTGGCATCTCTTGGATGTGTTCGGGTCGAAAGTCGGCACATATCGCAAGACCCTTATCCTCTTTGTTCATGTTGTGCAATAGGATAATTGCGCGCATGTAATCCTCCATCTTATCCTTCGTCCACAATCGACAAGGATTTTTAAGAAAGTGCCATTTTTTTTTTAGATTTCCAAAACAACACTCAACGTCCTTCCGAGCCGCTTCTTGAACCGTCTTGAAATATCGTCGCTTTTCATCAATTGGGTCTTTGAAGGTCTTCACAATCATCGAATACTCCGGATATATCCCGTCACCCAAAAGATATCCATGTCGGTAGTAGGTTCCATTCGCGTAAAACCCGACCTTCACCATCTTATCGGATATATAATCCTCGATCACAGAAGAACCTTCCAAGACGTTGATGTCATTAAGGGACCCCGCGACACCACATTTGGCGTACCAAATCCAACGATCGTTTGAGCAAACGGCTTGTAAAATAACCGTTGGACCTTTCTGATCACCCCTCGTGTGATGTCCTCGCCATTCGGTTGGACAATTATCCCAAGTCCAATGCATGCAATCTATACTTCCAATCATGCCGGGTAAACCATGAACTTCTTCGTGGCGATCGTATAGAATTTGCATGTCGTTCCAAGTTGGTTTTCTCAAATACCGCGTCGTGTACAAGTCGGCAAGCCCTTTGCAAAATTCTTCAACGGTATCTCTCGTTGTCTTCTCGGCCATCTTCAAATATTCGTCGTTGATATCCGTAGTGTTGCCGAACGCAAGAATTTTTATCGCCGACGTACACTTTTGAATGGAAGTGAACCCAAGTTTTCCAGTAGCGTCGTACCGTTGTCTAAAATACGGTGAATGCTCCTCCAAATCTTTAGCTATACGCAAAAATAACCGTTTGGTTATCCGAAATCGTGTTTTGAACGTCTCATCGGAGTAGAGCGGTGATGGGCCAAAATAGTCTCTCATCAAATTATCGTTGGCCGCATTACGATCACGTTCAAGATGTCTCCGCTTGATAACCGGGCGTGGTACCGGCATGTCAAAAAGTTGAAGTGCGGCGGAGACAACCTCGTCTTCTTCATCGTCGAATAAACCGAGTCGAGTGGCGGAAGAGGGAGAGCCCATTTTTTTTAAAAAAATGTAGGGGAGTGAATTGAGAGAGATTGAGAGAGATTGAAAGTATGTAGTTTATAAAATGTGGGAAGATATATATATAGTTTGAGAGTTGATTTAAAAAAATTGAAAATTAAAAAAAAAATAAATAACCGTTGATA
Organism: Deinandra increscens subsp. villosa; assembly: GCA_039602395.1. Classification (NCBI taxonomy): domain Eukaryota; kingdom Viridiplantae; phylum Streptophyta; class Magnoliopsida; order Asterales; family Asteraceae; genus Deinandra; species Deinandra increscens. The sequence continues at coordinate 24,165,234 of JBCNJP010000008.1, forward strand.
TAGCCGTTCAACGGCTATATCTTTGAAAAAAATTTCCCTTCTCCGGCGTTATCTCCCTGACGCCCCCGGCGATTTTGGGCTCCATAGCGCCCCATAACGCCAGGGTGTAGTGGTCGGGGCGTTATGGACGGGCGTTATGGGGCGTTATGGACCCCAAAAACGCCCCACTACGTTTAGCCTTATTGTTTAACCACAACCCTGCTTTCTGGAAACACTTGATATTGAAAGTTATTTTTATTATTAGTAGTATTTTTAATTTTTTTATTTCTTTTATTTATTTTATATTATTATTATTATTTATTTTATTTTATTTAGTTATTTATTTACTTTTTATTATTTATTTTATATTATGCTACTTTTTTTTCTATTAGCATTATTATCATTATTTTTTTTTCTCGTATCATATAGTTTTCTTTTTAAGTATATATATATTTTGTTTATCCTTTTATGTATGCATTATTTAGTATTATTATTATTTATTTATTTATTTATTTATTTATTATTATTATTATTATTATTATTTTGTATTATTATTATTTCTTTTATATATAAATATTTATATTTTAACTATTATTCAGTGTTATAGAAAGCGCTAGGCGGTAGCTAGGCGGTCGAGTACCGCCTAGCATTTAATCAGGATTAATCGATTTGTAATTTTTATATGTAATATATATATATATATATATATAGGGTAAGGATCATGTGAAAACAACTTTTATTGCGAAAACACGAAAACAAATATTAAAACCTCTATAACTTTTTCATACGTTAATATTTTTATAAAAATTTTGCACCAAAATCCTTAAAATTATGTTATCTTTAGTTATGGGAAAAAATTTAAAAATTAATCAAATTTTTTTAAAAATTATTATTGCACAGGTGCAATAATTTTTATTATTATTATTATTGCACATATGCAATAATATTAAAACCTTTATAACTTTTTTCATATGTTAAAATTTTTTATAAAAAATTGCACCATAAATCTTATAATTCTGTTATCTTTAATTCTGGAGAAAATTAAAAAAAATTCAACGTTTTTTTTATTTTTTTATTATTGCACATGTGCAATAAAAATTTATTATTGCACATGTGCAATAATATTAAAACCTCTATAACTTTTTCATACGTTAATATTTTTGATAAAAAATTGTACCATAGATCTTATAATTCTGTTATCTTTAATTCTGGAAAAAATTAAAAAAAAAATTAACGTTTTTTTGTTAATATTGCACATGTGTAATATAATTAATACGTATTATTGCACATGTGCAATAATAAAAAAAATCACGAAATTTTATATTTTTAATTTTTTTTCCCCAGAATTAAAGGTGACATAATTTTAAGACTTTTGGTGCAAATTTTTTTAAAAAATATTATCGTATGAGGAAGTTATAGAGGTTTTAATATTTGTTTTCTTGTTTTCGCAATAACATCTTGTTTTTATTTGATCCTTCCCCTATATATATATATATATATATATATATATATATATATATATATAGTGAAAAGTTCATTGTAGACACCCCCATAAGTGTAGATAGGTAGACACCCTTTTTCACCATTAGATCTCTTGATCTAATGGTTGTGATTAATTTTCTTATTTCTTTTTTTCTTTTCTCATTAATTAGAAACTTTCACATGTGAAAAAGAGCTATTTCACATGCGAAAGTGTCTACAATGAACCTCACCCTATATATATATATATATATATATATATATATATATATATATATATGTTATTTTTATACTTTTTCTGTATAAATTTATAAGTATAAGGACCAAATTTAAACTAGTAAAGATAGATAGGGTTAAAATGTTAAAATATCCAAACTAGTTATATAGTTTTATAGTAAAAGTTAATAAGTTCAGGGATAAATTGTAAACTTATAAAAGATAGAGGGGCTAAATGTTAAAAGCCTAAACTTAATAAAACCCTAAAATGCCAAAAAAAACATATCGGCGCCTCCCTTCTTCCTCCCTTCTTCCTCTGTTCTTTCTTCCTTCCTTCTTCCTGATTACCGGCGGAAATGACATCACCGGCGCCGGAATACGTAAATCCGGCTGATATTTGACAGCGCCTAGCCACCGCCTTGACTGATTAATGCTCCGACTAGCCGAAACCGATTAATGCTCCGACTAGCCGGAAATTCCACGGAAAACTTCCGATTAGCGCCTACGCGGCGCCTAGGCGCCGATTAATTCTGCGTTTTACAACACTGCTATTATTGGAGTTGGAGGTCTCCCTAGAAGCAACCTCTCTATTCTTTGGGGTAGAGGTACGGTTTTGCCTACATCTCACCCCTCCCAGACCCTATTGATAGTACATTTTGTGTGTTATTTGTGGGATTTCTACTGGGTACGGTTGTTGTTGTTGTTTGTATCAAATATAATTTATTTTTCAGTACAATTTTTTTTTTATCTTGCTGATCGTTAGTTCTTTGTTTTACGTTGTGGATTTAAAGACATTTAATCATTTTTTGTTTGCTAATTTTCACCATTGTTTTGCAGACTTCTAGGTTACCATGTGTTGTTTCATTGGCGTTAAATCAAAATATCAGTTGTTGTTACTCATTCACATTTCGTGTTGGTTAGTTTATACATTTGATCTAAGAAGTTTATGAGTTGGCAAGTTCTCTAAAGTGGCTTTTGTTTTAATTCTATTTCTTATAGATTGCTTTTATTAGTATCAATTAGTTTTACATGACTTTTGTGGCTGGTTGTTTTCTTGGGTGTATAAATTGGATTTGTTAGTCTCAATTAGTTAATAGTCTGTAATAAGGAAGTAGTTGCTATTTTAATGAGCTTTTAAAATGATTTATTGGTTCTTTCATTCTATGCTTATTGAAGGCTCTGTTGAACAGGGGTCACCTTCCAAGACATAATACAAAGAATGTTATGCTGCAACATTCTCTATAAATTTCTTCATATTTTATTGTGTCGAGTGCCAATATGCATTTTAATCATTTGATGTACTTACTAGAGTTAAGTCTCCATAATGTTTCAAACTTCAGAAAACATACATACATTAAATATCATGCAAATTGGTTGAGAGATGCTATTTGAGGTTTATTATCTTTGTTTTCCCCCTTTTGTAATGACATCCATGGGCGCCCAGGTATGTGTTCTCATCTTTAGCTTCTTTAATTAATTAGTTTCAAGCAGGCATGTAAGATTTTTAAATTTATCACTACAATTTGCCTTTCCGTATATTGACTTGATTATTTGTTTAAAATATTGACAGAGTACAAGGAAATCTTCAGTTTTAGGAAGGTAGGTTAGTAAAGACCTATGCTAACAGGATCAGGTTTGTTAATATTTTGGTTGAGATCAAGATTGTAACTTGGTCCTTATTATGTTCGTCTGTGCGGATTTGGAAAGGAAATCATATTGTCATCAGGTTAGTACCAGTGCATAAGGACAGGTTGGACTTGAGCTGGTCTCTGTGCTCCTAAGGTGATGAATTACACTGCGTGGTTGCAACAGATTGTTAAAGTGGAGAATTTTTCATTTAATTTTAGAATTATTTTTCTCACGTATATATTAGTTTATGTTTTGGGTGTGTTTTTTAAGCCCTTTGAAATGGATGATCGTTATGGGTGTATTAGATATTCTGTATTAGATACCTTTTTGTTGTAATAATCTTGAAAGCGTTTCTATTTTTACTCGGGGGCCCGCCACAACGCGCGGGCGGGTCACCACCTTGTTCAATCAATCCCCTATGTCGCTTCACCCGTTTAAACCTCAGAAAGTCTAGGAGGTATGGTGCACCGAGTCTTGCTATAAAGTCTAATGACAATAATCTAAAACTTAGTTAAAACAGGGTCAGCATCAAAATCTTTTTTTTTTCCATATAATTTTCTATCATTGTAATACTAAGGGAGCCTTTGAGTATATGGTGACCATTTCACAATACTTTTTGTTGATAAAAAGAAGTTTCCATAAGAAATGACATTTGCTAACCTTTTTCCCTATCATCCGACCACCAGCAGAGTGAGCAAAGTAGGTGTTATAGAAATGACAAATAAATGCTTGTGGATCTTTCTTTGATAATTCTTCAACATAAGCTGAATAACTGCGCCCAGGAGATGAAGGCTCGGGTATAGAATAGCCCTGTTCTTTCAACCACGCCAAATCTTTCGCCAGACTTTCGGCCCTTTCCAATCCTGTGTTCCTAAATTCAGCATCTGCGACAAAACAGCCCAAAAACAAATAGATCAATCTGTGTGAGATGAAAAAAAGTTAGTTGATTTAATCATACTCAGTTTGTTCCAAACACTCAAAACCAAATCACTCATGATCACTAGGATCCACATGCCCATACACATCTATGAGTTGTGATCAAAAGCTTATTATTCTGTTTTGTTGCAAGAATTAACCATATAATTTCGTTTTGTATTAAACCAAAGGCTAAAAAGTATAAAGAAATTTGGTTTTCTTACATCTAATAAGCTAGTCATAATGTGTGAAGAGATTTGGCAAGGGATAAAGTAGTCTAGAGATCATTCCACAAATCTCATCATAGACAGGTAGCCTGTGTTATGACAATTTCAATTGGATGCTATAAAACCAGTTAAAAAGAGAACAGCTTACATTCAGGGAAATCAGCTTTACGAACAATCTTTTCAAGAGTATCATAAACCAACTTACTATCCACCAAAAACTTCAAGTATCCATCGATGGTGGGTTCCCATTTAGGCAGAGGCTTTTCTTGAGCCTCTTTTTCCCCTTCTTTTGCTTGGTCTTTTGTATGCAATTTCATAGCCACAAATCTCATCTCCTCCACAAACCCTTTCCCCTCGCCTGGATACCTTTTCTTCGACTTCTCCTCGGCCGCCGCGGTCCCCGCCCCCGCCGCCGCCACCACCACCAGCTTCTTCGACCTGGACACAGACAGATTCAGACTTTGGCTAGGTTTTATGAATAAACAAGTTGTAGGGGAGGAGATGAATTGGGGTTTCTTCAAAAACAGTTGCGATTGCGAAACTGAAGGTATTGAAGCCATTTTGGAAGCGAATAAGTGTGTGTTCATGGTGGATTTTGGACGATGTTTAATTAATTAGATTAAGGGTTTGTTTATGTGATCTTGAAGATGAAGATAAGAATGCAATATACATATATATAGTTATGAACAGAATGTATGGCTGTATCGTAGAAAGAGGGAATTTTGTCCAACTTTTGGATATAATATCTTTAGTTTATTTGTTGGGACAATCCCTAAAATATGGGCTTTTGTCCGGGTGACAGTTTTTTAACCTTTAATATTACGAATGGTGACCACCTTGTAACTTTCAAATTATTATGACTACTAAATATACCCGTATGTTGCGACGGGTAAATAATTCTTTTTTTATGTATTTTATTACGATCATGTGTATGTGAACTTTTTAGTTAGGTATATGATATTTTATATCACTAATATAGACCTGTATATGTGTGTATAAAAGTGATGAGTAATTAACCCTTATATACATTTTACAACTTATAGTTACAACCATAAAAGCATAACTTACAAATTATATTGCATAATGTACAAGTTGTTGGGTTTGAGAGGTACAACTGATCAGCATATAAATACTTTGTGTGTGGTGGGAACCAGTCAATTAGGGCTTTTGTGGACCTCTCTTTACACACACAACCCTCACCGTCTTTCGGTTCTAGGTTTCTTCATGATGCCGGTTCATCTTCATTGGAGACTTCAAAGAATCAACGATGCTCTGCTTCCTCCTCCCTGTTTCGTATTCGGTTATTGCTATAGTCCTGAAGGTATGTTGGCCCTCTTTGATTCTTATTTTCTTAGCGTTCGTTTGCGTTGTTCTTGGATTATGTTGTATGTCGATAATCTGGGGTTGTTTTCTAGGTTTATTTGTTTTCAGATCTCCGATTTTGTACATTCTCCTTTGTTTTTCGCTCTCGCCCATCAGATAGAATCGTCCCCGTCACCGTCAACTAATCTGTCGATTGATGAGGGAGTAACGACGAACGTAACGGCGGTGGAACCCGATAAAAGCCCTTCAACTCCGCTTTGTTTCTTACCCCGTGGTGGTGGAAGCGACAGTGCTGATAACAGTAAACCACCGTCGTCGGCTGTACGGAAAGTTTTGAAGAGAAAGGTACATATTTGATTTGTGGGTTTTGTTTAATTTTTAATTTCCGCATTTCGGTTTGTTTTAAATTGTGCAAACTCTTAACATTGTAAATGTTCTTCGTTTCTATTATGCTTTTGTATTGAATCGTGATATTTAGGTAGTGAATATTTTCTCTGTTATCATCAATTATCCTTAATTTTGACTTTTTTGTTGTAGACTTTGTTAACTTTATTGATTATTTTGATGCTTTAATATCTTCTCCTTGATTATCTTACAGGCAACAGATGATTTAGTGGAGGTATACAGTAGAATACAACAAGAAAAAAGAGATTTTCTGAAAGGGTGTTTATCTTTGTAATTATAATAGTTTCTTCCTGCTAAATATTGCTATGACAGAATCTTGAAAGCTATTTTCACCCCTTATGTGGTTTATGTTTATTTGTTTTTAGTTGTCCCTATATGGAACAACTTAAGCTTTCTTGGAGGCTATTAGCTTCCAAATTTCAATCTTTGTTATTTGAGATTTTGGTTTCTTTTTGTAGATTACAATCACCAACGAACTTTATGGTGGAGATGGGGGAGTTAATAAATGGAGCATATTCAGAGTGTATAGCATTAAAAATAGTGAATGGCTCTTTTGTGTTTGAGAAAGAGTTTTTCATTGTATTTTATTTTGCTTCTGTTGTGCAGTCTAATCGCTTAATTTGGTCGTGTGTGTCGCCGATTGAAGCTGGAAGCCGTAGCCATCGATTGCCACAATCAATGACTGCTCTCAAGTTCGTTTGAGGGTTTCGGTTAAGGTTCGAATCGGACAATGGTTGTGCTAAGATTTTGATTTCTTTGGTAGTTCGCTTGGATTTACCGTTTTCTTTGCTTTATTTTTCAGATCTGAGGCTGTCTCCCTTCTGCGGATCTTCCTTCTCTGTTGCTGTTGTGTTGCTTCTTCTGATTGTTCTTTTATTGTGCTCTATTGAAGGTATTTATTCGTTGTACTTTCTGATCTCTAATTATAAGTTTTTAGATAGTCATGGTTCAAATGGTTTTATAATCTGATAGAATCAACGAGACAAAATCAGTTTACCCTAAAAATGGGTAAAGTTCATAGGTGTTTACTTGCTATAGGGGTGTTTGACATGGCCAGTTTTAAAAATGGGTAATGATTCAGATGTGTTTTACCTACGGACTGCAAGATGCTTAACAGTTTTTTGATCACCTGGTCATAACTCGCCCTTTTTGGAATCCAATTTTTTGGTATATCTTAGTCTTCAAAGATTACAACAGGTTTCATTGTTAGCTTTAATATAATAGAAGGAAATTGGTTTTGGAATGTTTTTCCTTACACCAGTCATGCTTAGAAGTAGGCATTAGTGGATTTTAGTAGTAGATTTTTCAGGGGTTGTGTTCACAGTTCAGATAAAACCTGACCATGCCTCATCTTAATACTATCTTCATGTGAATCCGTCTTAAATCATAGGTTGGTTTTGGTGACTGATAAACACTATGCTTACTGCAAAGATATTTAGAACTCCCATTTGATAATAAATCCTCTTAATTTGATCTTGAATTGTTGTCAATGATGTAAACATGGTTTTGGTGCTTGGTATTACACTAACATATCAACATCTAAACAAAAAATGCAGCTGACGCAATGGAGAAGCTCGAAGGAAAAGATCCCATATGAGAAATGGTTGGCTCCATTGGAGGAACATGGTATTTTGGAGGTATATGCTGCCCAAAATATAGTCTTTTGTAAGGGCTGTAATTTTGTGAATCACTGGCAGGTATATAAAAGATATATATGTATGGGCAGTTAGTATCTAGGATGGCATGTTTAGAAATATTAGCTTTTGTGAAATAGTGGCAAGTATCTAGGATGGCATGTCAAGAAAGATTAGCTTTTGTCAGTTAGTAGCAATCATGTATGAAAATATATGTATCAAAGTAGTTGCTCTCTCTAATGCTATGGTTTTTATACTGTTTTGGTGCTCATTTGGTATGCATATAGTATGAAATTATAGAATGTATGTAAGCCTATCAGAATATGAAAGAAACTAGAACTCTAGGTCTGCAAACATAAGGATTAGTTTGGCAAAATGGAAATACTGTTGAATGTTTTAGCCAAGTTGAATGTTTTAGCCAACTGCCCTTGAATCCTTGATGTGTGCTATTGTGGGATTTTGGCAAAAGTGTCCTTTGATTTGCAAATGGGATGACCAGTGTGCATGTTTTGATTGATTGGTAAATTTTTATGAAGGTTGACTTTTTGGGTTTAAAAGTCAGCAGGATTACTTTGTTAGAAATCACAATTTAAATTAATTTGCCTAGACTATCATTGGATTAGTACTGATCAAATGCACGCCTACATATTTCTTTTTGAGAATTCAGGTATGTTAATGAAAAAGGATCTTGCCCTGAGCATTAAAGAGGGACCATCAAAGTTGAAAAGTTTGTGTTGGTCAGGTTTTTATACTTATTTTGCATTCTTTGTTTATTTAAAAGTTGATATCTAGGCTATAATTTCTCAGCAGCAGAATTTAAAAGTAAGCCAAGGCTAACCGGTTTTTTTAAACGGTCCGATTCCGGCGCGAAGCGCGGGTCGACCAACTTGTAACATACAAAGATCATCAATTATACATAAGCAAACAGATGATCATATGTCTTTGCACAAATCTTGCCATAAAATGTCTTATAGTGTTAACATCCAATGAAGAGCTTCCCAGGAGATGTGAGCAACAACAAATAGAAGAGGTTTAGCAAATGTCTGTACAAAAGCTTCATAAAAAATGTCTTATACTTCTAGCAGCTATTCAAGAGCTTCAAAAATGTCTTATACTTCTAACAACTATTCAAGAGCTTCCGAGGAGATGTTGTAAGTGGGACAAAAGTTACTACAATGGTTACACTTTCATACAACCATATTGCTTACCATATAACCTTAACCAATATCTTACCACAGAATATCTTGTAAGCCAAAAGTGTTGTTACCAAGATCATCTTTTTGTTAAGGAGCTACCTAATCTTTCTTTATGTATGAAAATTGCTCCTTTCAATGCCGAAGTAAGATGGTCATTCTCTTTTTCTTTGGTTTTTTTGCTGGTGAACGATTTGCATTTGCATGTGTAATTATATTTGTCGTGAAAGGATTTATGTTACGTTTTTTATGATAGAAGAGAATAACCTGGTTCGTGTCTGTCATGCCTCTTTGGAGTTTTTGCTACAAGTGTTGGAGGTGTTTCTGAACCTATTTGTGAGACTTGTGAATTGACTTGAGCTGATGATGCATTTGCAGAGGTTAGAGGATCACCATTGTGGCTATGGCTTGTGGAATGTACTTCTAAGGTTTGTTGTATGATTGGAGTTTCAGTTGCTTTGAAGGTGAAATGGAAAATCTTTTCCTTCCCTATCAGTGGTACCAATTCAGGATGTACTTTGGTAGGATCATTGTAACCTTCATTAATGATCAATTTCACACAGTCAACAATAATAATATGTGTCATTGTGTCGTCAAAAAGGACAACTGGCTGTGTGAATGTGCCCTCGAAAAGAGCAACATTCACGCAATACTTGTTACGAATGTATATTTGAATCAACTGATAATAAATTTATCATTTGAACAGTGATGTTCTACGGTTAATCTGAATGAAATGAAGAATGAAGTTATGTATATATTGATATGATGTGAAGGAAATGTTATTGTAATTATTTCAAATGAGATTATCTTTGAAATTGATATTGGTGGTAATGGCTAACTTATAGTTGTTTACACATTTGACCCATTTATTAGCTTAATTACTTCTTAATAACACAATGACTTGATATGAGCATCATTCTTAACTGGAAGTGTATAAGGTATATACATATACTATACACCAGCAAATACAACATTAATAGTTAGAAGAAAATACTAAGATAAATGTTTTGGAGACGTATAATTAACAGTAAACGAACTAATAGTAGCAATGAACATACCTTTCAGTGAGAGGAACAAGAATATGAGGCAGTAAAAACCAGCAACTGGAAAATGTAGTAGACAACAATACAATCATTAACTTATTTTAAAGAAACACACCTAACAATGAATAAGTATAATAAAAAGGAATAGGATGAACACTAAGTTCTATTTTTTTTTGTTACACATTCAAGAATCTATTAATAAGTTATTGTGAGGTTATAAAAGTAGATGTAAATCATAAGAAAAATACAATAAATCAACCAATAATTCCCACGGGGATTTCGTTAAGGGGAAGATCTGAACCCCTCACTCTTTCTCCGGACCATAAGCCCTTGGGTGGTTGGTAAGGTTGTCAACTCTGAACAAATGATTTTATGTGAAGAAGAGGTGGTCACTGTTATAAAGAATCTGATCCCGTTACAGTTAGGAAAAAAAGTGCCATCCGATAGTCTTCTTCATCTTTTACTGGAACTCTTTTCTCTAAAGATAGTGAAGTGCGCCGAGGAGAGGCTGGATGGAATTAAGCTCGACCAGCGGGAGAGGAAGCATGACCAATCCGATCTTCACTACGTCAAAAAGTGGCTTTGGCCACGGTTTTTTTTTACGCATAGCCACTGTTTTGTAAAAAACGTGGCCAAAGGTAAGAAATACTAGTTTTAGCCACACATATTTTGTACCCGTGGCCAAATATATAGCCTTTGGACCCTTTTAGCCACGTATTATTTTGTTTATGTGACAACAACAATCAGGTGCAATGGCTTTAGCCACTGTTTTAGAAAAACATGTGGCACTTATTTGTCACGCTTAAAAAAGAGTGGCAAATGCACCAAACGGCCACGAAATTTTTATGATTTTTAATTCGTGTGACCAAAAAGGAATGTATGGCCACGCTTATATAATGTTGTGTGACGGAAGAGTAGATTTTATTACTTAGTAAATCAAAAGAAAACAAAACTATTAAGTATATATTATGCGTGGCTAAATGTGAGCAATGACCACGCTTTTTACTTAGTTATGTGGCTAAAAACTAGTACATATGGTCACTGTTATTAGGTTTTGTGACTAAATAGTAGGTTTTGAGTGACATAAATCTATTACATATGGCCACATATATTAACCGTGACTAAATAGTAGCCAATTTTAATTAGTTAATTATCTGTGGCGACAACGGATATCATTACTAGAGGTCAAATCTTTATCTACCACCTCGAGTTTCGGATATAAATCATATAATTAATTAATTAATTGTCGATCATCACCATATATGCCGTTAGCTCTCTCAGCTCTCTGTTTTTGGTTTATCATATGCCACTCTCTGAAAATGTGGCATTTGCGTCCTTTAAATGTGGAAGATAGCCCCGAATACGGTGAGTAATCATCTAAATGACTGAAATTCAAATGCTTCAATGCGGGATTCGCGTCTCTGAAATTTGGTTATTTTTCTTGAACAGGGGAAGAAGATTTTAGTCTGTTTACTTTGGTGATCTATCACCTAGGGTATTTTGCGAGCCTCAATGGTCGGATACAATACATCGATGGGAGGGTTCGCTACTTCGACGAGGTTGACATTAACTCCTTCTCGTTCGATGACCTAGGTCAAATGGTGTCTGACCTAGGTTATGACTTGAATAATTTCGACCCCTGAGGATTATATATGTAATTAATTGTATGCATCCGATGTGTCTTTTGACTCTTCTTCCTGAAGAATTCTTGTTCATCTGGTTGTCTTCTACATATATTAGGTTGTGTGACTAAATATTAGTGTATTATAAGGAATTGTCTTCAACCACAATGATTTTAATTCACTAGATAATGGGTTTAAATACATGGGAATATCCTATAGACTACGAATAGATATAACAACTTTGGTTATTTATAGTATATATAGTTCATCCTGAAGAACTCTAGTTTATCTGGTTCATCCTGAAGAACTCTAGTTCATCATGTTCTATTACTGAATAATTAGTCTTGATCCTGAAGAACTCTAGTTCATCCGGTTCTATTCTTCTTCTTCTCTAATGAATAACTAAAATTGATCCTGTTTAATTAGGGTTATTGGATTTTAATAATCCCAAGTTTAACATATTGGCAAATAATAATCCCAAGTTTAACATTTACTCCCACCAGTCCCAACTTTAATCTTATTTACTGTCACCAGTCCCGCATGTCATGCCAGGATCCGTCATATCCATCAGGTTGGGACTGGTGACGGATCTGGCATGACACGCGGGACTGGTGACAGTAAATAAGATTAAAGTTGGGACTGGTGGGAGTAAATGTTAAACTTGGGATTATTATTTGCCAATATGTTAAAATTGGGATTATTAAAATCCAATAAACCGTTTAATTATAAATCATCTCAGTCCGCCAAGGCAGTGAAACAGTTGTCTAAAAATGTCATCCGGTTCTGTTCATCTGCTCTCATTCCAGATGAACTCTTCTTTTTGAGGAATTCTAGTTCATATGGTTTTGTTCTTGTTAGTTCATATGGTTTTGTTCTTGTTCCAATTTACTGAAGAATTAAAATCTATCCAGTTTATAAATCCTGTCATCCACTATTAGACAATCAAAAAATTATAAATTGTAGCAAACAAGGCTTGAACCTGGGTCAGTCAAAGAAAGGAACAAACTACAAGATTAAGAAGAACCATTGAGACAAAAGTGTTAATTGGTTATATTTTAACCAGAACTTATTTAATTACTCGCATCACATAAGAAATAATTGATAAACAAAATTTGCGTTGCTAAAGGTAATAAATAGACACGGTAAAAACAGGATTTGCGTGGTAAAGGTAACAAAATATACACGGTTATCTTGGCCTGACCTTTCAACTTCTTCCCACCATAGCTGGTAGTGTGCCCTGTCTGCCTTTAAAGTTCCACTTTTTCGCCACCAAAATCTTCTGTCCTGTTCATTAAGAAAAAAACTTCGATCGATCAATGGCTGCCTTTGGTAAACAATGGAGGATTATGGGTGTTAATGAACCAGCACCCTACTACGGAAAGACTCCCCGTAAGTGTATTTTCGCTCAACAATGGCTGTACGTTTTTATTTTTAGGGTTTTATGTTTTTTAGTTACTTACTCTCTACTCTGCATTTGGGTTTTTTTACAGGTGGTCGGAGGTTCACCCACAAGGTCAATCACTGTGGCGATTTCCACCGAAATGCCGCCGGCCAGAATGTGTGGAAGGGAAAGGTAGATTATGTCGACTATGTCGACATTCGCACATTTGATTGTCATGATCTGGATCAAATGGTGCAATACCTAAACCACACATAGATTGGCTATTTCCTCATTTACTGGAGGATCCCACCTCTGTCCATCAAATACGGGCTTGAGTACGCTGATTTCATCACTGCCGAT
>JBCNJP010000008.1:24179139-24194318 GCA_039602395.1 Deinandra increscens subsp. villosa
TATATATATATATATATATATAGTGAAAAGTTCATTGTAGACACCCCCATAAGTGTAGACAGGTAGATACCTTTTTTCACCATTAGATCAAAGAGATCTAATGGTTATGATTAATTTTTTTTTCTTTTTTTATTTTTTCTCATTGTTCAGAAAATTTCACATGTGAAAACACATGTAAAATAAAGTAATTTCACATGTGAAATAAGGTGTCTACCTGTCTACACTTATGGGGGTGTCTACAATGAACCTCACCCTATATATTATATATATATATATATATATATATATATATATATATAGGGAGAGGATCATTTGAGAACCAATTGGGTTTGAGAACTTTTGAGAACCATTCTGAGCCACAAGTTATATATAAGGAAATCCCCCCCATGAATTTGAATGCTTCCCCCCTGGATTTTAGTGGCTCAGAATGGTTCTCAAAAGTTCTCAAAGAAAAAAGTTCTCATTTGAACCTAACCCTATATATATATATAATGTGTTAACAAGATCGAAAGTCACCTATAATACATTGCTTTCAACCTTCTAAATCTTTTTATTCCACATTTTTTCTAAGACATTAGTTAAATATTGAATGTCTTCAGTGGACAGAAAATTGTGATAACATGTCAGCGCAATCCGACCCGTTTTGACCAAAACTGATTTTACATTTTATCAACTTTGGTAACACCCTTGTGCACTAATGCTTTTTCATATGCACAATTGCTCATAGGTAGCCGAGAAGATACTAAACGGAAAGGAATTGGAGTTCTACAAATGGGATGGCGATCTTTCCCAACTTTTACAGAACGTTAGGAACAAGTTGAATGTCGTTGCTGAGGTAAGAGACTTCTAGCTTTGCAAGCCGGCTCGACTAATCTACAGCCTCTAATAAACTTGTGGCTTCATGTAAAAAAGTCAACTCGCGTCATTTGCCAGCTAATATGTAATCGCAATTTCAACAAATTGGATTGCGTATTAAAACTAGGTATTAGATGGGCTGTGTTCAATAATTGGCAGGTTGAAAACGAACCTCAACATGACACGTATTTGAGGGTTGACAGCGCCACGGCCCGTTTAACCCGATTCTTTTTTCTTCTATTTCTTTAAATATTATTATTACCATAGAAGTACAAATTTACAACAAATTCTACTCATAAATAGATTACCATGTGATAATTTTGACTATCAATCCCAAACATCCTAAAAACAGGTGGTGGTTGTATCAAAAGCAAATTTTAACATATTTGTTATGATATGATCTAACCAGAATTGGAGCAGAGAAGAGAAGAATCATTGTCTTGAAGAAACAGAGAAATCATTCAAGTTCTCTGGGGAAATCCTTCGTTTGATATTATCATGAATGTGTTTGAAACTAGAAATCTGTATGGGTCAAGCTATGATTCGTAATCTTTCTTGTTCATTCGTAGTAATGTTACTCGTTTGTCTATAATTTTTATTTTATTTCAAATGTTGAACTCCAAACTGAAGAAAACATGTGCACCAACTCTCTTAAATGGCATGGGTTCTTTATCTTTTTTAAACCCAACACCTATATTTTCTACGATAATCCAGTACAATATACATCTCATAGTGTTTTAACCCACAGCCTCTGAATCGAAGATTACATCATTTCTCACCAGTTATGACACACACGCCTCTTTATGTTGTGTTATTGAGCAAAGTGTTTTCGATGTGTTTGGGTGTATGTCTGTATGCCAAACAGACCTATCAAACTAGGTGTTTGGCTTTGTAACACGATTTGGAATTTATGTGGCATTAGGATATACGTGAGTGTGAGCAAAATCTTTACCACTTGGGTGTCATCTAACTCATACCACTTACATGGAGATCTTTACCACTTGGGTGTCATCTAACTCACACGACTTACATGAGAAGGGTATTCACATGTGATTCTGAGCGGTTTTATTTGTTTTTGAAGTAGACTTCATTAACTTAAATTTTATTATTTTTAAATTCATAAATTAAAATTAAAAATAAAGGCATTTATTTCATTATAGAATAAACTCAATGAGGGAAAAGATGATTCTCATTCTCATTGATATCATGGTATATATACACATGAATAAAGGATAAACCTTATAACAAACTAGTAGATAAGTATGAGAATAAAAAGGATGTATATTTGGAATATAACACTCCCCCTCAGATATATATTGTTATTCATTATACGCTATTAACAACATACTTCAGGATGATGTTAACTTGGTACTTCAGGACCAAAGAGAATAACTAATGCTACGGGATTAGTTATGCTGCCTCGTTAAAAACCTTGCTAAGAAAACCCAGTGGGACAAAACTTAGTCAAGGGAAAAAGAGTACAACGCGTATAATGCTCCCCCTTAATTTAACAAACGTCTTTCAATCTGCGAAGCCCGATCTTCTGTGATAGTTGCTCGAAACTGCTTCTAGGTAGAGATTTTGTAAACAGGTCAGCTAGATTTTCAGTTGACTTGATCTGACGAACATCGATTTCTCCTTCCTTTTGTAAGTCATATGTTGAAAAAAATTTCGGTGAGATATGTTTTGTTCTGTCACCCTTGATGTAGCCTTCTCTGATCTGAGCTATGCAAGCGGCATTGTCTTCATAGATAATCGTTGGGATCTTCTTAATCTCTTCTAAACCACATGCACCTTGTATGTGATTAATCATTGACCTCAACCACACACATTCTCGTCCAGCTTCATATAGTGCTATCAACTCGGCATGATTTGATGATGTTGCTGTAAGTGTTTGCTTCGTCGACCTCCATGAAATTGCTGTGCCTCCATATGTGAATATATAACCTGTCTGAGAACGTGCTCTATGCGGATCTGAGAGATATCCAGCATCAGCATACCCAACAAGTTGGGACTCCTTATTCTTCTGATAGAAAAGACCTAAGTCTCGTGTCCCACAAATATACCGGAATATGTGTTTTATTCCATTCCAATGCCTACGTGTTGGGTTCGAACTGTATCTTGCTAGCACATGTACTGAGAATGCGATATCAGGTCTCGTATTATTCGCAAGATACATAAGTGCACCGATCGCACTTAAGTACGGTATTTCTGGACCAAGTACTTCTTCACCCTCTTCTTGAGGACGGTAAGGATCTTTATGTGCTTCTAGCGGTCGAACAACCATAGGTATGCTATAGGGATGAGCTTTGTCCATATTAAAACGTACTAACATTCTTTCGATGTAGTTCGATTGATGGACGAATGTACCGTTTCGCAAGTGCTCGAACTGCAGGCCGAGACATAATTTTGTTGTGCCAAGGTCTTTCATTTCAAATTCTTTCTTTAAGAGTTCAGCAGTTTGTTCAATCTCTTCAGGAGATCCAATGATGTTTATATCATCAACATAAACTGCTATTATAGTGAATTTTGATAGTGATCTTTTTATAAAGACACATGGACTGATTACATCACACTTGTATCCCTCCTTCGTGAGATATTCACTAAGTCGATTGTACCACATCCGACCAGATTGTTTGAGACCATATAAAGATCTCTTGAGCTTTATGGCACACATATCTCGAGGAGTTGAATTTAATGCTTCGGGAATTTTTAGTCCTTTAGGGATTTTCATGTAGATGTCATTCTCAAGGGTCCCGTATAGATATGCAGTGACAACATCCATAAGTCTCATTTGAAGTCCTTCAGAGATTGCAAGGCCAATTAAGAATCGCAGTGTTATCGCATCCACTACAGGGGAATACGTTTCCTCATAATCACGTCCCGGGACTTGGGAAAACCCTTGTGCTACTAATCGGGCCTTATATCGTACAATCTCATTCTTTTCATTTCGTTTAATTGCAAACACCCATTTATAACCAACAGGTTTGACGTCTATGGGTGTCCGGACTACGGGTCCGAAAACATTTCGCTTTTCGAGCGAATCTAACTCAGCCTTTACAGCGGCTTGCCATTTTGGCCAATCATTTCTATGCATGCACTCTTCAAGAGTTTTAGGTATGTAATCATTGTCATTTAGTACATCTGTTGCTATAGCATATGCGAATATATCATCAACACGTATTTTATTCCGGTTCCACATTGTACCATTTTGTACATAATTTATTGAGATCTCATGTTCGTTCGGTACCGGTGTTTCTTCTGGAAACTGATTTTCCTCTGGAACTGTGTTGGTCTCTTCAGGGACATTTACCTCTCCTGGGGTTTCATTTATACTCTTTTCTGAGTTTTCACCAACTGTGTTATTTTGCTCTTTTCTTTTCCGCGGGTTCTTATCTTTGGAACCAATAGGTCTCCCACGTTTTCTTTGTATGGTAATCGCTTCAGGGATTACTTCAATTTGAGCAGGTGCATTAGATGCTGGTATATGTGACTTTGTCACTCTGTTTGTGTCTGTGAATGCATCTGGTATTTCGTTTGCTATTCTTTGCAAATGTATAATCTTTTGGACTTCAGATTCACATTGACCACTTCGGGGGTCGAAATTTGATTGTGATGATGCATTCCATGTTATATCATGTGTTACCAGTCTTTCTTTATTCTTATCTCCCCCTAAGACTGGGAATACTGTCTCATCAAACTGACAGTCAGCAAAACGTGCTGTAAACATATCTCCTGTCAATGGTTCTAAATACTTAATTATAGATTGGGAGTTAAAACCTATGTAAATACCCAGTCTTCGCTGTGGTCCCATTTTGGTACGTTGTGGTGGTGGTATAGGTACATAAACCGCACACCCAAATATTCTTAGGTGGGACAAACAAGGTTCTCTTCCGGAGACCAGTTGTAGGGGAGAGTAGTCATGATCAGCAGTTGGCCTTAGTCTGATCAGTGCAGCGGCATGTAAAATAGCATGCCCCCATGCCGAGGATGGTAATTTGCATCGCATCAGGAGCGGTCTAGCAATTAACTGTAATCGTTTAATTAGTGATTCAGCCAAACCGTTTTGTGTGTGAACATGAGCTACTGGATGTTCAACGTTTATCCCAATTGACATACAATAGTCGTTAAAAGCTTGGGATGTGAATTCTCCTGCATTATCCATCCGAATATTTTTAATGTGATACTCTGGGAAATTTGCTCTCAATTGTATAATTTGGGCTAACAGACGGGCAAAAGCTACATTTCGAGTTGCTAAAAGACTCACGTGGGACCATCGCGAGGATGCATCAATTAAGACCAAAAAATAGCGAAATGGTCCACACGGAGGATGTATGGGCCCACATATGTCTCCTTGGATTCGTTCCAAGAATAAGGGGTTTTCTTGTGTCAATTTAGTTTGTGAGGGTCGGGAGATAAATTTGCCAAGAGAGCACGCTGCACATGATAATTCTTGTGGTAAGAAGATTTTCAAACTATTAAGAGGGTGTCCATTTGCACTTTTGACTATACGCCTCATCATTGTGCTACCTGGGTGACCTAGTCGGTCATGCCATTTGATGAATGTGTCTCTATCTAAAGACTTTTGGTTAGACACCATGTATGTTTCTATAGAAGTAATGTTAGTGCAATATAATCCAGAGGATAAGGCTTTAAGTGTTTCAATAATGATATCTTTGCCATTTTTGTTTGAGATTATTTGTAGATATTCGGTATTGTTTTCTGATGTTGTCTTGAGGTGGTAACCGTTTTTTCGAATATCTTTAAAGCTAAGTAAATTTCTTCTGGATTTACTAGAGTATAATGCATTATTGATAATTAGTTTGGTACCCGAAGATAAGATTATGCAAGCTTTTCCAGAGCCTTCAATAAGGTTAACAACACCAGAGATAGTACCAATCGGTGTCATTGTGGATGACAACTCGATGAAAAATTTCTTGTGTTTTAGAATAGTGTTGGTACTACCACTATCTACAAGACATTCATCGCTAATAATAGCTTTGTCGGGCCTAGTAAGCATACTTTTGCAGAAACAATAACAAAAGTAAGTTAATGCGAGAGATTTAATATTATGAATAGATAATACCAATGCAAGAGTTTAAACCAAAACCAATATGAAAGTTTTAAAAGGAAACATCACAAGATATTGAATCAAACCATTACGAGAGTTCGAATGAAAAACATCACAAGAGTTCAAACAAATGAAAGAAAAAAAAAACACCACGAGAGTTAAGCAAACAAACACTACCGAAAAATTAAAAAAAAAACATAGCAGAAGGATTAAAAAATATGGTCCCACTAAGGTTCCATGAAGTCAGACGCGTCCAAATGAGTGTCTGATGGACGGGCAGGAGATGCCAAGTTAGGAGTATTCTCAATCAGGTTAGTCTCAACATGCTTCTCTTGCTTTTTCATCATTCCCTGATAAGCTTCAACGAGGTGTTTAGGGGTGCGACAAGTACGAGACCAATGGTTTGACATCCCACATCTTCTACATGTGTCGTTTTGCCTCCCATTACCCCTCCCCCTAGAGGGTCGCATCGCATGTTTTTGACTCGACTCATTGTTACTAGGCTTAGAATTGTGAGGTACTCTTTGCCATGTGTTCCTTCGTCCACGCCCACGTCCTCTACTGGGTCCGCGACCTTTCCCCCTACCATGCCTACTCTGAGCATTTGCCGCATTCGCTTCTGGGAGTGGGCTTGCACCAACGGGTCGCGCTTGATGATTTTTAAGTAGGAGGTTATTGTTTTGCTCAGCGACCAATAAACATGATATGAGCTCAGAGTATTTGGTGAATTGGCGTTCCCGATATTGTTGTGCCAGGAGCATATTAGAAGCATGGAATGTGGAGAAGGTCTTTTCAAGCATGTTTTCATCAGTTATCGTCTCTCCACATAATTTTAGTTCAGAGGTGATGCGGAACAAAGCAGAGTTGTACTCGCTGACAGATTTGTAATCTTGTAGCCTGAGTTGTAGCCACTCGTAGCGAGCCTTTGGGAGTAAGACCAATTTCTGGTGGTCAAATCGTTCTTTAATGTTTCCCCAGAGTTCGAGAGGATCCTTGGTCTCTTCAAATCCTCATGGAGATGATGATGAAGGAATATCATTGCTTTTGCTTTGTCTTGTAGGGAGGTCGTATTTCCGTCATTAATTGTCTCACCAAGGTTATTTGTTGTCAGGTGAATCTGGGCATCAAGAGTCCATGGGAGATAATTTTTCCCGGAGATGTCAAGTGCAGCGAACTCAAGTTTTGAGATGTTCGACATCTTATCTACAATGACGGAAAACGAGTTTGTAAATACTATATGGGGATGACGTATTGATTAAACTTTCAGTTTCATAACTTGAGGATGTCGTTGGCTCATGAAGTGAAAAAGAAAAAATATATATATATCTTCTTTTTTTTTTTTTTTGTAGGAAATATATTTTAGAGATATTAAAATTTAGTAATCTAAAAAAAATTATTTAACTTCCGTAAGAAATAAATTAGGGTCAAAAGTTAAAGAATTTATTTCTTCTGGGTGAATTTTCTGCAAACCATCCCTTTATTCACGTGATGTCCAAAGTACCCTCAAGAGTTTTCCAAAAAAAATAAAGCTGTCAAACCAATTCCTATCTTCGAGAGAGAGATAAAGATCGAAAATTTAGGAACAGAGAGAGAAGAAAAAAAAACACGATGTTTGATGGCGTGTGTTCGCCAAACCAGGGGTTAATCACGGTATCGTTAGTGGCTGACCACGGCGGCAACGTCAGCGGCGATCGATGAAGGTGAAAAAGGGGATCCGTGGACTTTCTTCGCAAGGGGAGAGTTCGGAAAAAAAAAACTCAACTCTTTCAATCTTTTCTCCATTCCAAAAACTTAAACAGTTGATGTTCCAGAAATCAGATTCGAGTGGGTTTCATTTAAAATCTGTACGGTGGTGACTCCGACCGTTGATGGTAGTCCACAAAATCGGGTAAAGTCTCCGGCGACAAAGACGATATATGTGAGGTATAGTCGTGGACATCGGAGAAAACAAAACCGCAGGTATGTGTGGTAGACATATATATATATATATATATATATATATTATTTATTTATTGTAATTTGGACAGTATGAATTATGAACACAGATTTCAGTATATGTATTCTAGATTTCATGTCGTTGTATTTGTTTTTTTTTTGTTTCGGAATATCATGGATACAATAGGAGAGTTCATAATGTGTGTGTGTGTTTTTTTTTTTCACAACTAATGAAAGAAAATTATATAAAACTATTCCATGGGTTCTACGAAATTTCAATAACATCTTAAAGTACTGGAAACAACCCAAGATAAATAAAATCTATTTGCAGAAACAAGAAACATTTGATTTGAAAATAAAGTAAAATATATATATTTGAAGAAAAATAGTTATTTCGATTATGAAGTAAAATCTATGTTAATATGAAGAAGCGAGTTGTTTCCAATCTCTAAAAGATGATATTTGTGTTGAACGATATAATAAATGACAATAATATAAATCTGTACCTGAATCGTAGTACGAATGGAAGAATTGAAAAAAATCTTCACAATAAAGGTAGAGCAGGGTGCTGATAACGTAGAATAAACTGAATGCAGGGAAAAGATGATTCTCATTCTCATTGATATCATGGTATATATACACATGAATAAAGGATAAACCTTATAACAAACTAGTAGATAAGTATGAGAATAAAAAGGATGTATATCTGGAATATAACACATTAAAATTTATAAACTAAAAATAAAATTAAACATAGAAAAAACGTAACAAACTAAAAAAATTAAAATTAAAAGATCCAAACTACGAATTTTAAACGTGGGGGTGGTTTTTCAAAACTCTTTCAAGCTTCAACATAATTAAAATCATTGTTGTAAGTGTGAAGATATGCGATAAGTGCTTCCCCCAACGCCACCTTGTCTTTGTCTTCTGGTAGATTGATTTTGTTGTAGATCGTGTTGGATCTTCTAATGTCTTCATCGTCATATCACGACATTTCGCATGTCGGTTATACATAAGTGGTGTTCTTGTCCAATCAATTAATGGGAGTGTGTTTTCAATTACACACGTCCAAAAGTCGAGTGACTCTCCTGGACTCGTCTTCTCATGAACGTCTATCCACGATTGAGCCAATATGATCTCCGCGGTTGTCTCCCAACGCCTTGAGTGGTTTTCCGCTATTTGTGTAATGGAAAAAGAATTAAGTGTGATGTAGTGTAGGTAGATACAAGTGTGATTGAGTGTGATGAGTGTGAAATAGCGTGGAAATGGAATGGTTTACATTAATTGAATTAGAGAGTGGTTGGTGTAACTGTTGGGTTTTACAGTGGGTATCCGGGTTACACATTTTAATTTTTTACCGAATAAATTAACGGGTCAATTAATCAGATTAAATGCACAGCGGAAAATAAGTATTACAACGCGAATTAAAGTAAAACCGTAGACAGGATCTGATCACCGTGTACGCGTAAATACTGAGAATTAAATTCAGTTAATTAATTTAAAGATCTGAACAATTTAGATATACCTTGGCGGATTCCGAACAAACGTTCGAGACACCGGGGTTCGACAAACTGGCGCTAGGGTCAACGGTAACGCCCAACTCGAACCGCCGAGTCAAGTCTTCAACCGATTTTGAAGACGGGGCCATAGGCACCATGGGCGGGTTCATCTCATGAACCGGCGGTGGTGGCGGTTAGGGGTGTTCAATGGTTCGGTTAACGGTTTATTCGATTTATTTGATTTGGTTTATTCGGTTTGAAGTTTTTTTTATGATAACCATAACAAAACCAAACCGTTTTGAAAATTTTACAAACCGAATCAAATAAACCAAATTCAATATGATTCGGTTTCGATTGAAAACCGAATAAATCGTATTCAAATCGTTTAAACCGTATTCAACAAATAACATATTTTGCGTATTTTTTACTAATAAAAAAGATAAACAAAGAACAAACATCTTTAACATATCCTTAGAGTTTAAGAGTTAAGACCATAATCTGATATACAACCAAAATACTTCTAACTAAATACCTACAACCAAACTACCCCCAACCCAATACCTACAACGAAAATACCAACAACCAAAATACCTACAACGAAAATACCAACAACCAAAATACCTACAACCCAAATACCCACAAACAAAATACTTATAGCCAAAATACCTACATACCGATAGAGTAAACAAAAAAACTTCAAAGTTTTCATGGAAAATAGTCTTCCAACACATGAAGTGAACAAAAACAAACATCAAGAAGTTTCTTCAATCGACATCAACTGTTATCCCTCTCATTTCTACAAGAAATAAAAACAAGTATATGGGAAAAAACGATGGATATATGATATATTAAAAAAACATGGATATATCATTATCATATATGGGTTTATAAATAAATAAATATACATGCATACTTATACATATATATATATATATATATATATATATATATATATATAAATCTTATTTGGTTTTAAACGGATAACCAAATAAACCGAATAAACCGAATAAAAACAAAACACAAAACCATATCCGAACCGTAAACCGAATTCATAATTCGGATACGGTTGAAAACCGAACCGTAAACCGAATTCACAATTCGGATTGGTTTATTCGGATATGAATATGATTCGGTTTGTCAGTTTATTCAGATTTCGGTTATTTATGAACACCCCTAGTGGCGGTAATGAAACCATGTCATCAAACATAACATCCGAATCTAGGGTTTCCGTCGTGCGCAAAGACGAAATCGATCCAACGGTGATTTCGTCCGTCACGTGTGGAGGCGGCGGAGGTAGTGGCGTAACGGCGGCGGCATATAGTGGCGCCGGCCACTTAGGGCTTTCACCGGATTCAACGATGGCGGCACACGACGGCTCGAAAAACGGCCTCGGTGGCGCGGGTAAAGCGAGAACCACCTCGCAGTGGTCCTCGCCAAACAAGTCGGCGGCGCATGCCGCGGCGGCGGCAGCGGCTCGGGCGGCGGCGACGGTTGTCTCGAGCTTCAAGGCGGCGGAAATGAGACAAGGGTCTCGTTTCACCATTGCTACGATCGAAAAATGACGAGGAAGTGGTGAAGGAAGGGGGCGCCGATTTCGAGAGAGGGAGAAAGAGGATGTGTGTTGGTGGCGTCGCAAGTGAGGAGGGGGATGAGGCTAAAATCGCAAACTAGGGTTTGCCCCTCCTCCTTCTTATATAATGCATGTTGCGATGGGCTTGTAGGAAACCTAGGCCCATGGCGCGATCCAACACACTAAAGACAATTATCGTAAAGGGATCAATTACAGTGACGATCATGAGTCTCGTGAGTCATGGGCTTTGTAAAGGGATCAACTAAGTTTTGATCTGTGTCTACTTTGCATATCTTTACTTCATTTCTTTCAACTACTTCTCTTATGTAGTGAAATTTCCTCGGAATGTGCTTGTCCTTCTTATGAGACCTCGGATCTTTGGCTTGAGTAATAGTGCCTGTGTTATCGCACATCATCTCGATGGGTTGCTTGACGCTTGGAACCACATCGAGATCTGTGATGAACTTCTTCATCCATACTGCTTCCTTGGCAGCTTCTGAGGCGGCTATGTATTCAGATTCAGTAGTAGAATCAACTACTACTGACTGTTTGGTGCTACACCACGAAACAACACCTCCATTGAGGGTGAATACGTATCCGGACTGCGAGCGAGAGTCATCTCGGTCAGTCTGAAAAGTAGTGTCGGTGTAACACTTTACAGCGAGCTCATCAGTTCCTCCATATACCAGAAACATCTCACTTGTGTTTCTCAGGTATTTTAGGATGTTCTTTACAGTAGTCCAGTGAGCTAGACCGGGACTCTGTTGGTATCGACTTGTCAGGCTCAATGCAAACGAGACATCCGGTCGAGTGCAGAGCATGGCATACATAATTGAGCCTATAGCAGAAGCAAATGGGATCGAAGCCATTTGGTTGATCTCTTTCTCTGTTTGAGGAGATTGAGATTTGTTCAAGATGCCACCCTTTGTCATAGGGACGACTCCTTTCTTGGAGTTGCTCATGTTGAGCCGTGCTATAATCTTGTCAATGTATGTACTTTGACTGAGACCCAGAAGCCGCTTCGATTGATCTCTGTGAATATTAATTCCCAGAATATAAGCGGCTTCCCCAAGATCCTTCATAGCGAAACAAGATGATAGCTATACCTTAATGAAAATGCGTGAGCATTGGATCGTCTACTCGATCTAGCTAATCGGACATCGAAACGTAAATAACCGATTGTTTTATTGATCAAACGAGAACAATTACAACCAGTAAATCACAGAGAACTAACACAGAGAAACACACTTAGAAACACACACTTAAGATTTGCTCACACGCTCAGAACTGCTAAACACAAAGACCAAACTACTATATATATCCGATCGGCCGAACTCCCACCGAACCCCAGGTTCGGACGGTCCGAACTTCAGGTTCGGACCTAGTTCGGCCAACCCTATATTGGCTTAAACTTGATCTTCGCTCGATACTTCACACGACGCACATTTCAGGTATCAACAAACTCCCCCTCGTCGTGTGCAGTATCTCTTTTCCTTTCTTCTCAACATCATCAAATATGTATCTTCAATCAAGCTCCCCCTCAAGTAAAGAATCCGGTTATCCAATGAAATGAATCTTCGAACAAACTCCTCCTCAACTCAATCGTAGCTTGATCTTGAATACTTGATGATATCTAGTATATCTCTGGTCTTTATCAACAGCTTCAGAAGACTTGAAGTTGTGATAGCTTGCACAACAGCATCCTGCATTAACACTTAAATAATCTTGGCGCAAAACGTCTCTTCGAGACTCCAAGATATGATTTTGAAAATTGATTTGTATCACGTGTTGATCAGATCGAAAATAAAGCAGAAACAAAATCTTTTTGGCTTTTTGAAAGTTTATATTAAAACACACCAAAAAACTTTTTGTACTTTTCTTGATATGAAATGAAATTGTAATACAGAATCAGACACTATTTTTGGTATGAGAAAGATCATTATATGTGATCATATTGAACATAACGCACTGAACTACACTTCAATTTCAATTAATTGAAGCACACAAGTCATGTCGATTGCTGGTATAATTTGTCCATTTTAAGCTCAGACATAATCATACTCATAACATCTGGATATGTTAAGATATTAATTAGATTTGCTTTGACCAGTGTACCCCACACTGTCAGACATATTCAGACAATTTCTGTTTGTCATTCTTTTTCTTTTGTGTGATTGCATTTGTGAACTTTCACATTGCATACTATTTTTCATGATACACTCAACTGTGTTCCATGCAAAAAGAAATAAGAACGTTAAATCGTCTACCTTAAGGTCGATCTTTCGATACGCAGATAAGGCCTCGGATTTAACAAAATAAGAAAAAATAAAACAAGTTGAAGTTGTATAACTCAACAACAATCAGGTCGGTACTCCCATACACGCAGAGAAAGTCCGATGAGTTATACGAAACACCAAAGAAAATAAAGCAGAACGTCAAACGAACAACGATCAGGTCGATCTTCCGATACGCAGAGAAAGTCCGATCGTTTGACAAAATAAAGAAAATCAAACAAGATTAAATCTTTGCAAAATGAACACATGTATACACAGTGACTTCTCATTTTGAATTTCACACTTATTTTTCTTTTTGTGTCAAGAAATATGCATCAAGATGTTATCCACATGGTCAAGCATTAGTATTTAGTGTATATCACATCTGAATACTTTCTGATTTGTCGAGCCTACCAAGCACATCAAACAATGATCTTATGGCCCTTTTATCTACTTTATCCTTAAGTCAGATACGTATGCCAATGTACCATCATTTCCCAATGATCAATTTCTCACAATCTTATATTTTGCATGTATTCACCTTCTCCCCATACCATGCATTTTCTCAATTACTCCCCCTTACTTACAATTCTCCCCCTTAAAATGAAAACTCTATTTTTTTTTTTGGATTTTCATTTTACACAAAAATAAGACTCTATTTTTGGCTTTTTGGAGAAAAACTTGTAAACAAAGAAAAATGATCAATCAACACGGATATGTTTCAGTTTTTAGAATTCAGACAATTTGCAGGTTAGAAAAATATTTCATGAAAATTAAGTTAAAACAGAATACTCCTCCATCGACAATTTTTCAATCATCGATAGGTCTTCTAGAAGTACCTGCACACTGGACAACCTGATTAGTGCTCAAATGACCCAAAGCGAATCGCTTCTGGTCGACCAGTGTCCTGATTTTGCTTTGAAACCACCTTAGGTTTCCATTCCTGTTGTTTTGGTAATTCAGTTTTCGATGAAACAGTCACAGGTGACTGTGATGATGAACCTACATTTTGATCCGTTGAAAACTTTGGAACAAAACGTTTTTGTTTTTGAAAGAATGTAGGTTCAAATTCATCAAAAACTCTGCCTTTTTCATCAAAGAACTTTCTGTTGGCAGATTTACCAAAAACTGATTTCTTATTAAAACTTTGTGATGAATCAGCAGGTGAGGGACAATCGTTTGCCATATGCCCTGGGCGACGGCAAATATAACAGATTCTTGTCGTTTTATCCCATCTTGGATGTACCTGCGAAGAACACACATGAATATCTCTAACATGATCAGAAAAAGAATCATTTACCTGATTACGATGATCATGCACCCATTTAGAAGTTGGGCTACGAGATTGAAAGCTTTTAGAAGAAATATCAGCTTTCACAAATACTTCAGAAATTTTCCGAGCATCCACGCAGTGAAGAGGAAATTCCTTGTCAGAAAATAACTGTTCAGAACCTTTGAGCTTATAAAACCTTGCAGGTTGAACTTTGTCTGCTTTGAACACATCCTTCTGCATTTGCTTCATGTTAAGCTTCTTTAGATTTGATGATTCAGATGCTGGACCCTTCTCAACTTGAACATGCTTTTCTTGAAATCCCAAACCAACTTGTTTACCAGAAATCTTCTCCTCAGAATTTGAACTCTGGTGTCCATTCTTAGCCAACCTGGTGAATTCAGCTTTCACATCAGTGATTTTCTTTTGATCATAAAAAATTGTCTCATCAAATTCAGATTGAAACTGAATCTTGTCACTTGATGTAGCCGATTTCTCATTATCAGCAGATGACGAACCAGATACAAACTTTGGGGCTGGAGGAATCTCAGTTTTCAAGACCTTTGTCTTGTTCTTCTTGCTTTTCTTCTTCTGCACAATCTTTGTTTCTTCAGAAGTCGAAGATGAAATCTTTGAATAATCAAAATCTTCAACCTGGTCCTTCACTTGTTTGACAGCTTCCTTGATATGAGCAGGGGGTGATGCA
>JBCNJP010000008.1:24194818-24274825 GCA_039602395.1 Deinandra increscens subsp. villosa
ATAAAGGTTTTAATATTTGTTTTCGTGTTTTCGCAATAAAAGTTGTTTTCACATGATCCTTACCCTATATATATATATATATATATATATAGAGATATAGGATCATTTGTAGTTCAAACCAATTTGGTTTGAGAACTAAAAAGAACTAATTTCAGCCACAAGTTTATTTACATGTATACCACCTCCCATGAATATGTAGTGGTCTCCATATATATAAATTTGTGGTTGAGAGTTAGATCTCAAAAGTTCTAAAACAATAAGTTCTCATTCGAACCTAACCCTATATATATATATATATATATATATATATATATATATGATATATAATATATATGGTTAGGTTCAAATGAGAACTTTTTATTTTGAGAAATCTCGAGAACTAAATCTCAAGCCACGAATTTTTGGTGGGGACCACTCATAGGTCATGTGGGGTTTTCCATATATATAAAGTAGTGGCTGAGATTAGATCTTTTTAGTTCTCAAACCCAATTGGTTCTCAAAAGATCGCTCTCGCTTGATGTATATATACTATATATATATATATATATATATAGGGAGAGGATCATTTGAGAACCAATTTGATTTGAGAACTAAAAAGAACTAATTTGAGCCACATGTTTATTACATGTATCCCCCCTCCCATGAATTGTAGTGGTCCCCCCCCCCCCCCCCCTGAAATTTGTGGTTGAGATTTAGTTCTCAAAAGTTCTCAAAATAAAAAGTTCTCATTTGAACCTAACCCTATATATATATATATATATATATATATATATATATATATATATATATGAGAATAAGGATCATTAGAAAACCCTTTAAATATTGGAAAACTTGGAAAACCTAATTCAACCAATCACAACATTTCATATAATTTTTTCTTTTTCTTATAACTAAAGGGTAATAAGGTATTTTCAACTATTCTATTTTAGTAAACTATTTTCCAATTTTAAATTCATTCAACTGATTTGATGATTTCCAGGGAATTAATTACATTCTCTTTCTTCTACTATCAAACCCTAATCACGTTCAACACACCCAGATCTTCTGTTCGTCTTTTTTCTTTCCAACGCCAAAGACATGCAAGATCAAGATCACAAAGGAAAAAATCAAGATCGGGAAAAAATCAAGATCGGGAAAAAATGATTTTTAATCCATCTAATCAAGATCACAAAACAATTGGAGTGGAATGTTCCAGTCCTATTCGTGAATCATTCAATCATAATCATGATCCGTTTTATACCCCTTCGAACGAATATAATCTCGATCCTTGTTCTTCGATTGTGATGGCTAATGAATATAATATTCTACAGCCCCCGACGGCTCTGAAGAGCAACAATTTAGGTGTTTTTCAATCCGCGGATATTCCTGGAGTTCATCATGAAGGTTTGAACACTCACTCAGTTAATTGTTACACTGATGTAATACCGTATCATTGTCAGGTTATAGTTTCTGAGTAAACTGCATTGTTACACTGATGTAATACTGTATTTTTTTCTCATGCTATAGTTTATGAGTAAATTTCATTTGTTACACTGATGTAATACTGTATCGTTGTCAGGTTATAATTTATGAGTAAATTTCATTGTTTCACTGATGTAATAATGTATCGTTCCCAGACTATAGTTTCTTAATAACCTTTATTGTTACACTGATGTAACACTCTATCATTACGAAGTTATGAATTGATTACAAAAATGTAAATGGGTTTTTGTTAGTTTGTACAATGTTTAATTTGGTTACACATATGTAAAATTATTATTATACATATGTAACCTTTAATTTTTTTCTTGAACAATATACATGAAATTATTGTTACACCTATGTAACCATAGTGACGATAGTGATGATCTGATGATAGACGTTTTTTCATGTTGCTTATCAACGATTTTTTCTTCTTTTGTACAAATAGGTTTGTTTTTTTTTTCTAAATATTGACCTGGAAATTTTTAAATAAATGAGAGAGATATTTTAGGAAATAGTAGATAGGAGAGAGAGAAAATTAATTTAAATATTTATTAATAAAATTGTGATACGTCTATTATGCCCTTCATTAAATGATAACATTTTACAATCATGCCCTCATTTAATCTGAACCATCAATTTTAAATCAATGGTTAAAAGATGGTTGTCCAGGTTTTCTAAAGAGATGAGGTTTTCCATGGATCCCTACCCTATATACCCTATATATATATATATATATATATATATATATATTGGAGAGAGAAACTTATAATTGTTGAAATTTAAGAATTGTACACCTCAACTAACATTATGTACAAGTATATAAAGCATGTCAATATCATTTTGCTTCAAGTGATCTCAAAAGAGTGTTGCCAGCATATACTTTTGTGAGTAGCACATCTTAACCCTTCTTTTAAACCCATTTTTGGTCTTACAAGTATCCAAGGGCGGATGATGATAGTGTTTAGTTCAAAAGGAGAAAAAGCAAGGAACCAGACAAAGGGATCGTCCTTTTTGATTTGAGAAAGCAGGGAATCTCCTTTATGGGAGAGATTCATCCCGTTCTTTTGATCTTTGAAGTCGACGCTAACATAAATAGGGAAAAACGTCAATTGGAAATATGATCGCTTTCTCTCATATTTGAATTGAGGCACAGATGCAGAACTGAAAGCCCCTAATCGAAGTGATGTGCTCCTCAATTTGAAAACCCAAAAGTTAGGGCTCGCATTCGTCTTCTTCATAAAATCAATGCTGATTCAGGAGGCGATTTTTGATTCCAAATCCGACAACTCCAAATCTGGTTCGATTCAGGTTAGATTTTATGAATTTTGACTTTAAATCTATTCAAACATCGGTTGTTCTTCCCAATTTCTAATTACCTACAGATTTTGATTATCGCAAGTTTGGCTACCATGGAGAATGGATGCGCACTGGATTAACCAAAGAGAAACGGTAAGTACTGGATTTTTGTTCTTTTGTGCTAGATTATGTGTTGTATTGATTTTTAATTAAAGGTGTGATTAAAGGGTTATGTGTCAATATGAGTTGGGTATGAGTTTGGTTTGGATTTTTAGTGCTGATTTTAGATTGTGGATTTGGTCAACACTCCTAGAGTGGGGTCAAATTTCTATATCTGCACTTTTTGTACAATTGGGATATATTTAACTTTTATGGTCTTGGGAGTGTAATAATTCTTGATATTGGTGGGTGCACAGATTGGACAAGCTGAAACTCAGGGAGCAGATGGACTACAGGTTCTTGATGATCCTTTAGTGTAAAAAATGAGCTTTTAAACCTTTTACAAAAATTGATTCTTTCCTTTTGCTTGCTCATTGTTCTTGATGATCATGTACTTTCAGGCCATAGTTTCTGAATTTATGCAATTACCTGTATTGAATATTTCTTGTTTTATATAATTTTGTAATTGGTGTTCATTCAATTTTTAGTGCCATAGTTTTTACGAGGCCTGTGTTCTAATATGGTATTCTATTCTATAACCGGTTGGTTTTATGTCTTTCTTGTTTGCAGTGATGTTTATTGCTGATATTAGCCTGTTTCTGATTATGGTGGATATACAACCATTTCTGTAAACAAGTTGCTAAAATTTGACGAAAAAGCTTGTTCGAGCTAAGTATTGGTTAGCATTGGAGAAGATGGTGATATCATACTCTGCTAACAAGTAATAATGGTAACTCTGTTCTTTCTCAATTGTAGAAATATATTGGAAATCAGATTTGATAGCATATAATAGCATAATTTAGAAATTAGTCAATGGTCATCCCAGGTTCCTGATGCCCAATGGGTCACTGAGACGTCTCATCTACCAGTTGCTGGTGCTCCTGTAGCTGTAGCAGGTTTACCTAGAAGTGGTAAAATGGCTGGGTTATCAACCATTTTTTTTTTGGTATCATGCGATTCATTTAAATGCTTTCTAATGAAACATAATGCAACTGATTGCAGGAAGTTAGGATTCTTATAAATCAAGAAGAATGCAATGGACTTATTTGTAGATGCTGAACAAGATCAAAGAAAATGAGGTAGGGATGTCTACTTGTTAGAATCTGGGCCGTGAAACAAAATATGTTTCATATATGTTGTCCTTTTTCTCAAATTGTTGTAGGAGATTAAGGGGCTTGCATGTTATTATTTTTGATGAAATTGATGCCATTCGCAAGGTTAGGTCCATTTCCTAGCATTCAGTAGAATTTTTGTTGTTCTATAAAAAAAACTCATGCCTTGGATCGATGTTTCTAAATCCTAACTTTATTATCAACAAAAAACTTAATTACATGTGGAAGCATTGAGTAATGTTTTGCTAATCCGTTTGAAATCTTATGCATTCGTACGTTTTGAGAAGGCCAAGAATGGGGCTCGAAATTGGGTCAAGGACATGAGAACAGAACCATATAAGCTAACACGTTACGGTGAAGTCAACATAAATTCTCATTTTATATGGATTTCTTAGGTATGGTTCAACTTTTCCTTTCTCATGTGATATCTTTTCCATAATTTTATAACCATTTCCGTAGTCATCACATGACATTGGTGTTAGTTTTTACTCATTTATAATTGTTGATTTTGGTTATGCTTTTATGTTAATGGGTCAAATAAAAAGGTAAACTTTAAAGAAATGGCTCAAAAGTCACCCAAAGTGTATTTAAAATCTTGCAACTTGATTGGTTTCGGGCTACAAGACAGGTAGAGTTAGGTTTATTTGCTAACATTTTGTTCTCTTCCTTGAATTTTGTTGACTTCTGTTGGGATGTTTTAGGGTTATTTCGGTAATGAGTCAAGGCTGTTTTGAAGCTAATATAAGGGTAATTTGGTAGTTTTGTTAAGAACCTAACTAGACTTGACCCGCTTCAACCAAGACTAAGAACTACCACATATTTCATCAGCTCTAATATGTTTCTTTTCTAAACTTTCTTTTTGTAGTTATGTAAATACCATGGAGAGGTTGTTATTTTTCATCAGCTCTAACATATTTCATCAGCTCCCTTCACAAGGCAGGTTGATTTTTTGAAACCGTTGATAGTATTATGGAAGGTAACAAAAAAACTGATTTCAGTGGATTCCTGGGTCATTTGATACTTTACAATGCAACATGTTCCTCAACCCATATGGGTAATGGTCTCTTGTAGAAAGTTACTGTTTTGAGCATACCTTTGTAGAGGTGCTTGCACTTACATTTTTATGCATTCAGCTGATGTCTATATTTTTTTAACACCAGAGTCGGGATTAACCTCGATCTAACATAGCAGAAAATTGGTGTGAAATTAGTGATACGTTGATTGCTGAATTTATTATAATTGTTAACTTTTAGTCTTTTATATTAGATATTAAAAGGAGGTTTTAACTTTAGGTATGTTAGTTTGATCAGATCATAGAGATCACCTACATATGCAACTGTAAACGTTGGCCATGTTGCCTTTGTAGAGGTTCTTGCACTTTTATTAAAGATGGTTTTCTTTTCTCACTTATGCATGATTCTTTCGTATGGGTGATTGATTATTCTCACTTTTGCTAATTATAGTTATTAGTTATAATTTTTTTTATTAGAATAGACCATTAAATAACAATAGTTTACACACCTACCCATTTTCTCTTTATCTATATTAAGTTAGGCTTTATATGAAAACTTAATAAAATCCAAAGTCGCAAATACGGATTAAGATTAATAAACTAACAGAAAATAACTAACACATGTTGGTTGATTGTTGTCGCGCTGCCATAACAAGCGAACAAATGATAAATAACGCCCTATAAACTGCCGCCGCTGCAACCGTTTAGAGCGACCTCTATTCATTGTCTACTTCTGAAACTTGTTTCTGGAAAAACTTATTTTTGGCAATATGCTTGTATATAGGCAAAAAAACGAATACCTCGATGTAAATTTTCGTGCCGTCATAACAAGCGAACAGAAGACGAATAACACGCTATACACTGTCACCGCCGCAACGCGCGGGCACACGACTAATATATATATATATATATATATATATATATATATATATAGGGAGATGATCATTTGAGAACCAATTGGTTTTGAGAACTTTTGAGAACCATTCTGAACCACAAGTTATATATATAAGGAAATCCCCCCATGAATTTGAATGTTTCCCCCCTGAAAATTAGTGGCTCAGAATGGTTCTCAAAAGTTATTAAAAGAAAAAGTTCTCATTTGAACCTAACCCTATATATATATATATATATATATATATTACTTAATATAGATATAAGAGAGAGAATGTTGAATGTTGAAAAATTAAGAATCGTACAAGAGGGATAGCATGTTGTACAACTTATGATTGCACTCTCACTAATCAGGATATATTGCACAAAGTACTGCAAACCCTAGGTATATAATCTTATTTTACTCATTTCACATGCTTTCTCTCTAACGCTCATTTGAATTTCGACTCTCCCGTCTCTCAAACCCTAAATCTCATTCCTCCGCCTCTAATCTTCTGATGGTCGGTAAACCTCCATCGATCCATCCTCTCGCCGTTACCCTAAATATGAAGCTTCATCGATCCATACCTTTCCACTAAATCAAGCATGAAAGTTAACATGCTTTACAAATTCGTTCATTTTCAACCACATCGTACAAGCGTTGTTGTTTTTCAACCAAATCATACATCTGCTTTCTTCTTCAAAGAGACATCCGGTACATTCTTGCAGGTACCTTTCTCTCATAACTCACGCTTTTATTGTTTCTCTCCTATTTCAAAATTATCACCATAGATCTGCATCTCAAAGTTCTCACGACCGAATAAGTTGTTCTCTCCCATTTCTCTCATTACTTCGATTTTCAATAAGTTGTTCCAAACTTTCAACGTCATTCAGTGCATAGCCAGAGTCTATATTTGTTTAAGGTAAGTTTTCATTTTCGTTTTTTGATGTTCATATCTCAGTGCTCATTTTCTTACTTGATCTTCGTTCAGCGCATAGTCAGAATTTTGATTTGATTTTGTTCGAGAGTTTCTTAACGAATCTCGATCCAAATCGCCTCCACCGAATCTCGATTTGAAGTTTAGGTATGATATTCGTCTTGCCCTCTACTGGCATTTCTTGAAAAACTTTCACTCTTTAGAGATATAGGGTTTTTATTTTCTCTGTGTAGGTATAAGCTATATTTGAACTCATATCTAACTTATAGTGACTACGTTATACTTTCAGATCTTTGGGCTTCGAGAACTAAGGAATTGCTAGATTGGCCACATGATCGGGAAATAGGGGTCTTGTTGAATACTAATTCAGCTGAAATGAGAGGTTTGGAGGTGTTACTCACTGAAATGGCCATACAGATAATGAGGTTAGCCTACTAATTCAATTGAAGATTTTAAGATTAAGAAGTTGTCATGTTTTTTATATTCATTCAATGAAAGAATATTAACATGGTGTTTATTCTTTTGAGTTTTAAAGAATGCAGTACGTATTATTTTTAGGTTATTTTATCATTACTCATAGATAATATACTGAATTCAAGCTTTTGAAAATGCGTGAGCGGTAGATCATCTACTTAGTCGTATCGAAATCAATGTAAAACGAGTAATCACACGAGAGTAAATACAAAGAGACTTGTATTAGACCACAGAGAACCACAGAGTACACTAATAGGAAGTAAGACTCAAACGCACAAGTGTACCAATTACAACACAAGACAAACTATATATACTAGAGCAAAACCCGATGGTCCGAACCTCAGGTTCGGACAAGTTCGGGCCTGTTCGAACTTGGAGTTCGCCAGGGGTTCGGCCAGTAACAATCATGCATGTTCTTGTCTTGTATTCAATACTTCACATGACGATCAGGAACTAGGTGTTCGTAAAAGTACCTCTTCTTTTATTATTCATACTTTACCATATAAATACTGTTGTATGTTTTGACTTGTTTTAATATGTATTGTTTTTAAACTGAGTGATGGACTTCTATTAAATTCATTCAAAAAAGTTAAAGATAAATGTTGAGTGACAGACTTTTATTAAATTCATTTTGTCACCCAAACCAGCAAGTTTCAAAATGTTTTGGTGGGAGATAACAATACTTCAAAAATTTTGATTTTGTAAAGTGACGTGTAACTCTTATTAACATGTGTTAATCTGCCAAAAGAACTTCGATTGGATTTTATCTTGCCTAACAAACAAGTTGCTTAAAAGTTGTTTATCATTTTGTGTAATTAACCAGTTTTAATAGTGGTTTTGAGATCATATTTGATTTGGTATAATAATTAGTTTAGTTAAAAGGATAACAGTGTAATTTCACTCAACTCATTTGATATAATAATTATCTATAGTTAAAATGATAACACTGTAATTTCTCTCAACTCACTTGTTGTTTGACATCATTTGTTGTTTGACATCATTTTCTCCATCTGATGTCATATTGGATTTATCAAGATACCATTAATTTAGCATTAACTTTGAATTAAACATTGAGCAATGAATTGGCCATTGTTTAAACGAAGCTGATGGCCATTGCAGTTGTTGGAGCAAATTCTAAATCAGAAAATTCTTTGATAAACAAACTTTGCAACATGTCTTTTAATGTTTTTTATAAAAAAAGATTGATTTACCGGTGGGGGCATTGTGTAAGGCGCTATAAGCCCCTTATTATCTCCATTATGGACTGCCTAAGAATGGTGTTCAAGTTGGAGATGTTATTGATATAATTACATACTAAATCGGTACGATTCATTTTTGTCGGTTAATGGAATATAAAAAACTGAAAAGCAACCAAAATGTTAGTTTCATATATTTATTTTTATATTATTATGTTTATGGTCAGTTACCCAAAGTTATTCGTATGTTCGTTAGAGATCTACAAAGCTCATGACATAGATAGACTACACCAATGTTACCAATGAGAAACCTAACAGACACACAATATAATATAACTAGAGGATTGATAAACAAACAGAAAATAAATGTCGTGTTGGTTGTTTGTTGATGTCGCTCCATCCCGCAGATAGAAAAATGAGTACCACATTGTAAATTGTCACAATACGGCGATGTAAATTGTCTCCGCTCCGCATCACACTAATAGAAACTAACACCGCGCTGTAAATTATCGTGTCGCCGCAACGCTCAAACAAAAGAAGAATAACGCCCATGAACTGTCGCCGCCGCAACTAGCGGGCACAATACTAGTATATATATATATATATATATATATATATATATATATATATATATATATATATATATATATATATTAGCCGTGTGTCCGCGCGTTGCGGCGGCGACAGTGTATAACGTGTTATTCATCTTCTATTCGTTTGTTATGGCGGCATGACAATTAACATCGAGGTATTCATTACTGTTAGCACGATGCGGCGGGAATAGCGAGTATTATTGAAGATAAAATGTCCATAGATAACTAACATTATTGAAGTATAGAGGCTTTGAAACTAATTGAAGATTTTAGGTAACACCTACACTAAAATGAATAGAGTTGAAGATCCAAGGGACATCTATCCGTAAAATACTTGTTAAAAAATACTTGTTAACATTTCGCATGCTTAAGTATATACCAATGACTACCTAGATGGAATGATGAGCCAATTCATAGCATAAATTAAGGAGCATTAGTGTTAGTTGATGAGAAAAGAAAAAAAACATTGATATGGACCATTTCAAACATATGTGAATGGTCTCATGACATAAAATTTAAAATGGGGGTCATAATGATTTTTTTTAATCATTGGTATACACCATAGATTATATAATTTTTTTCACCAATTGATGTATAAGTAGCTTAAAAGTATTGGTTTGAAATTTTTATCTCAAAATATTTTTATTATGAGATATCCGTAAATATTAGAGGAAAAATAACACTGAATTAAACTGATAAAATAATAAGTAGCTATACTAATAAAATAATCTTTTTTTTTTAATTCAGATCAAGTAAAAACTAAATTAACATAATTACAAGTAAAAATGTCTATACTGTTTATTTACATTGATAAATTTTATTATTTTAATTCAATTATAAATCACCCCTTTCCACATTGTCAGGGGGTTTTCTTGTTTGATGTAAAGATACTATTTGTTTTTTTCTTTTCTTTTGTTTAACAAGCAGGTAATAGATTGAGATTAAAAAAAAAGAAAAACCAGCAAGAAGTTGGGAATACAATGTTTAGAGTAAAGATTACAACGAAAGAAACACGAACTAAACCAAACAAAATAAGAAAAGCATATTAGTGCCCAAGAAGTAAGAACGACGGTCCAATCCATAGTACAAAGTCAGCAACCATGCGTATTGGGTCATGAAGCTTCTAGAAGAAACAAAAAAACAAAAGCCCATGAGTAACTTGACAAATTCAAATAGACCCAAGAGGTTTAACATCATTCAAAATCTCTGATGGAATCATGTATCATTTCAACTTCCCCACCAACCTTTACATTTTTATAGACCAAGTATCCCAACCTGTATGCAAGCCAACAAAGATCGCCATCACCCCAGCCCACACGAAAGAAATATAAATACACGAAATGAAACCCGACAAACAAAAGGGAAATGCCACCTTACAATTATGTTGAAGTGGCCTGCAAAATGCAGCCAAATCAATCACAACAAAACATACATAACACCACCACAATTGTCGAGCTTCAAAGTTTGTAGATATACTTTCAACATAAAAAAGAAGGAAAAATGACTATACATAGCTCCAACATAACAACAGTAAAAAATCAATACATAAAAAACAAAAGGATTTCAACCAAGCTGAGATTGTAAAATCTGTTACATGTAAATTGGCCTATTTAAGTTATATATTATCTTCAGCTGTTCACAAGGCCTAAATTTAAATAACTAACTAAAAAAAGAGATAGTTGAAAGTCTGCAAAAGTTTCAAAGTAATAAAGGTACTGATCACAGTTTTACTAAAAAACAAACATACCTCAATAATTGATCGAAATACCTGTAAACGAAATAGTTGTTCTGTAATTTGAAGGCGGGAGTAAAAACAGCAGCAAGGTAGCCAAACTGTGTAGAAGAAAAGCTATTCAGCCAAAAGATATATAGCATGTTTAAGAAAGGAAAACAACACCACAAGGCATATTGCCACATAGAAACTATATATTCTATACTACAACAATATAGAACCTCAGTTTGAATTGGCCTCAAATGTTATATTATTCCCAGTGAAATAGACTTAGTAAAATGTTACAGAATGTGGTCAAAGCAAGATTAGATCACAAATAACACTCATGAAATTTAACATATTGACACAGGCTAAGTATTATCAATTTGTGTCACAAAAGAAAATGACTTTCATATTCAATTTATTGTATGGTAGAACCATATGCTTCCTTCACAAAAAGTATCCATGCAGTTTGAATTTTTTTTAAAGAACTAATTATTTACTTGCTTTTGGGTGCAGGTAACATGAGAAGATAGTAAATTTATAAAATCATACTTTAATCGTAGATTAAACCAAATGCTACAATTTCTACAAACATACATGCTCAATATGGACACGCATTTCATCACTTTAGCCCAGTGTTGATTAATACCTATTAAATTACTTAGAAACCGTCATCAAAAACATGTTTTTTTAATACTGGCTAGGAAAAAAATTCATTGTTCAAATCGGATTTACACACACCTT
Organism: Deinandra increscens subsp. villosa; assembly: GCA_039602395.1. Lineage (NCBI taxonomy): Eukaryota > Viridiplantae > Streptophyta > Magnoliopsida > Asterales > Asteraceae > Deinandra > Deinandra increscens. The sequence continues at coordinate 24,206,391 of JBCNJP010000008.1, forward strand.
TATATACGTGATCATACCTAGATTTCTGAGATGGAACAGGACAATTGACACCTGCAAAACAAAACAAAAAACAAATAAATAAACATCAACCAAGGCATAGAGCGAAAAAATGAAACCAAACGAACATAAAAAATTATAATGCACTTTGGGTTCAACCCATTTGACCCTTTTTCCGTCTAACTATTTTAATAGAGTTCACCCGTATGATCCATCTAGTTGTTGTTGAACTGCTCAACCCGCATTCCCATGCTCACGTCTTCCACATTCAATATCTGGCAAACAGGTTACATAAAGCAAATGGGTCAGACGGGTAGGAACTTGAAAATCATCTGGGAAGTGTGGCAGAAAAAGAAAGTGATAAAAGAAAATCTAAGTAGAAGCGACAAGTTCAAACAGTTTACTTATGGATTCCAAACATCACTGGAAGGGATCATTTAGTTCTATCTCCGTAGTTTTCTGAGGAAGGAAAACCATTGCTTGCAGATTCTTCACTTGTTGGGACTGATATAGAAGTGAGCCCGTGTACGAGACAGAGTTACAAGGAGCTGAAATAATCAGAACTTGATCAGCCCAATCTGAGTGAGAGTTATTATTAAAAAAAAGCACTAAAACAATGAATAAAGGACTGTAAATCATCATCGTCTATCAAAAGCAAATAAATAACATAGTGAAAAAAATATTGACAAATATATAGACTATATTAACCAAGTTCCTATTGCATCATGAGAGCATACCTTTTTACTTAATCAAAATTTCCAGTCACTCTGATCTGGATATAATCCAAACTTCATTACTCGTCTAACATCAGATAAATATGTCTTGGAAGCCGCCAAAAAAAAAAATACAAAAACAAAACATAAAATATAGTGTTGCTTTCAGAACTTAATTTATTTTAGAGTACTTGTAGGTTCAAATAGTTTGTGTAAGTGCAACATATAGCTTAATGAAAAGGTAGTAAGGCTTCATATTTAGAACCATCAAAATAGCCACACATATAAATTATGAAATCCAAAACTGAATGCAATTTATCTTCTAAATCTGAATTAAAACCAAGTATGTGCTACATACCTTTAAAGCAAGGATTCAAGGTCACTTCAAATCAGCAGCATACAACCTGTACATCATTAAATTCAGAATAATAAGTAGGACTAATCCAAACATAAACGACATTCAATATATCAAGAAATGAATATCTAACAACTAACACATATTAAACTCTTTAAAGATAAAACTTAAACATATGTCTAAGAATAGACGTATAAGAATAAATTATGTCCTATATTCTTGAACAAAGCCGGATGGATGAAACTAAGTAATTAGGGATGAAATCGTACCTAAATTCCATCGATTTGAATCCACCGTCGAAGCCTTCGCACCAGCACCACCATCAACTTATTTAGATCTGAATCAAGAAAGAATTTGAATTAGGGATGAAATCGATTGAGAAAAGGAGAACCAAATCGAAATTGATGGTGTAGATCTGAAGAAAGAGAGAGCAGATTCGAAATTCAAAATTTCATGTCTAAAAAGAAAGAGCAGATCTGAAAAAAAAAGAGGGAGAAGTGAAAAACACTATTTACCCGATTATCCTATGCGTCAAAGGGTTATCGACTGTTGCATCGAAAGGAAACTGAAATCACCCTCAAAAGGGAGATTCACCTCTGCATTTCTGGCTTGCATCTGCCTCTGTTGGTTTTTTTCTAAAAAGGTCGCTGCTCCAAAAGCTCAAAAGAAAATGGTTCACGTTGAAAGCCTGGTTGCTTATTGCTTCCCTTGAAGACCGATCGAGAAATTTAGGGGGGAGGAGTATCGATCTATGATCAGATTGAAGTTGAAATAGGTTTTCTTGCTACGGAATGGGAAAGAAGGGAAAAGGGAAGATCGGATTGATGTTGGACCACAGTTGAGAAAGGGAAAGCGTCTTAATTTTAAGACGGTAAAAATTACAATTGTACCCTTTTTATCAATATGCTTTATATAATAGTATATATATATATATATATATATATATATATATATATATATATATATATATATATATATATAGGGTGAGGTTCTTTGTAGACACCCCCATAAGTGTAGACATGTAGACACCCTATTTCACATGTGAAATTACTTTATTTCACATGTGTTTTCACATGTGAAATTTTTTGAACAATGAGAAAAATGAAAAAAAGAAAAAAGAAATTAATCATAACCATTAGATCAAGAGATCTAATGGTGAAAAAAAGTGTCTACCTGTCTACACTTATGGGGGTGTCTACAATGAACTTTTCACTATATATATATATATATATATATATATATATATATATAGGGTGAGGTTCATTGTAGACACTTTCACATGTGAAATAGCTCTTTTTCACATGTGAAATGCTCTGAACAATTAGAAAAAGGAAAAAAAGAAAAAAATGAAATTATCACAACCACTAGATCAAGAGATCTAATGGTGAAAAAGGGTGTCTACATGTCTACACTTATGAGGGTGTCTACAATGAACTTTTCACTATATATATATATATATATATATATATATATATATATATATATATAATCATTAGCTTATCGTCATCACTTGTCTTCCACATCCATTTTTGAAGCACTTATATGCTGCTATCAGTGGGAAGACAAAATATTGTCACCTTCTTAGTGTGGAATTGCATTATTTCCATTGCTTATTGAATTGTAGCAAATGCGAATATACACTTCCTTCTTCTGCTTTCAATGACCTAGTAGTTCCGCTACTGTTGTAGTAGCAAGATGTTTTCTTGCTTTACTCTGATTTTAAGCAAAATCTTTTCATTTATTCCAAATTCTTTGCTTAGTAATTGAGTATCTTCACTTTTTGTTGAGTTTTCTTCATATGTTATGCTGCAAACTAACTTATAACTAGTCCTTTTGTGAAAGTTTAACTAGTTATTCTTCCTTTTTTGGATGAAAATATTGTATTTCCGGAGACCTTTCGCAAATGCACTTTCACACAAAATCTTCCCATTGTTTGGCTTAGTCACACTTTAATGCCTCCTTTTCATCTTTATTCTCCTTCTCTTCCTTTTTTTATAAGAAGAATGCTCGTCATATGTAGACGGATTTTACTTCACTCTCGTCACTTTGAAATGCTAATCCATCCTTGTTTTGCAACTTTGCTCCAAAATAGTTTCATATGGACTTGCACCTTTACAATATCTATGTCTGATTTATTTGCATGTTAAATTTCTTAAGTTTCGACCGATTAGAAAATCTCTAACCCGGTTTCATGGCCTCGTGTTCTTCAACATAGGACCTTCCCAAAATCAATGTTATATACCATATTCAGCGTCCCGGTGTCCGGTTTTGTATTACGAATTCACAGGTACCAAAAAAATTTGTGGTCAGGTGAAATTAGGCTTAGATCACGAATTCTGGTTCAAGTGCACAATTTTCTTCATGTTTGACTTTCCTTAAGTCAAACTGTTCATCAAATTCATATATATTCTTCGAGCTTTAATCCAGATAATAAATTTTCAAATATCAAAATTGATAAATCTTTGTTTGGTTTTGTTGTTCCGAATTTCTACTTGGTCACAATTTCGAATTTCATTCAAATTTGAGACAATTCTTGTGTAGAATCGGGCTACCACGAGTAGTTAGATAGAACGAAGTCTACGACGAAATACACCGATTGATCAACTACAGAGAGTGAGATTATGAGCCTTCGGTCAGAGGGGTCTTGTCTCGGCTAGTATCTTCAAAACAAAGAAATACTGTTGCTCTTGGAGGGCAGGACAGGGTGTCATGCAACAAAGCTCGGGCGTGAGAATAAGTATGCATTTCGAGAGATTAAGTGTAATCAAGTCGAGACTAAGCGCATTGAATGAATCTAACCTGGTGGTTGGGGTGTAATTATAACCCTCAACCTTTGTCTTGTATCATCATTAATGCTAATTGCCCAAAGGAGGTATGCTGTAGGTCTGCGTCTTAGACTGTGCCAAACTGCTGCAGTACACGTTTTGGGTAATCGCATTAATTGTGGAGTTAGGTCGAGTGTCGGCACGTCAACCTGCTATTGTGGAAGATTTGGTCTGTGGTGTCCGTCTTGGACTTGTCGTGCTCGAGGGTCGACCACTGTTTGTGTTGTGTGGTCGAAGCTGAGCGTATGGTTGGTCGACCTCTTGAGGGTCGACCTGCGGTACATGCTGTGTGTCGACCTTTATGGTGGCCAGCTATCTTCTATGTGGTATCTATCGGTTGGCTAGCTGCCACGCCGACACTGTTGACTTGTGCGTTGTTCTGGGTTGGATGTGCCTGTCTATCTACTTGTTACGTCATCCTAAGCGGACATACGTCATCAGCCCCCCCCCAGTTCGGTATGTGGTGGTCCGGATACCGCTATCAGACTAGGAGAATAGTTATCTTTTTGTCTTGATCTTCCAGGTGTCGGCTTGCCACGCTAGCCGAGAGCTATTAAATAGTGATGCGTAACAGTTGTGGACACTTGTTGGGCCTTTTATGGGCTTATGTGACGGTTCCTGATGGGACGGGTGGTAACTCAACCGTCAATCAGGGTTTTGCCTATAAATACCACTTTTTTACTTTCATTTTTTACTACTGTCAAAACCTATTTCTTATCCATTCCTTCTTGAGAGCCTTTCGTGCTTCCCCTTTCGACCTGTTTCTTATTGCCCCTGTGCGTCATCTTCTTGCTTCTTCTCGGTACGTTATCCTCTCCTTGAAACTTGTTTGTTCTTCCTTCTGTTTTAGTGGCACCCTTAGGGATTAGGGATTTTAGATCTTCCCTTACCCAAACGGAATTAGAAGAACACTGTGAATGCTTTGGTATTTCCGAGCTGTTAAACCCCGCTCTTCCGACGCCGACACGGTCTATTAGGGATCCTCCTGATGATAAGGTTGGCTTGTATACTAAATCCTTTAGTAACGGCCAAATGAGGATTCCTTTGACCAAATTCTTTATAAGTGTTTTGAAATATAGTATGGTACACATTAGTCAGCTGCACCCTAATGCTATCCTGAGAATAACTCACATTGAGACAACCGGTTGGGCCTTGGGTAGAGGTCCGATATTCGGTGACTTCTATCGGTTTTATAGGATAAACTATCAAGGTGACTGGTTTACTATGGAGCAGCGTCGGGAGAAGTATGAGGATGGGTCGGTGAGTCCTTGTTATTTGGACTGGTTGCCGACCAACTTGAAGGACTTTAAGGACAAATTTTTCATTGTTTCTGATAAAATTATGGGTGTCGACCTTCCCTGGAGGTCGACTAAGGTAAAGAAGAAGAAGCTTCCTGAGTTGGACTTCGATTCGGAGACGGTAGCACGGTTAACGTCATTGAGGCTTCCTCTAAAGAAAGTACCCTGAGAGGGTGTTAATACTTACTGGTTTGAATCGTAACTGCTTCTCTTTATCTCTTGTCGACGTTTTTTATTAAGTGTTTGTACTAACCTTATTTATTTTCTTGTGTAGATATGGACATACTTGACTTTATTACATTGGATGATCCCGCTGATGTTGTCCAGGGAAGTAAACCCTTGGGGGAAGGAGAGAGGAGCCCTGTGGACGCGACTTCTGGGCTTAGGTTTGAATATTTTACCATTACTCTGGGTACCCGGACCTTGATTGGGTCTGCCTAGGGTGGTGAGACTAACATTCTTGCCGATGAAGAGGTTGGCAAGACAAGGAAAGATAAGGCGGCTCGTAAGAGAAAAGCCTCCGAGGCCGACCTTCGGACTGATGGATCTGAGAGCAGTCGCCACCAATAACATGTGGCAGTGCGCAAAGGAGCTGCAACCGGGAAGCAATCGTCTCAGCTTCACGATGAGGGTTCAGACTCGGAAGTTGACATTCTTTCCCTGGGTCGCGGGGATGGGGAGGAGCGGGAGGAGGGAGAGATGACTCTAGTTGATAAGAGGAAAAAGAAAAACGATGATGCAGCGGCTAGTGTAATTGTTTCTCCTTCTCCCATGTTCGGCTCTCGGTTGTCTGTGATTTCGACGATTTTGTCCGTGACTTGCAGGCGGTGGGGTCTCAATTTACTGATGTTGGTCGCCTGACAGTCGGAGATCAACTGAAACAGCCTACACGCTCTGCTGAGCTCACGGCTGATTAATTTGTCATTGACAACAGCGATTTCGCGTCGTCGTCTGTTCATGAAGTGAACCCGGACACCGCCGATCAGGTTTTTGTGCCTAAATGGCAGATAACTAATGGTTCTCGGCTTGATTCTACCAGGCTTTGCCGAGAATTTGCCCGTCTGAGCATCCTGGCACGTGCCCCTGCTGAAAGTGACAAGGAAACACCTGAAGAGGCCCGTCGGAGAGTGACGTTCAAATTCACCCGTGCCTATGTTGCCGGCATAGGCATGGTTCGGCGCAATGCCGAGTTGGAGAAAGCTTTGGCCAGCCTAAAATCTCGTTTCTCGGCCAAAAGGTCCGAAGCCAGTATGCCGAAGAAAGAGATTGGCGACTTGAGAATACAATATGCCAACGCCAATCTCGAGAAGGTCTCGGCCTTGAAGAAAGAAATTGCCAATCTCAAGGCTGAGAAACAGGCTGGCGCCAAGGCTCATGCTGCCCTTGACGCGTCGGTGTAGGAGCATGAGGTGTCCCTTGGTAACCCTCGAAAACGATGTGATGACGACACCGCTCACCATGCAGCCGAGGTGAAAAAGTTGACTGCCTACCTTGACAAACTGAAGGTCGACAAGGACCGATTGTCAGACCTGTATAAAGGTGCTCAAGATCAGGCAAAGCGGCCGGGAGATGACCGGCAGTGGCTGATTGAAGAAAGTCTACGATTTGTTGTTGATCGACTGCATAAGAGTCGGCCGTATAAGCTAAAACTTGATAAGTTCCAAAGAGTTGTGATGAGGCGGGGGGCTCATATGGGATTTGTGGCGGGCCATGAGCATGCCGCTGCTGGGAAACCTTTAGCCGAGGGTAAGTATTACAGGTCGGAATCGGTTGTGGTACTTAGTGAAGAGTCTAAGAAGTATGCCCAGGCTAAGTACAATTGTATAACTTGTCCGAGTGTGTGAACAAGACTCGGGCTGAATTTCAAGCTATTGACCCGGATGTGGATTACCCGGCCGAGACGCCTTTTGGGACAGTCACTTCTCCTGCTGGGTCGACAACAAATGTGAACCAAGAGGCTGCGTAGATAGTTTCTTGTTTTTGTTACTTCTTTTTTCACCTGATTGGGTAGTACTGTAATGCCAGTCGGCTTTTATATAAATAGAAAATATTTGTACTTAATGTATTGTGATTGCTGTTTTAGTTTCAATGTACTTGTGACGAGTATCAGTGAAAATAAATGTGTTTGTATGACCGAGTGTGAATAAGTTATCTCGTCGGCTTTATCATGTAATAACATTTAAGTCATTGTGGCTCACCATTTCGGCTTTGTTATGTAATAATATTTAAGTCATTGTGGTTGACCGTCTCGGCTTGTCATGTAATAACATTTAAGTCATTAATTTAAGTGAGGGAGTGGTCAAACATTCGTCAATGTTTTGCTGTCGGCCTCGACTATTAGTGATACGACCGTGTCGGTATCGAGGGTGTCATAGTCTTATGTTTTTACTATAATCGTGATGGATGTACGGTCCAATAGGTGTTAATTAAAACATGTTTTCTGCGCTTTTATACCTAGGTTCGACCGAAGTCTTTCGGTCTATGTGGTCCATTCTGTGCCCGGTGTTCCATGTGTTGGATGTTAACAGGCCGACTGGAAAACTTCGGGAGCTTGCTGGTCACCCACTCATGAGAGCGGTGTGAGATGAACGATGAGGCATTTCCCTATATAGCCCGGTACTGATAACCATCTTACGAAGGCTATCGCCAAGGAAATGATGTTATGAAATTAGCTACAAGTGCCTTTCGGGTATGGATTATTGTCCGTCGGTGCGATCATCTACTCGTCAGACGACTGCTACAAGTGCCTTTCGGCCTTGTTATGAAACTAGCTAAATCGTGTGCCAGGGTTGTATGTAACCGATATGGCTGATATGAGTCTATAAATCATGTAATATCTGATCAATTTGTAATCTGGCCGACATTAATCAGTCGGTTCGAGCAATTATAGTTAGATGCTACCACTTATTTAAAAGAGACATAAAATTAAAAACATTCAGTGTGGATTTCCATTAAAATAGGATGTGTAGAAATCCTTTTAAGGTAAACATGTCGAACAGAGTGATGATTTGTTTTATAAGTAGCATTTTTTGAGTTGCATTGCATTCTAGTGTCGGGGAACGGCTTTCCCTTCCATAGTTACCAGCTTGTAAGATCCTTTGGCGTATGCCTCACTTACTTGGTAGGGACCTTTCCAGTTTGGGCCCAATTCACCCTGGTTTTCTTGTCTGCTTGCCTCATTGTGTCGGAAGACATAATCTCCAGGTCGAAAGGTAACCTCTCGGACCTTTTGATTGTAGTATCTTTCCATCTATTTTTTGTACCTTGCTTCGTTAACTGCAGCCATGTCTCGACGTTCTTGTGTTAAAGCTAGATTGATAAATAGTTCTGAGTCATTGGTGAGTTCCGAGACGGTTTCTGTGCGGTATGTTGGCATGCCGATTTCTGCTGGTATGACTGCTTCGGAGCCGAAGGTTAGGCTGTAAGGAGTCTGTCCGTGACTCGTCCCTTCGGTGGTGCGTATGGCCCATAGAACATTTGGTAATTCGTTGAGCCAGTTCTTCCCCTGTTCACCGAGTCTTGTTTTGATGCCCGAGAATATTGACATGTTCGTCCTTTCGTCCTGGCCATTTGATTGTGGATGTGCGACCGAGGTGAACACCTGTATGATTTGTAGCTCCTGGCACCATGTTTTGAACGGGTTATCGGCAAATCGTTTTCCATTTTCGGACACTATCTTTCCTGGCAAACAGTACCAACAGAGTATCTATTTCAGACGTAGTTGACAACTTGCTTGTCAGTGATTGTGGCTATAGCTTTTACCTCTGGCCATTTAGCGAAGTAGTCGACTACTACTATAAGGAATTTGTTTCGGCCTGGTGCCTCTAGGAAGGGTCTGACGATGTCGATGCCCCATTTGTAAAAAGGCCATGGGGGATGTTACTGGTATGAGGTTATGCTTTGGTACCCATTGTACACTTGCATGCATTTGGCAGCCCCAACATTTTTGTATTTCTTTCTCGGTGTCGGTGTACATCTTCGGCCAGTAGTAGCCCATTGTCATCATATGGGTTACTATTGACCGAGGGTCGGAGTGTGTACCGCAGATCCCCTCGTTGATTTCTTTGATGACATAGTTTCCTTCCTCGGGTGCCAGACATGCTAACAGCGGCTGAAGGTATGACCTCTTGTAGAGTTTGTCACTATGAAGCGTGTATTGCTGGGCCTGGGCCTTGAGCTTTTCCGCTTCCAGTGAAGAGTCAGGGAGAGTGCCATTTAATAAGTAGTTTTGAATTCGTGTTATCCAACTGCTTGAGACTATTGTGTCGGTTTCTAGCACATCCTTGAGTTTATCGGTCTGACTGTGGATGATTTCGACTGGCACCTGTTTTGTTAGTTGGGCGAATACAAGGTATGCAAGTTTGCTCAGAGCGTGGCTTTCTAGTTCTGACTTCTTGTGATTTGGGCAATCTCAAATCCTTCAAATTTGGAAATTAGTTTCTTCACCTTGTTGGCGTATTTTTACATTGCCTCGCCTCGGATTCAAAATCACCGTTTACTTGGTTGGTTACCAGTAACGAGTCAACTCTTACGGCTAACTATTTTACGTTCATCTTTCTTGCTAGTCGCAATCCCGCTAACAAGGCCTCATATTCGGCTTCGTTGTTTATACTTGGGAAGCGAGCCGAATGGCATATGTTACTTCGACCCCGTGTGGATCGATCAAGACCAGGCTGGCCCCCGACCCCTAGTAGTTTTTAGCTCCGTCTGTGTAAAGGGGCCAGACATCGGTGCCGGTGATTTGTGGTGGGGTGTGTAGTTGTCGATGGTGGGTTTGTCGACATTAGTGTCGGCCTGCAGCTCTGTTATGAAATCAGCTAACACCTGCCCTTTGATCGCTGTTCGTGGCTTGAAGTATAGCTCGTGCTCGCAGGGCTCGATAGCCCACTTTACGAATCAACCTGATGTCTCTGGTCTTTAGAATACACCTCGAAGGGGGTAATTTGTCTGTACAGTGACTTTTTACGCTTGAAAATATCGACGTAAGCGCCCGACAGTGTGGATTAGAGCTAACAGTAACTTTTCAATTTTTGTGTACCTGGTTTCAGGATCTTTCATTGCTCGGCTCACGAAGGAGACAGGGAGTTGCTGATCGGCTCTTTCTATTCACAGGACTGAGCTTATAGCCTCAGTGCCGACGGAGAGGTAAAGGATAACCTCTTCGCCGGTTGCTGGTGTTGTGACTGGTGTGAGAGCCGTGAGAGTCTGTTTCAACTCTAGGAATGCCTTGTCGGCCTATTCGGTCCAGAGGAATTGTTTCTTGTCGGTGGCTTGCTAGTCGATGGAGGGCAGCTAGTCGACCATTCAAGCATTGGAGTTCTTTCAAGCACTGTGGTGCTTTCATCTACATGATGGCTCGGATTTTTTCTGGACTGGCCATAATGTTTTGGTCTGTGACTATGTGTCCCAAGAATTTTCCTTGCTTCATTCCGAAAGAGCACTTTGCTTGGTTGAGCTTCATGTTGACATCTCCGAGTCGACCAAATGTTTCCTCAATGTCACTGATTATTGCTTCCTCTGTCCCACTTTTGATGACTAAGTCGTCTACATAGGCTTCCATGTTTCGGCCAATTTGTGGGTCGAAAACTTGGTCAATCAGTCTCTGGTAAGTGGCTTCAGCATTCTTCAGGCCGAAAGGCATCTTGCGGTAACAGAAAATGTCTTTGTCAGTGTGGAAGGCCGTTTTTTCTTCATCTTGCCGGGCCATCTTGATCTGGTGGTAGCCCTTGTATGCGTCAAGGAAGCATTCATAGGTGTAGCCCGATAGGGCGTCCACTTTTGCATCGATGGCCGACAAAGGGTAGCAGTCTTTCGGGCATGCATTATTGAGGTTTGTGAAGTCAACACACATTCTGCATGAGCCGTCGTACTTGGCTACCATGACTGGGTTGGAAATCCAGGTGTGCCACCTGACCTCTCGTAAGATCCCTGCCTTTACCAGCTTTGTTACTTCTTCGCATACGGCCTTGCTTCGGTCTCGAGCCATGAATATTTTTGCTTGAGCTACTGGTCTGTGTTTTAGGTCGACATTTAAGAGATGCTCAGTAATCTTTCTTGGTACACCCGTCATGTCGGCCGGTGTGCAAGCGAACACGTCTGTGCTGTTACGTATCAAGTTGTATAACTTCTCGTGTGTCGGGTTGGATAGCTCGGGGCCGATGGTAACCAGTTGGTCAGGGTATTCTTCATTTACCTTCCATTTATTCTGCACTACTTCTTCAGTAACATCTGTTGCGAGGTCACAGTCAGATTTGGTGGATCGTATGGTTGCTATGCCGGCTTCGGTTGGGAATATTATTAGCACATGTGCTGTGGAGACAACACAGCCGAAACGGTAGATCGTTGGTCGACCAAAAAGGATGTTGTACCGTGAGGGTCGGTCGACCACGAGGAAGGTTATTTCCTCGGTTCTTGTGTACACTCTGTCGGATAAGGTGACCGGTAGAGTAACTTCGCCTTTAGGAAAGACCATGTCTCCACTAAATCCGACCAACGATGTTTGCAAGGGTCGGAGCTGCTGCTGTACATGTGTCGGGAGCTTGGAGAAACATGCATTGTACATGATTTCCGAAGCGCTCCCCCCGTTGATGTATGTTCTGTGTATGTCGTGGCCTGCTACTTCGACGATGATGACTATGGGGTTGAGTGTCGGTGTGGCCGTATCTAATGTCGGGAAGGAGATTGGTTTGTTGGCCCAACTCTCATTTCTGAGTCTCGGCTTTTTGCTGCGAGAAGCATGTGTCATCAGGATCGGGATGTTGTCATTTTTCATTTCTTTTTTGTTTTTCTGCTCTTTTATTTCTTTTAGCAGATGAGCCAGTTGCCCCGTCTTCACCGCATGGGCGATTTCCTTCTTCAGTTGGTGGCATTCATTGGTGTCGTGGCCTATGTCTAGGTGGAAATCTCAGTAGTTGGCCATATTTCGGTTTGCTGTGTTGGGGCCCATTGTGCGAGGCTTTCCGGACTGTCGGCTTGCATCTTCTATCTGCAGTATTTCCCTGGGGGTCTTTGTTAGGCTTAGGAATCTCTTTTGTCATGCCTTTGGCTAGAGGAAGCTGGTCGCTCGTAGGGTGTAAAACCCGAGTGCCGACGGTCATCTCTGCTTCCTCTATCCCCACCTGACTGCCAAGGTCGGCGGGAGTCCCTTTTGTGCTGTGGTCGGCCATGTGACCTTGACTGCCCGGCTGACGACTTGTCTCGAAGTTGTGCTGCTTCTTCAACTCTGATGAAGGCTTCGGTCCGATCGAATGCCTCTTGGATTGTCAGAGGTACTCTAGCGCTCATTTCTTTGATCAGGTGCCTTGTCCTCATACCATGGATGAAGGTTGAGATTTTTTGTCTTTCATCGGCACGGCCGATGGGTATAGACTCGGTCTTGTACCTTTCTAAGAAGGTTCGCAAGGATTCCTGGTCTCCCTATCGGATGTTGTGTAGCTCGATTGGGTCTTTTGTGCATTTCTTCTGCTGGCCGAAATGCTCGGAAAAAAGTTGCCTTAACTGAACGTAGCTATCGATCGAGCCATCAGGAAGGGAGTTGAACCAGAGTCTTGCTGGGCCCGAGAGGGTTTGCACGAACATGTTACACCACACAGGGATGGACCACTTTTCGATACTTGCAACTGATTTAAAGGCGTGCAGGTGGTCTTCGGGGTTGGTGTTGCCATCATATGTCTTTACCGTCCTCGGTAACTTCGTTTTTGGTGGACACTCGAAGTTCTCTATTATTTCGGTGAACTTACTCTCCTCCTCCGGGATGTAAGAGAGAGAGAAGTCACCAGCACAGGTGTCCTTTGGCACTTCTACCCTTGTTATTGGGGGTATCGACCCGCGTGGTTAGCTGTGGCCTAGGGCCTGTGCTTTGGTTTGGCAGGGGTATTGAACCCGGTGGTTGTAGTGGCATGCTGTATGGTTAGTATGGTGGCATGTGGTAGGCTGGTGTTCCATACGGGTTCATGAACGATGGGTAGGGGTAGAATTGCTGTCCTGGGAACGGAATCGGATTTTGTTGGTTGAATGGGAATGGCATCGGTCCTGAGGTGCAGGGTGTCGGTGTGGGTCCAGCCCCACCGACCGAGGCTGGTATTGGCACTGTGGATCTCAGTGTATGTCTCGACACGGAGGTGCTTTCGGTTACGATGGATGTCGGTCTGGGTTGACTGGGGGCCCCTTCCGGTGGAGGCGGCATTTCATCGTTGATGATGAGCTCTTCGTCGTCATAGGATAATTGTAAGCGTGTACCCTTTGCTCTTTTGGGAGATACGTGCTCGTTCAACATCTGTCGAAGGTGTAAAAAGTTTCGGCTTACCAACTCCGGTGTGAGCGTCAGGGTTTGAGAGTCGGTTGTGCCAGACGATCCAGCTGCTGTGCTTTTTCCCCTTTGGGTGATGAAGTCCTCTTCAGAGTTCTGTTCATCGTGATGGCCAGTCATCGTGTAGACTATGCTGAGTACCGTGCGGATGGCGGGAATGTAGAATCGGGCTACCACGAGTAGTTAGATAGACCGAAGTCTAGGACGAACTACACCGATAGATCGACTACAGAGAGTGAGATTGTGAGCCTTCGGTTAGAGGGGTCTCGGCTCGGCTAGTATCTGCAAAGCAAAGAAACAACGTTGCTCTTGGAGGGCAGGACATGGTATCCTGCGACCAAGCTCGGACGTGAGAATAAGTATACGTCTCGAGAGATTAAATGTAATCAAGTCGAGACTAAGCGCATTGAATGAATCTAACCTGGTGGTTGGGGTGTATTTATAACCCTCAACCTTTGTCTTGTATCATCACTAATGCTAAATGCCCAAAGGAGGTATGCTGCAGGTCTGCTTCTTGGACTGTTCCAAAAACCTGCAGTACACATATTGAGTAATGGAATTAATTATGGAGTCAGGTCAAGTGTCGGCACGTCGACCTGCTATTGTGGGAGCGTTGGGCTGTGTTGTTCGTCTCGGACTTTTCGTGCTCGAGGGTCGACCACTGTTTGTGTTGTGTGGTCGAAGCTGAGCGTATGGTTGGTCGACCTCTTGAGGGTCGACCTGTCGTACATGCTGTATGTCGACCTTTATGGTGTCCGGCTATCTTCTATGTGGTATCTGTCGGTTGGCTAGCTGCCATGCCGACACTGTTGACTTGTGCGTTGTTCTGGGTTGTATGTGCGTGTCTATGTACTTTTTACGTCATCGTAACCGGACATACATCATCATCTTGCATAACAGCCCATCATTCCCGTCGTCATTGATGTTCATTGTTCTTGGACCTTTAACTCCTCATCAAACAACGCCATATTGCTTATTATAATACTCAGTGTTCGTACAACCTGATCGATTAGCTATTACAAAGTGTGTAGTAGCTCCAATCCAAATTTGGTTCACGAGTTAGATCAATTCGAAATTTCAAGTCTGTCATCCTCGAGCTCGGTTTTATTCATCAATGGCGCACAACTTCAAACTTTTGCATCCACATCAAATTTGATATCATCCCTATTGTTTACATCTCCGAGTTTGATCACCGCCATTAATTTTAATTTTGATTTGATTTGTTGCTGAAATCAAAAGATTCACCATCAACACTTCACTATTGACATTATTCAATTGGTTTCCACCATACAAATCTGTGCGGGCAATCAGGTTCAACTTTAAATCAAGTTTCATTCCCTTCGTGATCCACAATTCATCGTTCCGAATCACATTTCATGGTACCTCTTCACTTATAATATCGTATTCGAGTTCAGTTTTACAGATTATCACCAAAACCAAAAGCATATTCATATGCATCTTGTTTGATTCGTTTGTCAATTTCGATCACAACGGCGTCTTTAATTGCGATTTGTTTAATTTGAAACAAGTTATGTTCGATTAAAGCCTTCTAGTGCACCTTCGTTTTTCATCACTGAGTTCAAACGGAATCAACGAAACTCGAAGTTCTTCATAAATAAACCTATCACATTCCACTTTTTTTTCGGTTTCTAGTTCACTCCTATTCTCAAATTCAAGTTTCTGTTGAGTTTCATTAACATAAAATCACCGACATCGTCTTCTTCGAGCTTAGATCTATCAAAACTCTTAACAGCAACATCAAAATACATGTCTTCTTGCTTAAGGTTCAATTACGAGTTCATTATACTTCAAAATTGATCTCTTCTTTCTGAAAATTGATCTCTTCTTACAAAATTTCATAATTTCAAAATCGTCGATTCTGTTTTTGTGTCAGGTTCTTCTTCTGGCTTCGAACCTTTCAACATCTTAGTTCTTTGTAACATCACTGTGTTTCACCTTCGATCTTCGTCTTTGCTCAAAGTTGAACGTTAATTTCAACTTAATCCCAATAATTTGAGTGTAACGAGCTCATAGCAAGTTACGAATTCAATTTTGACGCACATTTGTCCCAAATCAAAAATTCATAGTACTATTAGAAGTATATCATGTATTATTTGTATTCCAGAGGGGTGTTTCGTAAATATTCTTTTGTATAAATAGGGCCTTGTAATTATTGATGTTTAATGAGAATTCAGAAACTTTCATGGTAATCAGAGCCAAACCCTAATCACCTATCTTTTTCTTCACGTAATTCCGCCCACCCTCCCCTCTACAGGCGCCGACACACTCGGAGTCTTCAGCCATGGCTGAGTCACCACTATCGCCCGAAACAAACCCGGCCTCCACCCCTGCGTCATCCACTTCCTCCGTCTCCATGGCTGACGGATCGAGCAACCCAACCCCCAAACCTCTCACGGATGTCCTGAAAAATGCGTATGCAGTTCAGAACATTCACATCAAGGTTCGCCCTCTTGATGGTAAGATTATCACATATTCTGCATGGGTAAAACTTTTTAAAATTCAATCCCTAGCCTACAAAGTCACAGACCATATTGATGGAACCCCCCCCCCTCCTGAAAAAGACCATGCAGACTATCAAATATGGAAGGAAATCGATGCACTGGTTCTCCAGTGGATCTATAGCACGCTATATGATTCAGTTTTGGTTCGTTTTTTGGCACTTGATACGACTGCGAGGGAGGTTTGGGTAAAATTGCAGAAGTTTGTACACGTCATAATGGTAGTGTGGTGGTCTTGGACATTTTGTTCATTATTAGAAGTGACTTCTTTCAGAACACTTTCAACTTCTTCACCATCTTTCTTTCTATTATCCTCATCACCATTAATAACTTCTGTTTCAGCATCTAGATCAACTCCTTCTTCTTCGGCAATTGTCCTCATTTTAGGAGTGATGAAATCTCTTTCTATTATCTCCTAAATTTCCATGATAGAAGCAAGAAGAGCTCTTATAGCTATCATGGTGAAACAAAAGAGTTCCTTTAGATTGTCCTGCTGTGGAGCTACTGTAAGGAGGTCAGTCAATGAGACCTTTTTCCATGCTTCTTCTATAGTAAAAGGCTCTTTTCCCACAGATTTGAACAATCTCAGTCTCACATCCTTAGGCAATCGGTGAAGTCTTTATTTTTGTAGACCCTATACCCTCCCATTTTGGTAGCATCATCTTTATTTGTGCTAAGTTCTTGTGGTGGACTGGTGGCTTTAAACTTTGAATCTCTACTTCTGGTAACATGACCCTGAGTAGAAGTTATCTACTGATTCTTCAATTTCTTCAGTTCTTCACCTTGCAAATTCATAGTTGTAGAGGCTAGATTATGAGGCTTGTAATATTAAATAAGTTGGGCTGGGCTTAGAGGGTTTAATTAGATTAGTGGACTAGTTTACTATTAGATATGAGCTTGGACTTGGGTTTAAGATCAATAGGGGCCCAATAGTAAACCCAATGGGGTGGCTATATAAACCCCATTGGGTTCACCATTTAAGTTGTTGCTTATTCTAGTTGTTCACGATCGTAAACCCGAGAGACAGAGTTTACGATTTCTTATCTTGTACCCGACAAGTTCATCTTGTGTGCAAAGATCAAGTATTTATTGTTTTAATCATCGTATTCTTGTGTTCTCTTCATCCCTTATCTTGAATCAATCAATCACTTGGATTCCGCACTCGTGATTGATAGAATATCGTGAACGGTTGTTATTTTCGGACCTACAGTTGGTATCAGAGCCAAGAAACGAGTGTTTCGAGGTTCTCACGATATTGGATTCAAGTTTTTGCTGAAAAAGTTTGAGTCTTTGAAGATTTGAAGGCTGTTTGAAGGTTTACGACTGGGTTGCTGCTGTTCTTCAGTGTTTACGATAAATTTCTGGGTTTTCTTGAGTGTTTACGACTGGCAGCGTTTGAAGATCTTCCTCGGAAACATGATTACGATATCAAGAAACGATTTTTGTGTGTTTACGATCTGAAATTTTGAGTTTACGACTTAAAGTTCGGAACTTTGGGTGTTTACGATATTTTCAAACCGGAATCGCGTTTACGATTCGTTCATATCGGAAACGTGTTTACGATCAGCCTGGGTCGGAAACGAGTTTACGATTAAGGGTTATCGAAATCAAGTTTACGACTGAAGGTGTTTACGACTGAAGGTGTTTACGATCGGAAACAGCGTTTACGATCAGAAACAGGTTTTGCGGCAAAAAGTCACTATTTCACACTTTCACGGAAACGGTCATAACTTTTGACTCGTTTGGAGTTAGAGGCTCAAATTTGAACACGACGTTCATGACACCGAGCCCCAGAATTACCCCAGACTAACGTCCAAGGGAGCTCGTTTGGACCCCCAAATTCCACTCCGAAGGCCTCCGTTTTTCAGTTTTAAGTTTTTGACACTATTCTTTGAATAGTGTTTTTGCCGTTTTTGCCGATTTTTCTAGATTTTCAGAAGCTGCATATCTAAAGAAAGAAAATGAGTTCATTGGTTGAGGAAAATAATTTGGTTGAGAACAAGGATGATTTCGCAGCTGAAGTTGACGAAACTAAGATATGCCCCAATCCTACTTGTGCTCGTATAATTCCTGGACTTAGGCAAATTTGTAAAAATTATCAGTTAGAATTGTTTGAGATAAAATGCGAGAGGAGTTCTTTTAAGGGTAGATGGCAAAAGAATGAGGAGAAGGTAAAAGCTCAGAAACTAGACATGGTGAAATATCAAAAACTGGCAACTGAGAAAGCTGTTCTGTATGACAACGCTAAGTTAGAAATAGCTGAGCTTAGTAAGCAGATAGATGAACTTAAGCATAAAAACAATGAGTTGCAAGTAAAACTATATATGAATCAAATGAGAAGCAAAAGAATGCTCGATGCTGGAAAGGAATTGTCACTTGCTGTTGTAACTGGCCAATTTGGGAAAGATAAAACGGGGTTTGGGTCAGAAAAGTCTGATAAGTCTCTGTCTGCGAACAGCATCATTCCCCCACCAGTTCCCAGAGACATTATAGGAATACTTCTTAGTGAGGATCAAGTTGAACGAACCAAATCTGATTATAAAGAAGCTGCTCCTCCTATTGATAGTGTCTTGATTGGAACTACACCATTGACTCAAGAGGAAATAGACAACGAGGCAAACATGACCTATGGTGAAGGGACAATAGAGGACGTATCAATAGATGATGCTGAGTGCCAGGAGTATAACAGATGTCATAGCTCCAAGTCTGATGATGCTGGTACAAGTAAAAGTGGAGTTAATGATGTGACTAAGAATGAGGCCAAAGCTTCTGTGTCGGAGATAAAGCTAAAACAGTATCCTAAAATTGAGACTCCATACTTCAAGGTTGTTGATGAAGTGAAACGGGAAAAGGTGATCTTGACGACACACCCTGAGGGGAAGATCTTTATGACATCTGGACCAATGTTTGACCAAGAACCAGATATTGGATATGACTTGCCATCCTTCTCCTCCAAGTTCAAGGGAATAACTGATGGAGTAATAAGTAAAGCTGAAGTTGAGAGGCCAAAGATCACCATCAAGCATCCAAGTATGAAACCAACAGCTGGAGTGAAGAATGAAAAACTCAAGGGAGTAGATGTGTCTCCCATTTCTTCAGTTGGATCATGCAGTTGCTGTTGTAATTGCAAGAATGGTGCTTCAACGTCAAAGAATCAAGGAAGCACAAAGACAATGAGGACAGGTTCTACTCAGGCTTCAAGGAACCAGCAGAAAGTCAAATCTGGAGCTGCAGACAAGGCAAGGAAGCAGACACAAGGCAAACCAGCTCCATATCAGCCACCAAAGTCAAATGGGTACACGTCTGACTTCTATCTAAAGAAGCAGGCTTGTTTTAATTGTGGCATCGCTGGTCATATTGCTAGAAACTGTCTTTATCGCCCCTATGAACCCTATTTTCCAAAAAGTCAAAGGGTTTCATCTCAGGAGTCTGTAAAGTCTAAGCCAATGATGGTGCAAACACCTAAGGCAAGGAAGACTGCTGCTCCTAAGGTTAAGCCCTCTGATCAACATAAGGGCGCTGCCAAAGCTGAAAGAAAATCTTTAAATCAAAACAACAGCTTTTCAAGTTACCAAAATTTCCAAAAACAGGTGAAGAAACAGTTTTCAAAACAACCAAAGTCTGAAAAACCCATAGTTACCCCTCTTAAGGTAACTAAAACTGTTTTGAAAAATGATTCTAAAATGAAGAAGGTTGAAATACCTAAAGTCACAACTCCAAAAGTGACTAAAACAAATATTAAATCACCTGGAATTTGGAAACCAAAAATCAAGGCAGCTCCATCCCAACTTCCTGATTTCTCAAAGGGGATGTTCTTACAAGAAGTATCCTTTATTGATTCCTCAGGTGTACCCAGAAAAACAATGGCCTGGGTATTAATGGCTAACTAATCTCTCACTCTGTGCAGGAACGATCAAGGAGGATTATCACTAACGTTTTTATTACTAATCTGTTTGTTGATAAGTGATTGTTCCAGGCACAGTTTAGGAGACGTATCTTCACGTCATGTCAAGTAATCTATACAATGGAAGGTATGTCTCTTTGAGAGGTAAAATGTCAAAATCATCATGAAAGGTACTGTTCTAACTTGGTTGTTTGAATGATGAGGCAGCAAAGGATTTTTTTTTTGAGTGTTTGACTTCAAATGCAATGAAGTGTGCATGAAATGAAACCCAATTTTCTAAAATTTTCAAATCAATACTTTGAAAGTTAGCTTGGCCAGATATCTTCAAAATTTTGTGTTTTGTTCTTTTAAATGTGTTTGTGTGTTTTATTTTTAGTGTTTAAAAAAAAATATGAAAAATGATGTTCACAAAATTGTGACATTTAAAATCGAAAAGCAAGGGGAAGAAATGTAAAGATAAAGAAAAAGTTGACCCCTAAAAAATAGTGTGCTTTTCAATTTTTAATTATTTGTGTTTTGTCTCTGAGAAGTTTAGGGGAAGTAAAATGAATGTCCGGTGGAGATGGCTGACATGCGTAAGGCGGAAGTGAAAGGCAAGCTCCACGGTGATATGCTCGGTAGGCTCGACCTAAACTTATGACCTCCAATGAAAGTGCAGTGAACTTAAAAGATATATATGTTTAGTTTCCCATCCCAGGTTGCATGGTTTAAAAGACTGAGTCCCGACAAAAATGGGTTGAGAGTGGTAATTACCTAGTATTCACTCTCTCACACGCCATGTCTCTGCTGTCATGACTACACCACATAATAAAAAGAAAAGAAAAAGAAAAGAAAAAGAAATGAAAAAGAAATAAAGAAAAATGAAAAAGAAAAGAGAATAAATAATCACTCAGTTGGTCTTCTTTGCGTGCTTAGCGGCCGACCTGATCACCAACTGATGGTTAATAAAATAAGTGGTAGTCATAACGATGTTGCAAGGTTCCTCAAGTTGGGGGTTTGTGAATCCTCAATAAACTCTGAGGTTGGGTAGGTTTTGCTATGAACGATTGGGTGTGGGGACAATTAAACATGATGGTAATATTGTACTATATTAAACATGACGCATTCGGTTGGGATTAAACGGGGTTGAGTTTAAAGCGGACAAACATACCGGCAATCACCTGGACTAGTTGAGTAACTGAAGCTGAAAAGGGTTCCTTAGTCAGATTCATACGGTTTGATCCCTTGTAAACTTTCTCATGTTTGGTTTGGTAAGTATTTGTTTAGTTTATATCTTTCGTGTGTGAGTCGTTAAGTTCTTTTTGGTGTGTTTTCCTCTTGACCAGGTCGATTTGAGAAGTCAAAATGTGTTTTTCATGGGTTTTAATGCATGACAATATGCCCCCGACAGATCTTGCCAAATTTTTAGGGGAAGGAGTATGGGATAATAAGTATTATCCGAAGGGAACTCGAGGATGATACTTATTATATAATGGAAAAGACTTCCTCCGTCAGATCTTGACAAATTTTTAGGGGAAGGATGGAGGACAATAAGTATTATCTGAAGGGAACTCGAGGATGATACTTATTATCTAATGAAAAGACTTCCATAATACATAGTATCTGAAGGGAACTCGAAGATAATATGTATTATCTCAGGGGAAGTCCTTAGCTGAGAGGAAGTTATCAGCTAAGGGGAAGTCTTTAGAGGTCTTGGGTTCAGGGGAAGTTTTATAGAAAACCCGTAATCTATATTAGGGTTTTTGGTTAAAATTATGTTAATTTGAATCAACTGAACAGATGATAATTACCTTCTAACCCAAAGACCAGTCATCAAATGTCTGGTGGAGTATATTTTTCCAAATGTGTGTCAGACGGGTTGATGATAGAAAGATGTTGCTACTGCTCAAGTTAAAGAACCAGCCGGACAAGACTTCCATCTGAATAAGCAACTGTTCAGGGGAAGTTGTTGGTGTCTTTACAAGTTTTCAAAAGTTTCAAAAGTTTTTCAAAGAAAATGCTCACAAGTTTAGGGGAAGCTGAAGATTTCAAGTCAAATCTTTGAAAAAGAAAATGATACAGAGAGCAGTCAGAGATCATGAAGTTTGAAGATCAACAATCAAGTTCTCCAAAGTTAGGAGGTTTTCAAAATTTACCCTCTAATTTTTGGAGATTCAAGACAGTTACCGAAGATTCAGGAAGAACCAGTTCTTTCAAAAGAAGCAAGTCATTGTGAATCATCCATCTCATTAACTTGTTCATTTCAAGAAGTTCGAGCTGATGCTGATCAAGAGGAAGTCCCAAGTGCCCGTTATGAAACCCAATGAAGATTTCTGCGGAAAGAATCTTCATCAGCATCTATGCCAGCCAGTCAAGAAGAAGAATTTGAAAGATTGAAGACATTTAATATCACAAGCCTAGGGGAAGATTGTAGAGGCTAGATTATGAGGCTTGTAATATTAAATAAGTTGGGCTGGGCTTAGAGGGTTTAATTAGATTAGTGGACTAGTTTACTATTAGATATGGGCTTGGGCTTGGGTTTAAGATCAATAGGGGCCCAATAGTAAACCTAATGGGGTGGCTATATAAATCCCATTGGGTTCACCATTTAAGTTGTTGCTCATTCTAGTTGTTCACGATCGTAAACCCGAGAGACAGAGTTTACGATTTCTTATCTTGTACCCGACAAGTTCATCTTGTGTGCAAGGATCAAGTATTTATTGTTTTAATCATCGTATTCTTGTGTTCTCTTCATCCCTTATCTTGAATCAATCAATCACTTGGATTCCGCACTCGTGATTGATAGAATATCGTGAACGGTTGTTGTTTTCGGACCTACAATAGTGTGTCAAAGCAAAGTGAAATGTGTTTGTAGATTTCGGTACAAAACCATCAAATCCTTTAGTGAAAGCTTGCTCTCCACTAGTTTGAAACCAGTATCTTTGAGCAAAGAAGGACCATCAAGCCTAGCTTGATCATGTCCTTCATTTACTTCAAGCACCAGTAAAGGTTACTTTGGGGTCAAAAGATGGCCTAGTTTCCTTGAATTGGGTCTTATTTATATTACCACTGTCCACTGGTTCCATTAAGGAACCAAGTGTAGCAGTAGCCCTTATCCATCATCCATGTCTACACTCCTATGGCTGAACTCCTTACCAAAGTGTTGTTGAGGTGAGTTTTCCTTGAAGCTCTTCAACACATCTCCTGCTAATAAGGTATCTGGAGATGGTGTATCACAAGAGGTTTTGTTGATACATCGTGTGGCAATATGCTGGATCAGACAAAGCGTTTGAAGACTTGAAGATTTCAACCAAGGCCTGCTGGCCGAACTCTGGCCAACCTAGGGTTCAGACCAGCTGGGAGTTCGGACAGCAGGTTGTCCTATATATTGGTTGATAGCTTAGTTTTCTGTAACGAGTTTTGCAATAGTGTGTGTTTTGTAAGTAAGAGTTCGGACACATATCAGACAGGCCGAAGGTAGAGTTCGGACAAGAATTGAGACCGAACGTGGAGTTCGGACGGAGTTCGGACCTCCGAACTCCACCGGCTATAAATAGCCAAACTCAGGGTTCAGAGATCACTATTTCTCTTTACTCCGAACTCCTACTGAACTGCTGCCCAATTTTTGAACTTTTGATTAACTGGTTGTTTGGGAACATTGAGACTGGATTTAGGTAGAATTCTTGATTCCGAGTACACTGGTGGTTTTGGATTACGTTTTTGGTCACGTTTAATGGGTTTTTTTTGTTTGAAAAATGATACGAGTGTTTTTAACTCATCGATCCAAAAATTAACCATTACATACATGATCTTATAGCTGAACAACTGCAAGTAATGTTTGATTTGAATGATAAGGATATGAAGAAGGCTTCTGAAACTGAACCGAGGAAATATGAATCGTCTGACCTAGAGTCTGATGAAGATGAGGAAGATATCTTTGATGAAGAGGTTGAGGTCGAAGACAATACTGAGGAAGAATAATCTGGTATGTATTTAAATTTCAACGATCAGGCTGGTGATGATTTTGAATTCTTTCCTAAGGAAAAAGAGCGATGAAGCTGAGGAAAGGTTGACGAAGAAAAAGGCTGAGAAACCTGAAGACTCGATTGCTAAGGAGACTAAGGAACAGAAACAACATTGGGCATTTGATGAATACATAAAGACGTTTCATGCCAACTACGTTCCTCCTCCGAAGCCAATTAAACAAAGATCATATGTCAAATTCAAGGGTCAAGCTTCGGGTGATATTATCAGTTGGATGTATGCTAATAGTTTGAAGTGCTATGGGATAAAACGTCAACACGGTATCTAGTACTCTAAATGTGCAAGATATTTTAGCAGTTTACCGGTTTGGGATGTTCGAGAGTTGACACGAAAGACTTTGTGCAATTATGGCACTGAGTGGAAGGGTTTTCACTTCAAGAAGCTGTTTGAGAAAGAATGCCAAGAAGAATTTCAATTTTTGAATCCTCAAAAACCAAAAAGGCGTCGATATCCAACAAAGATTCATAAGAAGACCGGGAAGAAGCTGATAATATTGATTTTCAAGAAGAAGCCTGTTGTGATGAAAAGGATTCCATTGATGAAGATGGAGTTAGATTTTATCAAAGAATTAAGGTGGTGGCATTACAATGAAAAGACTGGTGAAGCTGTGATTGTGCTGAAAGAAGAGAACAGGGTTGTGAAAATCTATGATCCGATGTGGCTGATAAATCTGTCCAAGGCTCATATAGATGTATTGTATCACAATCAGATCTTGTATCATCTTGATTATATGGAGCAGGCGTTGCAGTTTCAAAGGGTGATACGGATTTGTTTTGCTTTTGATATCTATGCCGAAAATAATCATGAGCTGATATGGACTAGGAATGAGGCTGATGTTCAAGGTTGATGAAGAACGGTCCAGCATTTGCCAAGGGGGAGTTTGTTGATACATCATGTGGCAATATGCTATATCAGACAAAGCGTTTGAAGACTTAAAGATTATGTCACACCCCCAAATTAACCACTAACGGAGTTTATACCGTTAAGGGGTGCGACCAGACCAGGACTACAACCATTAGTTACAAATACTAAACGAATCAGAGTAAAGTCCAAAACATTCATTTCAAACAAGTTCAAAAGTTACGCAGCGGAATAAAAACAATAGTATCTTAGCACTAGCCACGTGCTTTACAAATCATTGTTTCAAATCAAAATCCCCAGTTAGTTTAATGAAAGTAAAAGTCTTCACGTGCCATGCCAACCTTCATTGGATACTCTTCAACGATCTACAAAAGTGAAAACCACACAAGTGTCAACCTAACGGTTGGTGAGTTCACAGTGGGCATGTCATGCATTGGCCCGGTCTCATAATCATAATCGTGTCAACATATGCATTCGTAATATTTGTTTGTGAAAAGCAATGCTCAGTTTTATACGCCAATTCATAAACATTTGTTATTTAGTAGAGTTATTGTTCGTAACAGAGTTATCAGGTATGTACTAGTCTTGTATAATTAAAGTGCTCAACCGATATCGCGGGTAGCTAATCCGTTGTTTCCATGCACTAAGGAAGTTTGTACCAAAGCTGACGATGAAGTATAGTAGAGGCAGAGCCTTCAGCCATTTTGTTTTGTGGACATTCGTCATCGCGGCTTTGCCTCCCCCGTGTCCTCTCGGGATCACGGTCAGATAGGCTGATATTGTACCTCCGTGCACCTCCAGTGTCACGAGGCGGAGTTTGTCAAACTCCAGTAGATCTACCCAACATCCCCTCGCTTTACAATTAATGGCACAATTAAGTTGAGGACTTTTTCAGTTAAAAAGGCAATCCTTAGAAATCATGTGATATCATGTGGTTTAGACTTTAACCTACACTAGCCATATTAAAACGGTTTTCGTTTCAGAAATAGTTTGTTAAGTTTCACAAGTGTTTCCCATAAAACACTTCAAGTTCATCAAGTAGATGCATAGCATTCTAAGTTTTCAGTTTCATCAAGTGGTGCATAGCACTCATAAAGTTGTCAGCATTGTTTTTCATTAAGTTATTCAGTGTGTCCCAAACGGGCTCACAGTAAGTGGGTTAGTGACACTCACCTTTGGTTGCACTGCTACACTTGTTATATAATCCAAGTTTTGCTTAACGAAGACCTATGAACACGTTTAGGTCTTAAGTATTAGTTTGGTGTCTAATCTTTACTTAACGTCACTATGGCCCATAACATAGTACGTTGAAACTATGACTCGACATACGGACACACGACACCGATGGTTGATCATAAACAAGGGTTCATATATATCAGAAATTAAAGCATGTATCATCATGGCATAATCATGTAAGTCATGGCATAACATTCACGTAAATTGTACAAGTTTGGATTCTGGTCTCAGTTTCGCTAGCAGTTTCGCTAGTCAGTTTCGCTGTGTGCACGGGCAGCACTTTCGCTAGGCAATACCCGATGACACAGTTTCGCTAGGCTAGTTTCGCTCGAAACTGTTGGCACAGTTTCGCTAGCCTAGTTTCGCCCGAAACTGGTTTGAACTTTCGTTCAAGGAATTTCGCTCGGTAGTTTCGTCCGAACAGGTCTGGTTGGTTTACCCGGCGACACTACAGTTTGGCTCCATAGTGTCGCTGGTTGAAGATATGCATAATTTCGCTGGACAGTTTCGCCCAGAGAACATGACAGTTTCGCTGGTCGCGAAAAACACATAAATCAGCCTAAAAATCAATCTAACAGCTTCCATATTACATGCAATTCATTATCTAGCATTCATAACCATTTACCAACATAAATCAGTAAGCTTTAACACCTTAAACATGCATTTTCATCATCAAATCACCAAAAACACATTTTAACCTAAAATAACCTAATCTAGCATAAATCTTCAACATGGATGGATTTCACACGTAAAGTTACTGACTTTATTGTAGATCTATCATTCCTAGACAACATATCAGAAGATCAAGCGATTTCATGGAGGTTTGGTCATGCTTTAAAGTAAAATACCAAGAAAAACACATATAAATGCATAAAGAATGGTTTTGGGGACTCACGATTCGATCTAGGGCCAAATGGATGAGATGAGATGATGGTTCCTTGATGGTTCTTGGATGGAATCAGCTGGTCCAGAATATCTCAGGAGAGTGTGTGTGTGTTTTGTGTAAATGAGGCAAAATGGGAGAACTAGGGTTTATTAAGATTATTTATATCAGAGGCTAGTTTCGCTGGCAGTTTCGCTGGCTAGGCGAAACTGGCTCTGATCACGAGTGAGCCAACAGACTGCCGGGCGACATTATAGTTTCGCCCGGTAGTTTCGCTGGTTACCCAAAAGTGGTCAATTTCACATTCTAAGCAAGATAAACACGATTCATAAATTGTCATGCTATTCTCAATACTAAATCATGTATTTAAATCACATTGCACATAATGACAATAAATAGTTAAACACATAACACATATTGACGGGTTCGGTGATCAACCAAAGGACGTGGACGTATTCGGCCTAGTTAAGCATTAGTTACTAAGTTTAACACTTATAACGTAACTAACGGAATTGTCTAACGGAAATAAACCTTGAAATTCTCGGATGTCACATCATCCCCTTGTAATTGGAATTTTCGTCCCGAAAATTATTCTTGTGTCGTAGCGTTTGCAGCCTCGGCTATCGTCGCTGGGGAAAGAAAGCAAAAGTTTTAGGGTTGCCACATCCTCCTCCTGTTAAAGGAATTTTGGTCCCCAAAATTAAATCATACCTTGAGTTTCCGTGGACGTTTGCTCGAACAAGTGAGGATACTTCTTCTTCATCTGATCCTCTCGTTCCCAAGTATATTCTGGTCCACGCTTTGAGTTCCATCGCACCTTGACGATCGGAATCTTGCTACGTTTGAGGGCTTTCACCTCGCGTCCCATGATTTCTACTGGTTGCTCAATGAATCTCAAGTGTTCGTCAATTTCCAATTCTTCCAAAGGAATTATTTTGATGTCTTCAGCCAGACATTTCTTTAGGTTCGAAACGTGAAACACGTTGTGAACTCCATCGAGTTCAGCAGGGAGTTGTAATCGATAGGCCACCGGGCCTATTTCCCCGATGATTTCAAACGGTCCGATATAGCGAGGATTTAGCTTTCCACGCTTTCCGAAGCGTATCACACCTTTCCAGGGAGATACCTTCAATAGTACTTTGTCGCCTACCTCGAACTTCAAAGGTTTACGGCGTTTGTCGGCATAGCTCTTTTTTCTGTCACGTGCTGCGGCTATCCGTTTTCTGATTTGTATAATTCGTTCTGTGGTATCATGAATAATTTCCGGCCCAGTGAGTCCTTTCTCACCCGTTTCAGCCCAACACACGGGCGATCTGCATTTTCTGCCATAAAGAGCTTCAAAGGGTGCAGCACCGATACTTGAATGATAACTGTTGTTGTAGGAGAACTCCACCAACGAAAGATGAGCCTCCCAGTCTTTACCAAAGTCGAGAACGCAAGCTCTGAGCATGTCTTCTAGGGTCTGAATAGTTCGTTCCGTCTGACCGTCGGTCTGCGGGTGATAAGCTGTACTCATATCCAGTCTGGTTCCCAGTGCTTCTTGCATAGATTGCCATAATTGGGAAGTGAATCGGGGATCTCTGTCAGAGATAATAGGCTTTGGCACCCCATGACGTGCCACAATTCGGTCGATATACAGCTTAGTTAACTTATCCATATTATCAGTTTCCTTCATTGGAATGAAGTGTGCAGATTTGGTCAATCGATCAATGATAACCCAAATCGCATCTGGTCGATTCGATCGATGAGGTAATCCCGTTACAAAATCCATTGAGATATCCTCCCATTTCCATTCTGGGATCCTTGGTTGCTGTAATAGCCCAGAAGGCTTTTGGTATTCAATCTTCACTCTTGAGCATGTTAAACACTTAACCACATATCGCGCGATGTCGGCTTTCATGTTCGGCCACCAATACAAACCCTTCAAATCTTGGTACATTTTATCCGATCCAGGGTGCACCGAATATCTTGACTTGTGAGCCTCGTCCATCACGAGCTCACGAAGATTTCCAAGTAAAGGAACCCAAATTCTATCATTATAGTACCTGAGTCCGTCGGACCTAATTTCAGAGTAACCGTCTACACCACGCAGTGCTTCAGCTGCGAAGTTTTCTTCTTTTAAAGCTTCTTGTTGGGCATCGCGGATCCGATCCGGCAATCCCGTGTGAATGGTAAGTTGTAGCGCTCGTACTCGTCGAGGCTTTTCGTATTCTTTCCGACTTAAGGCATCAGCCACAACATTGGCTTTTCCCGGATGATACTTAATTGCTAAGTCATAGTCATTTAGTAGCTCGACCCACCGTCGTTGTCGCATGTTGAGATCCTTCTAATTAAAGATGTGTTGTAAGCTTTTGTGGTCGGTAAATATTATGCACTTTGTTCCGTAGAGATAATGTCTCCAAATCTTGAGTGCATGAACAACGGCTCCCAATTCCAAATCATGCGTTGTATAATTCTTTTCAGTATCCTTTAGTTGCCTGGACCCATAGGCAATCACTTTATCCCGTTGCATCAACACGCAACCGAGTCCTTGAATGGATGCATCACAGTAAACTACAAAGTCGTCAACCCCATCGGGTAACGCGAGAATTGGAGCTGAATATAACATATCTTTAAGAGTTTGAAACGCACGTTCTTCTTTTTCACCCCATCTGTATTGCACTCCTTTGTGCGTTAAAGCCGTTAAGGGTTGAGCCAACTGCGAGAAACCCTTGATGAATCTTCGATAGTATCCGGCAAGTCCCAAAAATTGTCGGATTTCGGTCGGTGCTCTTGGGGTAGGCCAATTCTTGATAACTTCCACTTTAGCCGGGTAGACATGAATTCCATTCTGATCGACAATGTGTCCAAGAAACTGGACTTCGCGAATCCAAAAATCGCACTTCGAAAACTTAGCATAAAGCTGTTCCTTGCGGAGCAATTCCAAGATAAGTCGTAGGTGCTCCTCGTGTTCCTCCTTTGTCTTGGAGTAGATCAAAATATCGTCAATGAAAACTATCACAAACTTATCGAGGTACGGCTTGCACACTCGATTCATCAGATCCATAAATACAGCAGGTGCATTAGTTAGCCCAAACGGCATAACTAGAAACTCGTAGTGACCATAACGAGTTCTGAAAGCAGTCTTGGGGACATCCTCATCTCGAACGCGAAGCTGGTGATATCCAGACCGTAGATCAATCTTTGAGAAGTAACTTGAACCTTGTAGCTGGTCGAAGAGATCGTCGATTTGAGGAAGTGGATACCGATTCTTGATCGTAACTTTGTTAAGCTCTCGGTAGTCAATACACATTCGGAACGTTCCATCCTTCTTCTTAACAAATAATACTGGTGCTCCCCATGGAGACGAACTTGGACGAATAAACCCTTTGTCGAGTAGCTCTTGAAGTTGTGAGGAGAGTTCGTTGAGTTCACTTACTGCCAAGCGGTAGGGTGCGCGTGCGATCGGAGACGCTCCGGGAACCAAGTCGATTCCAAACTCGACTTGTCGAAATGGAGGCAAACCAGGCAGATCTTCAGGAAATACATCGTGGAAGTCGCGGACTATCGGGTAGTCGTCGATTCTGCGCTCGGGAAGTGTCGAATCGGTGACGTTTGCAAGAATCGCGAAGTGACCTTTGCGAAGGCACTTTTGAGCTTTGAGAAACGAAATAATACCAGTTACTGTTCCACCTTTTTCACCTTGGACCGTTAACACTTTACCTTCTTCGAGTGGAATACGAACCACTTTTTCTTTACATAAGATTTCAGCTCGGTTCTCAGATAACCAATCCATTCCTACTATAACGTCAAAACTACCAATCGGGAAAGGCATAAGGTCGATTC
Source organism: Deinandra increscens subsp. villosa (assembly GCA_039602395.1). Classification (NCBI taxonomy): domain Eukaryota; kingdom Viridiplantae; phylum Streptophyta; class Magnoliopsida; order Asterales; family Asteraceae; genus Deinandra; species Deinandra increscens. Next base: position 24,237,138 of record JBCNJP010000008.1, read on the forward strand.
CTAACGTATGGCCAGCTAGTTCTAACTTACAGTCCTTAACTATCTGAGTCGTATCATGAAGTTTACCATTAGCTAGCTCTACCACATACTTAGCGTCTAGGGCAATAGGTTTAGCATTAATCAACTTAGCAAATTTAGTGGAAATAAAGCTTCTTTCAGCACCAGAATCAAACAATACAGTAGCAAAGAAACCATTAAGGATGAATTTACCGTTAATCACGTTGGCATCATTGCGAGCTTCACCTTGACCCATAACAAAAGCTCTTCCCCTGCCATTTCCACCATTCCCGTTGTTATTCCCGTTGCCATTTCCTCCACCATTACCATTCCCACCGTTGTTTCCTTGGTTACCATTCCCCTGTCTTCTCAACTGCGGGCAGTCCCTCTTTATGTGGCCTTGAGCACCACATTCATAGCAGTTCCCATTACCATTTCCTCTGGGAGCTTCATTGTTGTTACGGTTCTGACCATTGTTGTTTCCATTGCCCCGGTTGTTTCCATAGTTGTTGTTGTGCCTTTGGCGGTTCTGTTGCTCAGGAAGAATTGCCCAACAGTCTTTTGCTTCATGGCTCCTCTTGCCACATCTTTCGCAGGTCAAACTTTTTCTGCAGGTACCGGTGTGATGCTTCCCACACTTGTTGCACTTGGGCAGGTTACCTTTGTAGTTACTTTGGCCATTTCCGCCCTGATGGTTGTTAACACTGTTGTTTCCAGATCTCTTGCTCTGACCCTGGGAGTTAAAGGATCTCCCCGTGTTGTTTCCAACACTCTGATTGTTCATTGAATTTTCAGGAGCTTCTCCTTCAGCTTTTCTTTTGCCACTCAAGGCAGTCTTTTCAGAAACTCTTGCAGGTAGTGTACCCCTCTCAACTTCCTGATCAGTTAACTTGTGAGCCAGACGGATGGCTTGTTGCACAGTGATTGGGTTGCTGGCAGTCACCAAACTCTTGATTTGGGGTACGAGACCCTCCAGATAACGCTCAATGCGCTTGAATTCAGCATCAACCATGGACGGACACAGTACCGCGTACTCGTGGTAACGCGCAGTGTACTCTTCGACCTCGGACCCAGACATTTTGGAGTTCAGAAATTCTCCCTCAAGCTTCTTGACTTGGTCCCGTGGGCAGTACTCCTCCATTATCAGTTCCTTAAATGCTTCCCATTCCATGTTGTTAGCAGCGTTTACCCCAACCATTTGAATTTCAGCGTTCCACCAGGAGAGAGCAGCTCCTTCGAATGTACCAGTCGCAAATTTCACCTTGTTCTCAGCCGGGCAGTTACACATGGAGAAGACCTTTTCAGACATCTCGATCCACCTGAGGAGTCCCACCGCTCCTTCCTCGCCGGAGAACGTCATCGGCTTGCAGTCCATGAAAGTCTTAAATGTGCAGTGATGAACGTTTCCTGATGCAATTAATAGTTCGGGTTTCAAATTTAAACAGGTCAAAATATATATATCGCCTTGTGCCTTAACCGGCATAACAATTACCATGCGCGGCAATTGTAGCTTGCACGGCGGCCACGGCGGCTTGCACATGCTCGTTGATCATTGTTTGCAGTTGTGCAGGCGTCAGGTTGATGTTATTCCTTCCCGCTCTTCCAAACATTTTGCTGAACAGTTAAAGTAGCCAGTGTTCAGTAACAATTATATCCTATACATATCCCATAATATGTATATTAGCAATTTCCCGTTATCTCTCTATTAGTCCAGAAAAATTTTGTGCAAAATCGAGGCGTCATCGGAGAACGTCGTAAGTCGAGAGCACTATCGTCGAGAGTCGGCTTCCCCATAAAACTCACCGTCGGCGTAGTCATCGTAGCAGAAATCAGGACGTCGCGTGTAGCATCGTTTCGTTGTCGCTTTCCCCCATAGTAGTGCGTGTATTATCGCTCGCATTTCGTATTCGTGTGTGAAAATTTCCTAAGGCTTTTCCGTTAGACTACTTAGACACGGTCTCTATATATATCTACATATATATATCTACATATGGAGTATTTACTTACACAGTGGAGCGAGTATCCCAGGTTGGCACGTAAAAATTTTGTTTTGGGAATTTGTTTGTTCGTTTGTAACTAAGGTTTCAAGTTGCAGTTTCCAAATCGTTTTTCAAAATGATTCCAGTTCTCTGCAACTTATGGCTCTGATACCAATCTGTCACACCCCCAAATTAACCACTAACGGAGTTTATACCGTTAAGGGGTGCGACCAGACCAGGACCACAACCATTAGTTACAAATACTAAACGAATCAGAGTAAAGTCCAAAACATTCATTTCAAACAAGTTCAAAAGTTACGCAGCGGAATAAAAACAATAGTATCTTAGCACTAGCCACGTGCTTTACAAATCATTGTTTCAAATCAAAATCCCCAGTTAGTTTAATGAAAGTAAAAGTCTTCACGTGCCATGCCAACCTTCATTGGATACTCTTCAACGATCTGCAAAAGTGAAAACCACACAAGTGTCAACCTAACGGTTGGTGAGTTCACAGTGGGCATGTCATGCATTGGCCCGGTCTCATAATCATAATCGTGTCAACATATGCATTCGTAATATTTGTTTGTGAAAAGCAATGCTCAGTTTTATACGCCAATTCATAAACATTTGTTATTTAGTAGAGTTATTGTTCGTAACAGAGTTATCAGGTATGTACTAGTCTTGTATAATTAAAGTGCCCAACCGATATCGCGGGTAGCTAATCCGTTATTTCCATGCACTAAGGAAGTTTGTACCAAAGCTGACGATTAAGTATAGTAGAGGCAGAGCCTTCAGCCATTTTGTTTTGCGGACATTCGTCATCGCGGCTTTGCCTCCCCCGTGTCCTCTCGGGATCACGGTCAGATAGGCTGATATTGTACCTCCGTGCACCTCCAGTGTCACGAGGCGGAATTTGTCAAACTCCAGTAGATCTACCCAACATCCCCTCGCTTTACAATTAATGGCACAATTAAGTTGAGGACTTTTTCAGTTAAAAAGGCAATCCTTAGAAATCATGTGATATCATGTGGTTTAGACTTTAACCTACACTAGCCATATTAAAACGGTTTTCGTTTCAGAAATAGTTTGTTAAGTTTCACAAGTGTTTCCCATAAAACACTTCAAGTTCATCAAGTAGATGCATAGCATTCTAAGTTTTCAGTTTCATCAAGTGGTGCATAGCACTCGTAAAGTTGTCAGCATTGTTTTTCATTAAGTTATTCAGTGTGTCCCAAACGGGCTCACACTAAGTGGGTTAGTGACACTCACCTTTGGTTGCACTGCTACACTTGTTATATAATCCAAGTTTTGCTTAACGAAGACCTATGAACACGTTTAGGTCTTAAGTATTAGTTTGGTGTCTAATCTTTACTTAACGTCACTATGGCCCATAACATAGTACGTTGAAACTATGACTCGACATACGGACACACGACACCGATGGTTGATCATAAACAAGGGTTCATATATATCAGAAATTAAAGCATGTATCATCATGGCATAATCATGTAAGTCATGGCATAACATTCACGTAAATTGTACAAGTTTGGATTCTGGTCTCAGTTTCGCTAGCAGTTTCGCTAGTCAGTTTCGCTGTGTGCACGGGCAGCACTTTCGCTAGGCAATACCCGATGACACAGTTTCGCTAGGCTAGTTTCGCTCGAAACTGTTGGCACAGTTTCGCTAGCCTAGTTTCGCCCGAAACTGGTTTGAACTTTCGTTCAGGGAATTTCGCTCGGTAGTTTCGTCCGAACAGGTCTGGTTGGTTTACCCGGCGACACTACAGTTTGGCTCCATAGTGTCGCTGGTTGAAGATATGCATAATTTCGCTGGACAGTTTCGCCCAGAGAACATGACAGTTTCGCTGGTCGCGAAAAACACATAAATCAGCCTAAAAATCAATCTAACAGCTTCCATATTACATGCAATTCATTATCTAGCATTCATAACCATTTACCAACATAAATCAATAAGCTTTAACACCTTAAACATGCATTTTCATCATCAAATCACCAAAAACACATTTTAACCTAAAATAACCTAATCTAGCATAAATCTTCAACATGGATGGATTTCACACGTAAAGTTACTGACTTTATTGTAGATCTATCATTCCTAGACAACATATCAGAAGATCAAGCGATTTCATGGAGGTTTGGTCATGCTTTAAAGTAAAATACCAAGAAAAACACATATAAATGCATAAAGAATGGTTTTGGGGACTCACGATTCGATCTAGGGCCAAATGGATGAGATGAGATGATGGTTCCTTGATGGTTCTTGGATGGAATCAGCTGGTCCAGAATATCTCAGGAGAGTGTGTGTGTGTTTTGTGTAAATGAGGCAAAATGGGAGAACTAGGGTTTATTAAGATTATTTATATCAGAGGCTAGTTTCGCTGGCAGTTTCGCTGGCCAGGCGAAACTGGCTCTGATCACGAGTGAGCCAACAGACTGCCGGGCGACATTATAGTTTCGCCCGGTAGTTTCGCTGGTTACCCAAAAGTGGTCAATTTCACATTCTAAGCAAGATAAACACGATTCATAAATTGTCATGCTATTCTCAATACTAAATCATGTATTTAAATCACATTGCACATAATGACAATAAATAGTTAAACACATAACACATATGGACGGGTTCGGTGATCAACCAAAGGACGTGGACGTATTCGGCCTAGTTAAGCATTAGTTACTAAGTTTAACACTTATAACGTAACTAACGGAATTGTCTAACGGAAATAAACCTTGAAATTCTCGGATGTCACAGATTACAACCAAGTCCTGCTGGCCGAACTCTGGCCGAACCTAGGCCGAACCTAGGGTTCAGACCAGCTGGGACTTCGGACAGCAGGTTTTCCTATATATAGGTTGATAGCTTAGTTTTGTGTAACGAGTTTTGCAATAGTGTGTGTTTTGTAAGGTGTAAATAGTTCTGATTCTCTCTATATTTCATAGTTGCTATTGAATGAGAGATTGAACTTTATATTTACACGTATTGTTGTCATTTATCTATCGCATTGATGTCGAACTGAACCGATTCGTACGCTTAAGCGTTTTGAAGTGGTATCAGAGCTATCTGGTATTGCTCAGTTCGATTGAGTCAATTTTGTGGTTAAAAACTCATTTTTCTTCGTGTTTTTCATCTTGTTTCTAAAAATCTGCCTTGTATACATCATGCTTCACGTTCAAATTCCTTGTTTTTGTTGTTTTTCATTCGATTGATTGTCCAGAGCTCGAGAGTTTCAGTTTTTATGTGAGTTTCAAAATTTTCAAAAATTCTCGTTTGGCAGAATCCCAAGTTCGCCATAACCACTCCGAACCTGAAGTTCGGAGTAGAGTTCGGTCCTTTTTCTGTTCGGTGAGAGTTCGTTTCATATTCGGAGAGAGTTCGGACTGGTTTAGACGGAGTTTGGTGTTATTCACTATAGGAGTTCGGACATCTTGTGTTCGGTGGGAGTTCGGACACAAGTTCGGATCTTCTAAGTTCGTGAAGAGTTCGGACGGAGTTCGGACTGTGTAATCTAGTTCGGACTAAGTTCAGAGCAAGTTCGGAGTCATTAGAGTTCGTGAGGAGTTCGGACAAATTAGAAAACTCAAAATTTTCAAAATGTCGGATTTCCAAGCATTCGCTGCTATTCAATCTCAAATGCAGACGTTGTTGAACTACGATAATGAGATTGGGACTATTCAGAAAGTACCCAAGTTGCTCAAGTTTGAAGATTACTATAACTGGAAGAAGCGGTTCGAGGCGTATATTGGAACTACCGATCCTGATCTATGGATTGCTATGGATGCGCCGTACGTTTATCCGGTTGTTGTCAACAACGTACCCATAATGCAAAGAAATCTGGATCTAAATCAGAAAACTGACTACACGAGAGAACAAAAGGCCTATGGTCTTCTAACTCATGCATTACCGAAAGAGTTGTTGCATCAGTTTAAAAGTTGTAAAGATTCTCATGAATTATGGACAACTTTGAAGGAACGATGTGAAGGCAACGACCAATACAAAAAAGAGTAAGAAGAAGGTCTTGAACAAGGAGTTTGATAACTTTATTCATTTTGATGGTGAAGGCGTTCCTAAATTAATCTCGAGGTATGGTCATCTGTTATCTGAGATGGATACCGTTCAGATTAAGAAGGACGATGAGGAACTTAAAGAAAAATTACTCGAGGGTTTGCCATCAAAATGGGAACCATATGTCTTGATGATTACAAATGACAAAGATTACTCGACGTTAACATTTGTGAAGTTGTTGGGCAAGTTTCAAGCGAGAGATTTAGAAATGAAAAATGTGAATACAACACATGCCGAGGTCCAAAATCCTGAAGTTTAGTATGGTTCGAATGTTGCAACGAGTTTGGGCAAATCTAGTAAAGCGACAAGTTCGGCACCAGCAACTGCATTTGTAGCTGGAAATTTGGCTTTTGGAAATGTTTCAAGTTCAGGATATGGAATGAGTTCAAACAATTATGAATACAATTATGGATCAGGAGGATGTAATGTCTCAATTCTGGCAAGTAACCTCATGAACACAAGCAAGATGGCTATGTCGGTTACAATGACGCAAGATTATATGGCTTTGTGTCTGCTTTGGTGTCATCGTATTATGTGGTTATTACTGGGAAGGGGAATAATGCAGAATTAACAGAAGAGGATTATGATCAAGTTGATCCGGATGATCTGGAGCTTATGGATATTAACTGGCAGTTTGCCATGCTTGCTAAACGAGTCAAGAGATTTCTGAAGAAGATTGATAGGAAAGATCTGAATTCGGGATGTCGAATTGGTTTTAATAAGTCTAAAGTAAGGTGTTAACATTGTTCCAATTTTGGACACTTTGCCCGAGAATGCTCTCAACCCAAGAAGCAAGAATATCAAACGTTTGCTCCAAAGACAAATGCTTCTGGAACTAACATTGCTTCGAATTCAGGGAGTTCTTCAAACTCAAATTCTAAATCTGAAAATGCTAAAGCCCTAGTGTCTCAAGAAGACAAAACTTATAATTGGGGTAACCAATTTGATGATTCATCTGCTTTGATGGTTTAACATGTGCAGGATGAAGATACTATGACCGAGTCTACCCAAGATGGTGATGAAGTACATGCAGAAGCAATTGGTGGAGTTAGTGTTGGAAACTGTGATGAAGCAAATGTGTTAAACTCAACGGATGATAATTAGTCTCTTCTTAAAGATAAAGTTGCTTTCATGGCAAATTAAATGTCTGAGAAAGTTGAATCTGATGCTATTCTCTTGTTGGAAAAGCAAATTGAAGTTCTAACTGAAGAGAAGGAAGCATTGATTAAAGAATGCGAAGCTGCAAAAGCTGAGGCAATAGACACAGCAAATGATTTTGAAAATTTGTATCAAAAGAGTCACCCATTGAAGCAGCAATATGAGAAGGCTCAGCAAAATGCTATGGAAATTGCTGATAAGATGATCGCATTACAGAAATAAATGCAAAAATTGTCTGATGAAAACAATAACTTGAAGCAGGAGGTTGGTACTTTGAGAAGAAACAACATCAAGGAATTGGTTCCTTTAATGGCCGATACATCAAAGGTAGTTTCTTATCCTCCTATGTGTAAATCATGTGATCAGTTTGCTACTGCTAAGAGTACGCTCTTAGATGAAAAGACCAAATTGAATGATCTTTTATCAGTAGCAAGAGCTGATATGAATATCTACAAAGAAAGATGGGAAGGAACTAAGAAGGAATTGCTGTCTGTTCACGAGCAGTTGCGTCTTCAAAAATAGGAATTTTCAAATCAATCGGAACTACTCGTGTCCACACAGAAGGACTTGGTAAACAGTCAAAACCTTATGTCAGATCTTAAAATTGAAGTTTTTGAATTAAAACAAAAGATTGACACTTTTCACGTTCCGTCATCATTTACCAATTTTCTTTACAATGCTGAAAAAGAAAATGAATGTGGTAAGTTTAGCCAAGTTCCTCCTCCGGTAATCATTACCAATGGTCCTTCATCTAATGTCAAAGTGGATGTTACATCTGATTCCACAAAGGATTTGGGTTCATCTCATGAAAAGAAAAGTGATCATCAATCAATTGATTCAAAGTCTGATAACACTTCTACGGTTGATGAATTATTTTATAATGTTTTGGACTTTGATAAAAATGATGATCTCGTGTATGAAACTGAAACTAAAAGTTCAAAAGCCACTCGTCCAACTATTTCTAAGCCAGATCATCACGATTTGATTTTAAAGCATGATTTTCCAACAATCAAATTTGAGCTTAAGAAATTGAGTGAGTTCGAACAGAAATAGATTGCTCGAAGCAAATCTGTAAAGGGCAAAAAGGTTAAAAATGGTGGAGTTGGGTTTGTGCCTGCGTCTAAGCCAAAACATTTTGAACAAGGTTCATCGTCTAATGGGTAACCTATCGCTTGAAAGGTTCCGATGTGATGTATAGCGATAAGGATTTCCCATTAGATATGGTCAATCCAAATCTGATTGATACTTTTCGGGAGGTTATGATCCCAAGTATGATCCCAATGCGAGGAGTGTGCCCATTAGGATGGGGAATGGTAAAGTCATAATACCAAGGGACACACTTGACTCGGAGCATTCAGATCATAATTCTGAATCTGGGTTGGTCAAAAGGGTTCAAAAATCTATAAACAAGAAACCAACTAGACCACCTACTTTTCAGCCACCAAGGGTTTTTCACAATTTTATAACGATGATGGTTTTTATGATGAGTTTGGTAATGGACCAAAACAACCTATTCTTGGAAGGGGTCCAAGGTGGGTTGAGCACGGATTTAGAACTAATTTGGTCCAAGGCATGATGGTGGGAGGGGCAGATATCAGGATTATGATGATCATTACTATTCTGGAAATCCACACTTTAGGGGTCAATTTAATTATCATGGTGATGTTCCAGATAGTATTTCAGGTTATGATTCTGGATGTTATGATGATGTTAGTAATCATCGTGTTTCTAACCGGAAGGGTTTGAAAACAAAGAAACAAAAACCTGTTTTTGAGTCTGATATGGATGATGACACGGTTAAGGAAGTTGTGATTGATAAAAGAAAGTGTTTTAAATGTAAAAACCGTGGTCATACATATCGGAACTGTCCGTTGAAGAAGCAAAAATCTGATAAATCAGATGCTGAGAAGTCTGATCAAATTTCTGAGGGCTATCAGACTGAACCACCTGTTTCTGGTGGCTCTAAGAAGAAAGTCAGATTTGTGGACTATAAGGGCAGAGTTCACTTTTATGATGAATCATTGGATTTCCAAAAACATAAAAATGTTAAGAAATCGGAAAGTGACTTTGAAAATGTTAAATCAATTCTGAAAAACTTTGCTTCTGGGTCCACATTCTTTTCAAATGATAAGTGGAAAACTAAGGGTTCTTCCACTACTGGCAAGGATTTTGTTGAAGATGGCGGTCGACCCAAAGCTTCAAGCTTGGGTTCGTCCTGATACTAATCATCTTTGTTAATTTATGTAGGGATATTCGCGATAAATCATGAACAACATTTGGGTTGTTGATAGCGGAGCATCTAGGCACATGAATGGTGACATCTCCCTATTGCATGATGTGAAACCTTTCGAAGGAGGAAAAGTCACATTTGCTTGTAACAAAGGAGGTCACGTTACTGGTATTGGTAAATTGTCAAATGGTGCGGTCACATTCAATAAAGTGGAATACGTTAAGGAATTGGAGTACAATCTTCTCAGCGTCTCCCAGATATGTGATAAGCAATACACGACTACTTTCACAAGGAGTGAATGTCTGATTCTGAAGCCTGGTTACAAGATTCCAGATGATTTTGTTGTGATGCGAGCACCACGTTTCTCGAATTTGTACATGCTTGATATGAATTCAGCCAAAACGGCTGTGGTGCGTCAATGTTTTCTGTTGAAAGCTTCAGAGAAAGAATCCGTTCTTTGGCATCGTCGCATGGGTCACATCCATTATCGTAAAATGAACGAATTAGTGCGTAGGGATCTTGTAGAAGGGGTTCCGAAACATCAGTTTGTTTTTAATGATGTGTGTGTGAGTTGCAAGAAAGGAAAACAGAAGAGAAATCACATCCACTAAAGAAGTACCACTCAATTGATGTTCCATTGGAACTGCTTCACATGGATCTATTCGGTCTTGTGGATCGTCAAAGCATTTGTGGAAACTGGTACTGTCTTGTGGTGACTGACGAATTCTCAAGATTTTCATGGGTCGATTTTCTGGTCTCAAAAGATGAAGCTTCGAGGATCCTTATCAACTTAATCACTACACTTGAGTCATTGTATAAGTTAAAAGTAAGAAGGATTCGCAGCGGCAATGGCACGGAGTTTAAAAGCACCGCCATGAGGAGGTTTTGTTTAGACAAAGGAATCGTACATTAATTTAGTATACCATATACTCCTCGGCAAAACGGCGTTGCGGAGAGGAAAAATCGCACAATTATTAAGACAGCACGAACGATGTAGGTCGATGCTCAACTACCGGTACATTTCTGGACAGAAGCAGTCAACACAACATGTTATGTGTTAAACCGAGTGCTTACGGTTAAACGAATTGGAAAGACTTGTTATGAACTTCTCAATAATTGTAAGCCAAATCTCAAATATTTGGAGCCTTTTGGGTGTCCTTGTACCGTATTGAAGTTTGCGGGCAAGTTTGACGACAAGGTCTCTGAAGGATTGTTTGTCGGTTACTCGAATCAGAAGAAATGGGTATTCAACAAGCAGACTGGTACTGTGGCAGAGTATTTACATGTTGATTTTCAATCCTACACTCTAATACCCAGAGGTGTTGGACCAGACTGGATGTTCGATTACAAGTCACTGTTTGACAAGCTTGAATCAACACCAGAAATGTCTGATGATTATCTTACTCGAGTCTATATTAATCTACAAGATGATACTTCGGTTTTGAATATTGAAACTCTGTCTACTCCGGATGTGCCTGTTGCTGATGATTACTTGACCGAAACAACAAATGATTCTATAATCATGGCTGATGATATGTCTTCTGATGATGATAATGAATTTCATGAAGCCGTGTCAGATCAGGTTGAGATTCATGTTCAATAAGTTGATCCACAAGTTGAAGCTACTTCAAGTGATATTGCGGTTAATTTAATTGAGAATGTGGTGGTTGAGGAAGATCATATTCCTTATATTGCTGAAACGGTTGTTGTTCCGATTCATCAGATGCTCCGGATGAACATCATTCATCCGCAAGATAACATCATTGGTGATTTAAATGAAGGAGTGCGTACAAGACATCAAATTAAGAGCAGTGCTTTGCTAACAGTTCTGGAATCTGGTATTCAGGAAGAAGCTTTTCATTCATGCTTTCTATCCCACATCGAGCCAAAAAATGTTGATGAAGCTTTACAATACGGCTCATGGGTGGAAGCGATGCAAGAAGAGTTGTTACAATTCCAAAAGCTTGGTGTGTGGCACCTAGTTGATTTACCGGTGAATAGTAAAGAACCGTGCGGAACAAAGTGGATTTACAAGTGTAAAAGAGATGATTGTGGAGTGATAGTCCGTAACAAAACCCGTTTGGTTGTGCAAGGGTTTTCTCAGGAAGAAGGAATCGATTTTAACGAAGTGTTTCTCTTCCTCTAGTATTACTACCATGTTGTACATTTTTCTAAGCCATTTTTTTTTGTGTTTTAGTTTATTCGTTAAGATTGTAAGAACCATAACATAAGTAGATTATGATATGTATTAGTGTATGAATCTTTCTGCTTCTTAAGCAAATCTTTACAGCCATGTTTGGCTAAATTCTTACACTCACTTGGGGGAAAACGAGTCTTTGACGGGTTGGTAAAATGAGTTTATAAACTTACCTTAAGTTGTGTAAAAAGGATTATGGTTGCCAGAACTGAAGCGATACGTATCTTTTTGGCATTTGCGGCACATTGTGGATTCAAGGTCTTCCAAATGGATGTCAAGAGTGCGTTTTTATACGGTAAAGTAAAAGAAGAAGTGTATGTCAAACAACCTCCGGGATTCTACGATCCTGATTATCCAGAGAAGGTATATAAGTTGGAAAAGGCACTTTATGGTCTCCATCAGGCTCCTCGAGCTTGGTATGAGACTTTGTCCACTTATCTACTCGACAATGGCTTCAAGCGTGGGTTGGTTGATTCTACTTTGTTTTGTCAAAAAACGTGGGAGGATTTGTTCTTGGTAGAGATTTATGTTGATGATATCATATTTGGCAGCTCAAACGAAAAGTTATCGAAAGATTTTGAAAAATTGATGCAAACCAGGTTTGAAAAGAGTTCGATGGGGGAAATGTCATTCTTCTTGGGGTTACAAGTTCAACAATCTGACAAAGGGATCTTCATACATCAGACGAAGTATGTGAAAGATGTTTTGAGTCGATTCAAAGTTGAAGATGTTCGTATACCCGGAACTCCGATAAAGCTGTCGCATGGCCTTTGTCCTGACGAAGAGGGTGAAACAAGTGATGCCACTCGGTATAGGGCAATGATAGGTTCATTGATGTATCTTACAGCTAGTAGACCTGCCATTATGTTTGCAGTGTGTTTGTGTGCCAGGTACCAAGCCGCATCTCGGGTTTCTCACTTGAATGTAGTTAAGAGGATTCTAGCTTATTTGAAGGGTAACACAGATCTCGGGATCTGGTATCCTCGTGATGATAAGTTCGACCTATTGGCCTACTCAGATTCGGACTACGGCGGTTGCAAGATTAATTTCAAGTCAACCACGGTCGGATGTCAATTTTTAGGCGATGGTTGGTATCATGGCAGTGTAAGAAGCAGGCATCCGTTGCTACATCCACGACAGAAGCTGAATACATAGCAGTTTCGAGTTGCTGCTCCTAGGTATTATGGATACAAAAGAAGATGCGGGATTACGGTTTGCAGTTTCTTACTACTCCCATATATATAGATAACTCTGCTGCGATATGCATTACCAGAAACCCCGTTCACCACTCTAAGACTAAACACATCGACATCCATTATCATTTCCTTCGCGATTGTTTTGAGAAACACTTGATTGATCTGCAAAAGATCCATACTGTTTTTGGTTTATTTTTAGTTGTGTTTCCTTTCTTATTACAAAATCCAAAAATAGAGTTTTGTATTTTAGGGGGAGATATTTCAGAAAATATAAAAAAAATTGAAAAATGCAAAAAGCATAAAAAAATGGAAAAATCAAAAATTGAGAAATTGATCCGACCAAGCGAGAAATGATATTACATTAGCGTGTCTTATCAACCAATAATAAAGTAAAAATAAAGGCCCTGGGTACTTGTTTGGTTAGTTAAATGCGTGAAGGAAAATCTGATATATGCTAGTATGATATAAACTTAAAATTTCTGCTTGATTATTGTGAGGCAGATCATGAAGATTGCTGTGGAATTTTGGCAAATAAAAAAAATGAAAATAGCAAAAACAGAATAAGAGATGTTTTGGTGTATGCATGCGTTCATTTTGCAAATATTTCAACTTGTTTGATTTTCTTTATTTTGTCACACGATTGGCCTTTCTCTGCGTATCAAAAGATCGACGTGATTGGTGTTCGTTTGACGTTCTGCTTTATTTTCTCTGGTGTTTCGTATAACTCATCGGATTTTATCTGCGTGTGCGGGAGCACCGACCTGATTGTTGTTGGGTATACATCTTCTGCTTTATTTTCTATTTCTTATTTTCCTAAACAATTGGACGTTCTCTGTGTGCCTACCCGCCGACCTGATTGTTGTTTGTTTAGGGTTCTGCTTTATTTTTTCATGAAACAACATGGACGATAAATCTCTGTTGAAATCAAAATTATGTGAAAAATACGACAATAGAATAAGCCAGATTACCAGTATTTCGGATTATGTGGGCTATCATATTACCAATGCATGCTAAATCATATCTTAACATATCAGAAAGCTATAAAAATTGATCTGCCTAAACTGAAATAAACTGAAAAGTTGTATTTGCTGCCAACTTGACTTGCATGCTGATTAAAATTGAAATTGAAGTGTGTTTGATGCACATTTGCTGATATGATCTCGTGTCTGGATCTTTCTCGCAAAAATTTAAGTTATATTAGTTTTATTTATGTTATTTCATTTCTGTTTGGTTATTGTTTTGAATATCTGAAAAATCTCAAAAAGATTTTAGGCGTGTTTTAGCATAATCTTGTAAAAATCCAAAAATATTTTTGGTGTGTTTGAAAATTTTATAAAAATCAAAAAGATTTTGTTTCTGTTTTATTTTCGATCAATTGATTGTGAAAAATCAAAATTATGCCAGATACAACCAAAACGGATTTGGATTCAGAAAATTCATCATTGAATTGAACGAAGTTTTAAGCAAATTTTCAAATCTTAAAACTTTTGGGGTTCAATTTGGAGATTTATCAAATTCAAAGGTTAAATTTGAAAAATTTGGAAATGTCCAAACCTAGAGTTCGGAGGGTCCGAAGTCCAAGATCGGACAGGTTTCGGACGGGCTGAAGTAAGAGTTCGGACACATATCGGACAAGCCGAAGGTAGAGTTCGGACAAGGATTGAGACCGAACGTGGAGTTCGGACAGAGTTCGGACCTCCGAACTCCACCGGCTATAAATAGCCAAACTCAAGGTTCGGAGATCACTATTTCTCTTTACTCCGAACTCCTACCAAACTGTTGGCCAATTTTTGAACTTTTGATTAACTGGTTGTTTGGGAAGATTGAGACTGGATTTTGGTAGGATTCTTAATTCCGAGTACCCTGGTGGTTTTGGATTACGTTTTTTGTCATGTTTATTGGGTTTTTTTTGTTTGAAAAACGATACGAGGGTTTTTAACTCATAGATCCAAAAATTAATCATTAAATACATGATTTTAGAAGATAAAAAAAGGTTCTATGTGTTTGTCATAAAAAACCGCTTCATGGGTTCGATTTTTAGTGTTTGATTTGGTCTGAATCGATTGGTTTGAGATTCAAACCTCTCGGAGTTCGTCAAGCTCCGAACCTGAAGTTCGGACTCCAAACTTGGAGTTCGGACAAAGTTCGGCCATTGTTCGGACATTGACCATGAGGTTCGGACGTTGACCAAGGTCAACGTTCACCACAAGGTTCGGAGCTCAGTCCAAGTTCGCACCAAGTTCGGACATGGTTCGGACCAAGTTCGGCCATGATAATTTTTAACAAAAAAGTAGTTTGTTTAAGCGAACGACAACGAACTGACGAAATTGGTGAATATATCTGTTAATAACATGGAATTTAATGAACTTTTCATTTTATGTGTTTTCAGATATGGCGAACGAATTAAAAGTCAGTGACAAGCATAACATATGTGCTCATCTTGGTGTTGCTCACCAAATTCGGAGGATGTGGAATTTTTGATTTTCTACGTCGATCGAGGATTCACTATGCAATCACTCAATCATGTGACGTGTATCATGATATTTTGCTGGAGTTTTGTAGTACTGCCAGAACGATCACTGATGATCCTATCAGAATATCGGCAACAGTTCAGAATCGAACGATGGAATTCATGGAAGTTGATATCAGAAGGGTATTGAAATTGATTTCTGACTCAACAACTGCACCATTGGAATTTCTACAAGCTGACAATGTGGCACTGTTAAAGCAGATTTGGTACACTGATGATCCAAGCAAGGAGTGGATTTACAAATCGTCGCTAAGTGTTCCATACAAGTATTTGGTGCATGTGTTGTTGGGGTGTCTGGGACACAGAATCGCAGGGCATGATGAGGTCAACCAGATGATGCTTTAATTGTTGAATGCCTTGGTGATGAACCGTCCTTACTATGTTGCTGGATTGATCTTTCATTACATGAGAGATAATCTAACTCAGAGGCAAAAGAAAGCAGCAATATATCCAAGGTTTCCGCAGCTGATTCTGAATGATTTATATCCAGATTTGGTGAAGAATGATAATCACAAGATGGAGCTGAAACATATGAATGAAGCCAGTGTGGGTGCTTTAGCGTCTTATGAGCAAAAGTCACCACAGGAACAACCAAAACTGAAACGACTGTTTGGTCACTTGGCTAATGCTGATTATGTGGCACCAGCTCAGGGTGCAGCTCATCATCCATCGGGGAGTGATTAAGAAGAACTTGATTATAGTTGGATTGTGGAATAGAATCAGATACCACAACAAGGAAGAGTAAAAAGACCAAAGCGACGACTACCAGTTGTACAAGAACCTGTGATTCCAGAACCGGTTGTCTCACAACCACCTATTTCTGAACCGGTGGTCTCACCACAAGATGTTCATGTAACTGTCAATGTAACCGAGACACTTGTTGTCAATACCTTGCTTGATGAAGATGAATCGGATGATGATGATGAATTTTTGAATTTTGGGGCTAACTCTGAAGTTGTGTTAGATACAAACAATCCGTTTGTGCGCATCAAGATCAACTCAAAGTATATGAAGGTGAGAAAGGGTAGCGATGAACATTTCGCTTACCGAACCAACTTAAACAAAAGCAACGATCGTTACAAAGATCGTGTGTATGCTGATGTTGCCTCATCCGAGTCAGACGAAGATTACAATCCTGAAGCCGATGTTGTACATGGCAAAGGAAAACAACAAATTACTGGTACTTCTTCAACTCCGTCAAAGAAGAGGAAGAAGTCAGTTGTTGCTGGTGGCCGAGGAAAGAAGTAGAAAGGTCTAAAATTTATTTTGAAGCCTCGGGCCGGTGTATCTTCTTCTGCTAGTCCTGTAATGTCTTTGCAAGAAACAACTACAACTGTTCAGACTTAAGTTTCTGATGTTTAGTCTGAGTTTCTGCAAGACTTCATGAATGCAGATCGATCTACAACTGTTGGCACATCACCTTCAGCAAGGACTGGTGCACAGTTCGTCAATCAGCCAATGGGTTCTACACCCACGACTCCTATTTTATCAACTGCCACAACAGTCACAGCTTCTACTCATTCAACACCAGATATCAATTTCAGCTTCGATCAAGGTTCTGTGTCGTTCTCCCAGGCTAGTATTCTTCAGAGTGCTCTAACCGATCAGCAAGCACCGATTGATGTTTTGAAGGCTACAACGGAAGAGCAATCGAAGATGATTACTGAGCTAAGAACAAGTAATGATGAATTGAGGGCACAAAATCAATCTCAAGGTCAATTGATTACTACATTGCAGAGTCGGGATTTCCCTAAGGATTGGGAGATTCATTATTTGAATAGAGCTAGTCAGACCCAGAGTGCCTTACTTTTTGAAATGAATGAGAAAATAAAGTTCTTAATGCAGAAATTTAAAGCTCAGGGGGAGATTGGTGATAGCTCTGTTGTCAGGAAGACTATATGAGGTTTTTAAATGATGATCCCGATCAGGATGATCCTCAAGGGAATGTAGGTGGAGGATCATACCCGACTGGAACCACTGGTTCGGGTGCTGGGACATGTACAATCCAGGGGGATAAAGACTCAAGACAAGCAATGCCAATCACTTCGATCCCGTCAAATCAAGTTGCGGTTAGTATGGGCGAATTCAAAGAATTGCTACAAACACTAGAAGAAGGAGAGTTTGTTGGTGATCTTACATCTGAACAACTGCAAGCAGTGTTTGATTTGAATGATGAGGATATGAAGAAGGCTTCTGAAACTGAACCGAGGAAATATGAATCGCCTGATCTAGAGTCTGATGAAGATGAGGAAGATATCTTTGATGAAGAGGTTGAGGTCGAAGACAATACTAAGGAAGAATAATCTGGTATGTATTCAAATTTCAATGATCAGGCTGGTAATGATTTTGAATTCTTTCCTAAGGGCAAAGGTAATGAATCTGAGGAAAGGTTGAAGAAGAAAGAGGCTGAGAAACCTGAAGACCCGATTGCTAAGGAGACTAAGGACCAGAAACTGTTGATACCTGAGATGTGCGTCGTGTGAAGTATCAAGCAAGATCAAGATCAAGTGAACTAGGTCTGGCCGATCTAGGTCCGAACCTGAAGTTCGTACTGGCCGAACCTTAGGTTCGGCCGAAGCTCGGCCAGCTGGGTATAAATATACGTTTGGTGTTTGTAACTAAATAGAGTCTGAGCGTGTGAGGTTTCTCAAGTGTGTGTTTCTAAGTATGTATTCTCTGTGTCTATTTCTGAGTGTTTGCTGATTATAATTGTTCTTCATTGATCAATAAATCAATCGGTTAATTACGTTTCGATGTCGGATTAGCTAGATCAACTAGACGATCCGATGCTCACGCTTTTTCAAGTGGTATCAGAGCTTTCTGGTTCACTCTACTGATCTGTGGTTGCTATATTTGGATTTTTGAAGCGTTTTTGAAGTTTCTTGAGTTTGTTTTCGTGTTGTTCATCAATTCTATCGAGTGTTTGGTGTCAAAATTGTTCCTAAGTAATGTTCTATCAGTTTTTCTGAGTCACAGCATCGAGTTTCGTCAAAATCAGTCCATTTTCGCACGTTTTCGGAAAATGTGTTCGAAGTTCGGAGTTCTCTATTCAGGCTCGGAGTAACTGCTCCGAACTTTAAGTTCGGTCAGCGTTCGGTGTGTATTCGGTGAGAGTTCGGTCAAAGTTCGGAGTTCAGAGGTGGTTCGGAGATAGATCGGAGTTGTTTAGGAGTTCGGCTTGTTGATTCTGATTCGGAGCAGGTTCGGACATAGTTCGGACTTTTGATTTCGGTTCGGACAGAGTTCGGAAGTTGGTGATAGGATCGGAGCAGGTTCGGCCAACAGATTCAAATTTTCAATGATGTCGGATTTTCACGCGTTTGCTGCAATGCAAAGTGCTATGCAAACCATGCTAAATTTGGACAATGAAATTGGAACAAGTCAGAAAGTTCCCAAATTGTTAAAACTTGAAGATTATCAAAATTGGAAGAAACGATTTTCTACTTATATTAGCACAAATGACATTGATTTATGGATTCCAATTCGAAAGTTGTATGAACGACCAATGGAAGATGGAGATCTTAAAGAAATTCAAGACTTCGATGGTGATGAAAGAAAAAGTTATCAGCTTGAAAAGAAAGTTTATGGTTATCTTACTATGGCTTTACCTACTGAATTGCTTCATCAATTTAGTACTTGCAAGAAATCTAAGCAATTGTGGGATGCCTTATCCGCAAGATGTGAAGGAAATGCTGATTATACGAAGAGTCGAAAGAAAGTCTTGAACAAAGAATTTGATAACTTTCAAAATTATGACAATGAAAACATTACTGTTCTAGTTTCAAGATTTTCACATTTGATTAGTGAATTGAAGGTTGTTGGAATTGAAAAATCTGATGCAGATTTAAAGGAAAAGTTCATGGAAGCATTACCTGAAAAGTGGGAAAACTATGTTTTGTTACTCACTCATGACAAGGAGTATTCTACAATGACATTTCACGAGCTTACTGGAAAACTTCATGCTCGAGAAATGGAAATGTTGAATTCCAAGAAATCAACTGCTACTTTGCAACATCCTGAGTTGTATCATGGTGAGAATACAACCAGCATGAATGCTAAAGCTAAACCAAGTCTCAATTCTGCACCAAGTACAGCTTTCTTGACTGGAATTTCTGATCATTCTGATAACAAATCTTCACGGGGTTGTAGTTTTACAATTCTGAATTTTTCAAATCAAAATGCGTTTTCTGCAGAATCTACAAATGATTATGCCAATATTATTTCTGCTTTAATTTCATCTTCCTTTGGGTTGATTATCAAAGATGTTGCTGATGCCAAGATAACAAGGGATGATCTTAACGAACTTGATGATGATCAATTGCTTGAATTAGATTTAGCTTGGCAATATGCTATGCTTGGTCAAAGATCGAAACGGTTTTTCAAAAAGCATAACATGGGATCATCTGATTTCAATGGTCACTTAGGTTTTGATAAATCTAAATTGAAGTGTTATAAATGTCAACAGCTTGGACATTTTGCTAAGGAATGTCATCAGGCACATGCAAATAAGTCTGGTGTTTCTCTATCACCAAAGCCTGGTTTTACTCAACCATCTACTAGTAACACAAGCAAGAACACTGCTTTGATTGCTCAAAATGATGGTGTATATGATTGGGGTCAACAGTTTGGGTATGATTCATCTGCATTGATAGTTACGCATGATCAACAAGAAGATTTTTGTTCAGAAACTAGTTCCGACACTAGTTCAATTCCAAGTTCTTATGAATCTGCTGAAAATTTGGAGAGTTTGATGAAAGAAAATGCTTTATTGATGAATAAAGTTCAACAACTGTCTGAGGCGTTTGATGTGATTAATTCAGAGTTGGAAATTTCTAAAGATCATGGCAAGAAGTTGAGTTTAAAGAATGAGTATTTGACCATGGAAATCTAAACATTGAATGAGGTTTTGGAAGTTTTGAAGCAAGATAAAAAGAATGTTGAAATTTCAAAGGCTAAGATTTGTGAAGAACGGGATGAGTTGGTAAAAGATGTAAAGAAATGGAAGGATGAAGCTGAAGATACAACTGCTGATTTTCAGAATTTGTTTGATAAATCAAAAGTTAAACTTGATCTGCTTACGAAGAATGTTGAAGAGTCCACTGCTAAAATTGAAGCATATCAAGTTGACATGGGAAAGTTATTGGAGGAGAAGCGGGAGTTAGTTCGTGTCAATAAAGTTCAAGCCGCGAATTTGGAGATTCAGAAGCGCAACGAGGTTAAATTGAAGAAGGAATTACATGAGGGACTTGATAATTTGCGTTTGCAAAAGTTTGAAACTCATAAGGTGGCAAAGCGATTGATTGCTAAAGAAAAAGAATATGCTGAGGCTCAACAGAAAATTTCTGATCTGAAGGTTCAAGTTCTTGATGCTAATCGTTTGTTTAATAATGTTTCAAATTCTCAAGTCTTCACAAGCTTTTTAGCTAATGATGAAAATTTTGAGAAGATGTTTGATAAGACTGCTTCACCCCCTGCTCATATCAAAGAAGCTGTCAAAGAAGTGAAGGAACAAATTGAAGAATTTGATTATTCAAAAGTTTCGTCATCTACTGCTGAGGATGCGAAAGTTGTGCCGAAGAAGAAGAACAGGAAGAATAAGAAGAAGAAGGAAACGAAATCTGAGGTTTCTCCTGCACCAAAGTTTGTATCTGGCTCATCATCTGCTGATAATGTGACAACCCGTCCGAATCAGGTCAAACCTCTCTCCGTTGACTTTCGTTGACTTTTAAATTACGTATTAGTTATGTGATTTACTGCTTTAATACATGATTAACTATGATAGTTAAACGATTAACCAACTTCGATTTCCACATTAAACTAAATATATACGTACGTAAAATATAACGTCCTTCGTATATTATCCGTGGAATTTCAACAATAAGAAAATAAATATAAGATTTGACATTTTATATTTTATCAAACCGATTCGAACTAAAAACGCTTTACGAACTGCGCGCAAGTGTTACGTTGTCAAGACTTAGCCAATATCCAAAACGTTTAGCCTATTGGGCCTGGTAAGCCCATTAAGCCCAAAATAACTCCGATCGACTCGAAAATTTAACCGAACCCTCGTGACAACTAGTCGAGTAAAACCCCGAACCCGAAAACCCAACCCGCGGCCCAGATCACATTGGGCCATAACCGGCCCAACCCTTTTCCTTTTCCCCTCACGGCCCACGGACCAAGGACCCGACCCGAGCCGCGAACCCGACCCAGTTGCGGCCCAACCTGACTGGGCTTCGGCCCAGCCCTCACCGCAAAACCGAATGGGCTACGGCCCATTCTCCCTTTCGAAATCCTATTGGGCTTCGGCCCAATGATAAACAAATTAATAATTTGTTTGAGCCCACTTGATTAACAAAGTTTTATAAAAACTTAACCAAATGTTTGACCACCAATATTTTTATAAAACTTGGACCTACAATGTTTATAAAAATAAAAATCACTTTTCAATTGGATTAAATATAATGGGATTATATTTTAAAAAGTTATAATTTTTATAAACTCCCAACACCTCTATAATTTATAAAAGCTTCGAGATTTTATAAAACTAATCACCTACACTTGAGATTAGTGGGATTAATCTAAGCTTGACAACACTAAATTACCCAATGGATATTAAACCTCCTTTTTAGTATAAGTAGGAGACAAGTCTCCTACTTGTTCCCTTGTCCCTCAACACACAAACACCACACTCTCTCCCTCTCCTCCCTCTTTCGGCCGGCCCCCACCGCCAACCACCTGCTGCCGCCGGCTGCCACCGCCTCCAGCCACCGCTCCGCCGCCGTACCGCCGCCGTGAACCGCCGCCCCTCCTCCTTTTCTCACGGTTTTAACTCACCACCCATTTGTGAGTATTCTAAACCTATTTTCTTCTATATCTCTATCCTATATTCACCCTTGAACCCTTCAAGTCTTGACAACCATAAAACACTAACACAAATGTTATAATCTTTTATTTTGGAATGCTTACTTGCAACAACCAACCAAACTCTCTTCTTAACCTCCATTTTTCTTCTAAGATTCAAGATGGTGAAACACAATGGTGAAACCTTATGGCTAGTAACCTTGTGCACCTAGATCTAATGAAATCCATGGATTTCAAGTTGGTTGTTTGCAAATCCAAGCCCCTTCATAATTAATAAATGAGAATGTATATTGAGTTAATCATCAAAGTCTCTTCTTAAACCTCCATTCTTCTTATGATCTTTAAACATTTTCATGGTGTTCTAGGAACTTAAAGTAGCCAAGAAAATGAGGTGAAACACTTGGAGAAATCTATGGAAAGTATTCGAGTGCACCTAAGATCAAAATGATTACTCATATGCAAATCACTTAAACACCTAATATTACATGTTTATATTTATTTGTCCTAACACAAATGTGTTAGTGATTGTTATTTATATTTCCATGTCCTAACACAAATGTGTTAGTGATTGTTATTTACATTTCTTTGTCCTAACACAAATGTGTTAGTGATTGTTATTTACATTTCTTTGTCCTAACACAAATGTGTTAGTGATTGCATTTAAATATATATTTGGTCCCAACACAAATATGTTGGTTGATTATTTATTAATGTTATCTATTGAACAAGGTTAACTAACAATATAATCCATGTTATATTTTATTAACTTATTACATGAAATGATAATAAACAAATATATAAAAGAATCATGGACTTATTTAAATAAAAGTTACATGTGTAACCTATGACTAAAACAAAAAGAATATACTTCTTAAAATAAGTCAAGAAACATATTTAATGTGCTACTAATGATTAAATGATTGGACAAAAAGAATAAAAATAAATGCTAGATTTGATAGAAAATTTATGTCAAATGATTAATTTGACATAAAGATTTATTACAAGTTTTAACCTTTCTTAAAACTTGCTAGAAATGGACATTTTATAAAAAGATTCTTTTTGAAGATAAATATTTTCATAAAAGATTTTTATAAAAATAAACCAAGACAAATCATTTGTTTAAAATATTTACAAGGACTTTTAATGTTACTTTGATAAAAACAAAGTATCCAAAATGAACCAACGTTCGTTGGAGATTTTAAATAAAAGTCAAGTTTTATAAATCGAACGTTATAAATCCAAGCGTCGCCATAAATGTTTTTATCAACATTTTTATATATAATATTTCATGAACTTGAAATATTAACTCACCTTTGAAAATGATTAAACGTTTAAAACCTTAAATGTTTTCCTTAAAGGTTTATGTGGTATAAATAAAACAAACGTTAATAATTATTTTGACAAATAATTATTTGCAAGGAAACTTAAACTTTGTTTTATTCACTAAATAATTGTTAATCGTAATTATTCAAAATAATTATAACTTGCAAGATTAACAAAATCGACTAAGTAATTATTTAATTAAAATAATTATTCGAACTTGTGAAAATAATAATAAACATTATTATATCTTTTTACTCAATGTTCAAGACTTGGTTGAATTATTGAAGATGATTATTTGTTTATATTTATTGGACATAAATATAAATAACCATAAATGTATTTAATAAATAAATACAAGATAACGAGTTTTCGATAATACAAACGGACTTAAATCGTCAAGACTTGACCGGTATCACTTGGGTGACGTATGTTACTCAAATGATCATAGACCTTATGCATATGTTATTTAATTATTTAGGACGTTACGTGCTACCGTCCTTTGCCGCTTAAATACCGCTTATCTGCTAAAACTGTGAGTTTCACGGCCCCTTTTCCTTTTAACTGCTTTATACTTGGGGGAGAAATCATGAAAACTGATTAAATGCTTTTTACTTAATATTATGGTTTACTTGTTAGCCGTATGACTACTTGTTCTCTTACTGATTGCCCAACTTGGTACATTATCGTTATAAACGTTTGTACAACCGAAAATCCCATCATTAATTGATTTCAATTAGTTCTGTACGAAACGATAGCTAGTGAGTAGATCTATTTGGGTTGACAACCCTACCCTAACTGGTAGCTCCAGTTCTGACTCCGGATTGTCTGGGGGTACACGTCAGTTATTCTGCACTGTTTAACATCTCTGGGCAAGAGATGCCGGGTGGGTAAACTGTTAGTATTTGAAATCAAGGTTCAGGTGAGATCATACAACAACAACAATAAACCCTGATAATATTTAAGTATACCGAAACTGTTTTACAACTGCTTTACAACTGTTTAACTATCGAGTCCTAAACCTGTGAACCTCACCAACTTTATGTTGACCCGTTTTATGTTCATGATTTCTTAGGTAATTGACGAGACTTCCTTGAAGACATGCAAATGGGGCTTACAACTGCTAACGGACCTGTCCTTGGAGTCATAGTCCCAATTATCCAGCTTAACCATTTCATGCTTTTAATAATCGTTTAAGACTTATGTTTTCAAAATATGTAAGACATTAATGTTTCCACTACTCTTTCCGCTGCAATGAAACGAATTAATGTTTTATGAAGTTTTTAAATTATTAGAAGTGTTCTATGTATCCTCGACTATGATTCCATTCTCGCTCACACCCGAAACCGTTGACCGGGGTGTGACAGATTGGTATCAGAGCCGTGGTTATAGCGAACCAGGATAAACAAACAAACAAAACAAAACGGAAACCAAGCCTGGACTATAACCCACTCCGAAGCGACCATTTGCATGTCAAGACCTCATATGCTTACTTATGTTTACTTATGTGTTACCACTTTACCATGATGTTACTGACACAGTTCCTTTTGGAATATTTTCGCAGTGATGGCTTCGAAAGAGGTCATTTGCGTTGCCGATTCCGAGGAGGAGCCCAGTGTTGAGTATACGCCATCACCCGAAGACTACATCCCTTCCAGCCCCGAGACAGAGGGCGCCACTGTGGGAGTCATACGCCCGAACCCTATACCAGCAGGTTTCTTGAGTCCTATCAGGCGTAGGACCTCCGACGACACCCCCGACCACCCTGCTCCCACCGCCACTACTGGCGGTGCAGCCACTGCGGATGCCACTAGCTCCGCCGACCCCTTCGCAGGCCGAGATCGGTCTGTGAAGACCTTTGTCGCCACGCCTGGTGGCGGCAGACGGGGATTTACCCCGGGGCGGGCAGCTGGCCCATCCCGGACTAGGGAGGTCCGACGTACCTCTGGTGAGCCCGCGCCCAAGCGGCGCCAGGTGTTCGATTTACCCCACCTCGCCTGGATACCCGACCAGATCCAGCACTGGCGGATCATCGAGGAGTTCCCGAGCTGTTATGATCGGGGAGAGTCCTCACTTCCTGATCCCTTCCGCCGAGTGCCTCTGGGTATCTCGCCCTTTACTCACGAGCCCATCCCTGACACCGTCCCATTACTGGTGGCTCGTCTGAGACGCCTTGAGGCCGATCTGGGGGAGCTGAACGCCGATATCGGTCAGCTACCTGCAGCCACTGAGGTGTTTCACCTCAGGAACCAGATGGCTGAGCTGACCGGGCGCATGCGCGCCACTGACGGCGCCATGGAGTCCCTCCATGCCCACATGACCGGGGTCAGCATGGCCACGACTGATCTGCTTCTCTCGCACGAGAGGTTGCAGGGGAGAGTCTCTGCCCTGGAGTTCGTCTCCGGACGACTTCTCGCCACTCTCCAGGCCTTGACCCAGAGACCACCGGCCTTCTTCATGCCCCCAGGACCTCCACCACCCCCACCAGCATTCTAGGTAGATGAGACCTAGTAACTTTTGATAGCCATTTTATGGATGAAACATGTTAGCATTAGTCAGGATTGGGACTGCGAGCCCACGATGCAAACTTGTTATTTTGGATGTGTTTTATCTGTAATATGGTAACAAACTTGATGTATGAATTCCAATGATTATGCTATGGGAAAAATCTTTTGTTATGTTACGATTCATGTGTATGATTATGTTATGTTCATGTTATAGTTATGTTGTGATTGTGTAGTTATATTGTTACGACATGTTGTATCACTTCATCCTTCCTATCTTATGTTTCTTGGTTGAGTTGCGTGAAAATGTTTTGGCAGTTGATGTATGTCGTGGCAGTTATTCTCGAGCATGTAATAACCCCATTTACATATTATCTAAATTTTTCTTTATGTTGACAATTGTAACTTAAAGCAAAATCATGCCACCGAGACGCCGAACCACCAGGAACTCTTCACCTCCTCCACCTCCTCCCCCTATGACTCCCGAGGAAATCGAGGAGATGATTGCTAATCGCGTAGCAGAAACTGTTGCCGCTGCGGAAGCCCAGCGTCAAAACGACAATGGGGCGCGCGGTAAGTCGAATTAACCAATGTTAGAAAACACCGATTACAATTTTCCTAAATTGTATTCAAGTTTCAATCTAACAATTGCAGGCCCCCGTGAATGTTCATACAAGGACTTTATGAACTGCAAACCCTCAAATTTCAAGGGTTCCGAAGGCGCTGTTGGGTTAGTTCGCTGGTTTGAGAAAATGGAGTCCGTCTTCCGCATAAGCAACTGCCCCGAGCAGTACATGGTCAAGTATTCCACATGCGCTCTAACTGATAGCGCTCTGACATGGTGGAACTCCCATGCCGATGCTATGGGAACTGATTTGGCTTATGCCATGACTTGGGACGAGCTCAAACAGCTGCTTCGCGATGAGTACTGCCCTAGAGAAGAGCTTCAGAAACTCGAAGCTGAATTCTGGAACCTCACCATGAACGGAGCCGACGTTGCCGGCTATACTAAGAGGTTCCGTGAGCTCGCTCATCTCTGTCCGACCATGATCACTCCTCTCTACAAGAAGATTGAACGGTACATCTGGGGACTTGCACCTCATATTCAGGGGAATGTCCTCTCCTCAAACCCTCAGACTTTTCAGGATGCTGTGCGCCTGGCACACAACCTGATTTACCAAGCCAACCGTCAAGGTGTGAACCTCGACAAGAAAAAGTCTGAGAACAAGGCCCCTGAAACCAGTACCACTCCTTCCACCAACAAGAAGCCTGATAACAAGCGGAAACGCGGATTCTGGAGGAATCGCGATGATAAGGCCCCTGCCAAGGAAGCTGAAACTGTGAAGGTCTTTGCTGCTACCACCCCTACCCACGTTGTCCGAAAGACTGGATACAACGGTGGAGCACCTCTGTGCAACAAGTGCAATCTCCACCACACACTTGATTGTGGCAACGTCTACTGCAACATATGCAAGACGAAAGGGCACGTAGCACGAGATTGTCCGAAGCGCACCTGTTACGGTTGCGGAACCACCGGGCACTACAAGAAGGATTGCCCGAAGGCAGGAAACCAGGACCCGAATCAGGCTAGAGGAAGAGCCTTTGTAATCAATGCCGGAGAGGCTCGCCGTGACCCCAACACGGTGACGGGTACGTTTCTACTAAACAATCATTATGCTTCCGTTTTATTCGATACTGGTGCTGATAGGAGCTTTGTGTCTACCGAATTTGGTCAATTACTCGAAATTACCCCTGTTGCCTTAGACACTAAGTTCACAGTAGAATTAGCAAACGGAGAATTAGTAGAAACTAGCATTATTTATCCCAATTGCTCATTAGAACTCTCCGATCATCCCTTCAGCATTGATTTGATGCCTGTAGAACTAGGAAGTTTTGATGTTATCATAGGCATGGACTGGTTATCTAAGAACCGTGCGGAAATCGTGTGCCATGAGAAATTAGTTAGGATGCCACTCGAAGATGGCAACACTCTAAACGTACAAGGCGAGAAGAGTGGAACCCAACTAAACCTCATATCTAGTATGAAGGCGCGAAAGTTCCTTCGTAAAGGATGTCAGGCCATCCTAGCACACGTAACTGAGAAGAAACCGAAGGAGAAGAACATGGCAGATGTTCCCGTTGTCCGCGAATACCCGGAAGTCTTTCCCGAAGACTTGCCAGGTTTACCGCCGACGCGACAAGTGGAGTTTCGCATTGACTTAGCCCCAGGTGCCGCCCCCGTAGCCAGATCCCCGTACCGTCTGGCACCTTCTGAGATGCAGGAGTTATCTAGCCAATTGCAAGAATTGCTAGATAAAGGCTTCATTCGACCAAGCCACTCTCCGTGGGGAGCACCTGTGCTATTCGTCAAGAAGAAAGATGGAACTTTTCGGATGTGCATCGACTACCGGGAACTGAACAAACTGACTGTGAAGAACCGTTACCCGCTTCCTAGGATCGACGACCTGTTTGATCAACTCCAAGGATCGAGCTTTTACTCCAAGATTGACCTAAGATCAGGATACCATCAACTCAGAGTTAGAGATGAAGACGTTTCGAAGACAGCGTTCAGAACACGCTATGGCCATTATGAGTTCCTCGTAATGCCATTTGGTTTGACAAACGCACCTGCAGTGTTCATGGACCTGATGAACCGCGTATGCAAACCCTACCTGGATAAGTTCGTTATCGTGTTCATTGACGACATCCTTATCTACTCCCGTAGTAAGGAAGAACACGAACAACATCTGAGACTTATTCTGGAGTTGCTGAAGAAGGAAGAACTCTACGCGAAATTTTCCAAATGTGACTTTTGGATTCGCGAAGTTCACTTTCTGGGCCATGTGATCAATGATCGAGGAATCCACGTGGATCCCACAAAAATTGAGGCAATCAAGGATTGGAGCACGCCAACGACTCCAACCGAGATTCGACAATTTTTAGGTCTTGCTGGCTATTACCGCCGATTTATCGAGAACTTCTCGAAGATAGCCCAGCCACTCACCGCCCTGACCCAGAAAGATAAGAAATTTATATGGGATGCCAAGACTGAAGCAGCATTTCAGTTACTGAAGCAGAAGCTTTGTGATGCCCCGATTCTGTCACTACCTGATGGAATCGAAGACTTCGTTGTCTATTGCGATGCCTCACATCAAGGTTTAGGTTGTGTATTGATGCAACGAGAGAAAGTCATCGCATACGCATCACGACAACTGAAGATTCACGAGAAGAATTATACCACTCATGACTTGGAACTCGGAGCCGTTGTCTTTGCTCTCAAAATCTGGAGGCACTATCTTTATGGTACCCAATGTACCATATTCACTGATCATAAGAGCCTCCAACATATTTTCAATCAGAAGGAATTGAATATGAGACAACGCCGATGGGTGGAACTGCTAAATGATTACGAGTGCGAGATTCGTTATCATCCAGGCAAAGCTAACGTCGTAGCCGATGCCTTAAGCAGGAAAGAACATGCCAAACCTCGCCGCGTCCGAGCATTAGGCATGACCATCCACTCAAACCTTAATTCCCAAGTGCGCAACGCACAAATTGAAGCCCTGAAACCAGAGAACCTAACTGAAGAAGGTTTACGTGGAATGGAGAAGCAACTAGAAGAGAAACCTGATGGAACCAAGGTCTTCATGGATAGGCTATGGGTACCTGTCTATGGAGGACTTAAAGCAATTGATCTTCGATGAAGCTCACAAGTCCAGATATTCCATTCATCCTGGCTCAGACAAGATGTATCACGGTCTGAAGAAACAGTTCTGGTGGCCTAACATGAAAGCCGAAATAGCCACCTATGTCGGCAAGTGCTTAACATGTTCGAAGGTCAAGGCCGAATACCAGAAGCCCTCTGGATTGTTGACCCAACCAGTAATCCCCGAATGGAAATGGGAAGAAATTTCCATGGACTTCATCACAAAGTTGCCTAAATCTAGATCTGGTTATGACGCTATTTGGGTAATAGTCGATCGATTGACGAAGTCAGCACACTTCTTACCGGTCAATGAGACGGATAAGATGGATAAGCGAGCCAAACTTTACATAAAGGAAGTCGTCTCGCGCCACGGTGTGCCCAAATCCATCATATCCGACCGAGACAGTCGATTCACCGCACACTTCTGGAAATCTCTACAGAAAGCTTTGGGTACTCGACTCGATATGAGTACTGCCTACCATCCGCAGACAGATGGCCAAAGTGAGAGAACGATCCAAACACTTGAGGATATGCTGAGAGCATGTGTGATAGATTTCGGACCTAAGTGGGACGAGCACCTCCCTCTTGCCGAATTCTCGTATAACAATAGTTATCACACCAGCATCCAAGCCGCTCCTTTCGAAGCACTTTATGGGAGAAAGTGCAGATCTCCGCTCTGCTGGAATGAGGTTGGCGACAGTCAGTTGACTGGACCCGAGCTAATCTTTGAAACGACTGAATTAATCTTCCGGATCCGAGATCGCCTGAGAGCTGCCCGAGACAGGCAAAAGAGCTACGCCGACAACCGACGAAAACCCTTGGCCTTCAAAAAGGGTGATCGTGTCATGCTAAAGGTATCACCTTGGAAAGGTGTCATCCGGTTCGGCAAACGAGGAAAGCTCAACCCTCGTTACATTGGTCCCTTTGAAATCACTGAAACCATCGGACCAGTAGCTTATCGTTTGAACCTGCCTGCCGAGCTAAGCAGCGTTCACAATGTCTTTCATGTCTGTAATCTTAAGAAATGCTTATCTGATGAAACGCTCATCGTTCCTCTTGATGAGATTCAAGTGGACGAAACCTTGCACTTCATTGAGGAACCCGTGGAGATACTTGATCGAGAGATCAAACAGCTGAAGCATAGCCGCATTCCCATAGTAAAGGTACGATGGAACTCTAGACGAGGGCCAGAGTATACGTGGGAACGCGAGGATCAAATGCGCCGAAAGTATCCACGCCTGTTTGAGAACGTTGCAGTCCACCAGTAACCAAGACTGAATTTCGGGACGAAATTCTTCTAACTGGGGGAGAATGTGACAACCCGTCCGAATCAGGTCAAACCTCTCTCCGTTGACTTTCGTTGACTTTTAAATTACGTATTAGTTATGTGATTTACTGCTTTAATACATGATTAACTATGATAGTTAAACGATTAACCAACTTCGATTTCCACATTAAACTAAATATATACGTACGTAAAATATAACGTCCTTCGTATATTATCCGTGGAATTTCAACAATAAGAAAATAAATATAAGATTTGACATTTTATATTTTATCAAACCGATTCGAACTAAAAACGCTTTACGAACTGCGCGCAAGTGTTACGTTGTCAAGACTTAGCCAATATCCAAAACGTTTAGCCTATTGGGCCTGGTAAGCCCATTAAGCCCAAAATAACTCCGATCGACTCGAAAATTTAACCGAACCCTCGTGACAACTAGTCGAGTAAAACCCCGAACCCGAAAACCCAACCCGCGGCCCAGATCACATTGGGCCATAACCGGCCCAACCCTTTTCCTTTTCCCCTCACGGCCCACGGACCAAGGACCCGACCCGAGCCGCGAACCCGACCCAGTTGCGGCCCAACCTGACTGGGCTTCGGCCCAGCCCTCACCGCAAAACCGAATGGGCTACGGCCCATTCTCCCTTTCGAAATCCTATTGGGCTTCGGCCCAATGATAAACAAATTAATAATTTGTTTGAGCCCACTTGATTAACAAAGTTTTATAAAAACTTAACCAAATGTTTGACCACCAATATTTTTATAAAACTTGGACCTACAATGTTTATAAAAATAAAAATCACTTTTCAATTGGATTAAATATAATGGGATTATATTTTAAAAAGTTATAATTTTTATAAACTCCCAACACCTCTATAATTTATAAAAGCTTCGAGATTTTATAAAACTAATCACCTACACTTGAGATTAGTGGGATTAATCTAAGCTTGACAACACTAAATTACCCAATGGATATTAAACCTCCTTTTTAGTATAAGTAGGAGACAAGTCTCCTACTTGTTCCCTTGTCCCTCAACACACAAACACCACACTCTCTCCCTCTCCTCCCTCTTTCGGCCGGCCCCCACCGCCAACCACCTGCTGCCGCCGGCTGCCACCGCCTCCAGCCACCGCTCCGCCGCCGTACCGCCGCCGTGAACCGCCGCCCCTCCTCCTTTTCTCACGGTTTTAACTCACCACCCATTTGTGAGTATTCTAAACCTATTTTCTTCTATATCTCTATCCTATATTCACCCTTGAACCCTTCAAGTCTTGACAACCATAAAACACTAACACAAATGTTATAATCTTTTATTTTGGAATGCTTACTTGCAACAACCAACCAAACTCTCTTCTTAACCTCCATTTTTCTTCTAAGATTCAAGATGGTGAAACACAATGGTGAAACCTTATGGCTAGTAACCTTGTGCACCTAGATCTAATGAAATCCATGGATTTCAAGTTGGTTGTTTGCAAATCCAAGCCCCTTCATAATTAATAAATGAGAATGTATATTGAGTTAATCATCAAAGTCTCTTCTTAAACCTCCATTCTTCTTATGATCTTTAAACATTTTCATGGTGTTCTAGGAACTTAAAGTAGCCAAGAAAATGAGGTGAAACACTTGGAGAAATCTATGGAAAGTATTCAAGTGCACCTAAGATCAAAATGATTACTCATATGCAAATCACTTAAACACCTAATATTACATGTTTATATTTATTTGTCCTAACACAAATGTGTTAGTGATTGTTATTTATATTTCCATGTCCTAACACAAATGTGTTAGTGATTGTTATTTACATTTCTTTGTCCTAACACAAATGTGTTAGTGATTGTTATTTACATTTCTTTGTCCTAACACAAATGTGTTAGTGATTGCATTTAAATATATATTTGGTCCCAACACAAATATGTTGGTTGATTATTTATTAATGTTATCTATTGAACAAGGTTAACTAACAATATAATCCATGTTATATTTTATTAACTTATTACATGAAATGATAATAAACAAATATATAAAAGAATCATGGACTTATTTAAATAAAAGTTACATGTGTAACCTATGACTAAAACAAAAAGAATATACTTCTTAAAATAAGTCAAGAAACATATTTAATGTGCTACTAATGATTAAATGATTGGACAAAAAGAATAAAAATAAATGCTAGATTTGATAAGATAAATTTATGTCAAATGATTAATTTGACATAAATACTTGGATTTATTACAAGTTTTAACCTTTCTTAAAACTTGCTAGAAATGGACATTTTATAAAAAGATTCTTTTTGAAGATAAATATTTTCATAAAAGATTTTTATAAAAATAAACCAAGACAAATCATTTGTTTAAAATATTTACAAGGACTTTTAATGTTACTTTGATAAAAACAAAGTATCCAAAATGAACCAACGTTCGTTGGAGATTTTAAATAAAAGTCAAGTTTTATAAATCGAACGTTATAAATCCAAGCGTCGCCATAAATGTTTTTGTCAACATTTTTATATATAATATTTCATGAACTTGAAATATTAACTCACCTTTGAAAATGATTAAACGTTTAAAACCTTAAATGTTTTCCTTAAAGGTTTATGTGGTATAAATAAAACAAACGTTAATAATTATTTTGACAAATAATTATTTGCAAGGAAACTTAAACTTTGTTTTATTCACTAAATAATTGTTAATCGTAATTATTCAAAATAATTATAACTTGCAAGATTAACAAAATCGACTAAGTAATTATTTAATTAAAATAATTATTCGAACTTGTGAAAATAATAATAAACATTATTATATCTTTTTACTCAATGTTCAAGACTTGGTTGAATTATTGAAGATGATTATTTGTTTATATTTATTGGACATAAATATAAATAACCATAAATGTATTTAATAAATAAATACAAGATAACGAGTTTTCGATAATACAAACGGACTTAAATCGTCAAGACTTGACCGGTATCACTTGGGTGACGTATGTTACTCAAATGATCATAGACCTTATGCATATGTTATTTAATTATTTAGGACGTTACGTGCTACCGTCCTTTGCCGCTTAAATACCGCTTATCTGCTAAAACTGTGAGTTTCACGGCCCCTTTTCCTTTAACTGCTTTATACTTGGGGGAGAAATCATGAAAACTGATTAAATGCTTTTTACTTAATATTATGGTTTACTTGTTAGCCGTATGACTACTTGTTCTCTTACTGATTGCCCAACTTGGTACATTATCGTTATAAACGTTTGTACAACCGAAAATCCCATCATTAATTGATTTCAATTAGTTCTGTACGAAACGATAGCTAGTGAGTAGATCTATTTGGGTTGACAACCCTACCCTAACTGGTAGCTCCAGTTCTGACTCCGGATTGTCTGGGGGTACACGTCAGTTATTCTGCACTGTTTAACATCTCTGGGCAAGAGATGCCGGGTGGGTAAACTGTTAGTATTTGAAATCAAGGTTCAGGTGAGATCATACAACAACAACAATAAACCCTGATAATATTTAAGTATACCGAAACTGTTTTACAACTGCTTTACAAATGTTTAACTATCGAGTCCTAAACCTGTGAACCTCACCAACTTTATGTTGACCCGTTTTATGTTCATGATTTCTTAGGTAATTGACGAGACTTCCTTGAAGACATGCAAATGGGGCTTACAACTGCTAACGGACCTGTCCTTGGAGTCATAGTCCCAATTATCCAGCTTAACCATTTTATGCTTTTAATAATCGTTTAAGACTTATGTTTTCAAAATATGTAAGACATTAATGTTTCCACTACTCTTTCCGCTGCAATGAAACGAATTAATGTTTTATGAAGTTTTTAAATTATTAGAAGTGTTCTATGTATCCTCGACTATGATTCCATTCTCGCTCACACCCGAAACCGTTGACCGGGGTGTGACAGATAATGAGAAGTCGGCTATTTCTAGTGACAAGATTCTGTCTCAACCTGAGTTTGATGAAAAGATTTTTTATGACCAAAAGAATGTCACTGAAGTAAAAGCTGAATTTTCTCGATTGGATAAGAATGGTCATTCCTCACCTGAGGAGAAAATTTCTGGAAAGCATGAAGGATTGGGTTTTCACAGGATGGAAAACAACGGTGAAAAGGTTCAAGCATCTTCATCTCCAGATTTGAAGAAATTAAAGATGCAACAAGTGAAGAAGGAATTTTTTCAAGCTGATAAAATTCAACCCGAACGTTTTTACAAACTCAAGGGTTCGGATCAATTATTTTCAGACAAAGAATTTCCACTTCATTGTGTTGATGCTCGGAAGATTGCTGAGGTCTTTGTGAAAGCAACTATTTCTTCTAAAAGTTCTCAATCTCTAAGCCCTACATCTAAATGGGTATATGATCACAGGCATCAGGTATATGATTCTCATTCTGATCATGTTAGAGATATTCATGTGTGTTCTTCGCAGGTACATCACCAATGGGATAAAACGACAAGAATTTGTTATATTTGTCGTCGTCCAAGACATATGGCAAAAGATTGTCCATCACCTGCTGCTTCACCCCATAGATTTTACATGAAATCAGCTTTTGGTAAATCTGCCACACCAAAGTTCTTTGATGAACAAGGCAGAGTTTTTGATGAAATTAAACCTACATTCTTTCATAAACAAAAACATTTTGTTCCAATGTTTACAAAGGTTCAAAGTGTAGGTTCATCATCACAGTCACCTGTGATTGTTTCATCAAAATCTGAATTAGCAAAACAACCACAATGGAAACCTAAGGTGGTTTCTAAACAAAACAAGGACACTGGTCGACCAGAAGCAATTCGCTTCGGGTCATTTTTGGACTAGTTAGTTTAACCAGTGTGCAGGTACTTCTCAAAAACCTATCGAAGATTGCAAAGTTGTTGATGGAGGAGTATTCTGCTTAATTTAAATGTTCATGATAAATCTTTCTAAAATTTTCTAAAATTGCATCGTATCCGTGTTGATTGATCACTTTTCTTTGTTTACAAAGTTTTTTCTCAAAAAACCCAAAAATAGAGTCTTGTTTTGTGTAAAATGAAAATCCAAAAAAATAGCGTTTTTCATTTTAAGGGGGAGAATTGTAAGTAAGGGGGATTAATTGGGAAAATGCATGTTATGGGGAGAGAGTGAATACATGCCAAATATATAATGAAGGAAGGTGAATTCATGCCAAATATAAAAAAAATTGTGAGAAATTGATTATTGGGAAATGATGGTACATTGGCTTACGTGTCTGACTCATGAATAGAGTAGATGAAAGGGCCATAAGATCATTGTTTGATATGCTTGGTAGACTCGGTAAATCAGAAAGTATTCAGATGTGATATTCACTAAATACTAATGCTTGACCATGTGGATAACATCTTGATGCATATTTCATGACACAAAAAGAAAAATAAGTGTGAAAGTCAAAATGAGAAGTCACTGTGTATACATGTGTTCATTTTGCAAAGATTTAAACTTGTTTGATTTTCTTTATTTTGTCAAACGATCGGACTTTCTCTGCGTATCGAAAGATCGACCTGATTGTTGTTCGTTTGACGTTCTGCTTTATTTTCTTTGGTGTTTCGTATAACTCATCGGACTTTCTCTGCGTGTACGGGAGTACCGACCTGATTGTTGTTGGGTTATACAATTTCAACTTGTTTTATTTTATTTTTTTGTTAAATCTGAGGCCTTATCTGCGTATCGAAAGATCGACCTTAAGGTAGACGATTTAACGTTCTTATTTCTTTTTGCATGGAACACAGTTGACTATATCATGAAAATATTATGCATTGTGGAAAATCACAAGTGCTGTCACACAAAAGGAAAAGAAATGAAAAGCTGAAAATGTCTGATTATGTCTGATAGTGTGGGATACATTGGTCAAAGCAAATCTAATCAATACCGTTAACATATCCAAATGGTATGAGTATGATTCTGCCTGAGTTTAAGTTGGACAAATTATACCAGCAATCAACATGACTTATGTGCTTCGATTAATCGAAATTGAAGTGCAGTTCAGTGCGTTATGTTCAATATGATCCCATATAGTGATCTTTCTCATACCAAAAATAGTGTTTGATTCTGTGTTGCAATTTCATTTCATTTCAGAAAAGAACAAAAAGATTTTCGGTGTGTTTTAGCATAAACTGTCTAAAAGTCAAAAAGATTTTGTTTCTGCTTTATTTTCGATCTGATCATCACGTGATACAAATCATTTTCAATATCATATCTTGGAGTCTCGAAGAGACGTTTTGCGCCAAGATTATTTTAAATGTTTGAACAGGTTGCTATGTGCAAGATATCACTACTTCAAGTCTTCTGAAGCTGTTGATAAAAGATCAGAGATACTCTACAATGTTATTCAGATTAAGCTACGATCGAGTTGAAGAGGAGTTTGTTTGACGATTCATTTCCTTGAACGAACGGATTCTACACTTGAGGGGGAGCTTGATTGAAGATACAAAGTTGATGATATTGAAGAGATTCTGCACACGACGAGGGGGAGTTTGTTGATACCTGAGATGTGCGTCGTGTGAAGTATCAAGCAAGATCAAGATCAAGTGAACTAGGTCTGGCCGATCTAGGTCCGAACCTGAAGTTCTGACTGGCCGAATCTTAGGTTTGGCCGAAGCTCGGCCAGCTGGGTATA
>JBCNJP010000008.1:24275325-24378870 GCA_039602395.1 Deinandra increscens subsp. villosa
TAACCGCGTGGGGGTATGATCCAGACCAGGATCCCAGACTTCAGTTACAAACAAACCACAACAGAGTTATAATAAGTAATAAAGAGCATTAATTACAGACCCAAAATGAATTAACGGTTAAGCGGAAGCATAAAACGAGTTACAGCTATGGTTCACAAAATGATTAGTTTAACTGATTGGAAATATAGATTTCAATCCAAAAGTAATGTTTAGTACTGCCGCTGCCTGTGCCTTCGATGATCCTCCTAGCGACCTGAAAAGCATTCAACAATCAAGTGTCAGCCAAGGCTGGTGAGTTCACTAAAGCAGTCTACCCGTCACAAGTAGACCTAATGTTTATGAATAAAGACAGGTAATACACAATCAATATCATAAGACCAGTAAAATTCCATATCGTAGGTAGCTAGCCTATAGTTATGTACACCTGAATTGTTCGTAACCGAAGCTGACAATGTTTTGATAGGGAATACCTATGAACCTTGCCTTCCCGCGTCTTGAAGGATCACGGAGGGTAGGCTAACATTGGTCTCAGTCCGACCGCCAGTCGGGAGGGTGCATCCCGTGCACCGCTGAGCGGGGGTGTCAATCCCCAGTAGTACTACTCAATATTACCTCGCTACTGTATATTAACGGCTCGAATGTAAGGACTTTTTAAATAAATAAGTTCAATTCAGTGTCACATATGATATTATGTCGGAAATTTACCCAGTAAGAAAACCTTACCGTTTGGGTCACCATCCTTACCGGATGTAACCACTTGCGCGTTATCGTCCCTGAACGGACATAACAATAATATAAATGAACTCACCTTAGGGGGGCACTGGTACACAGCAAAAGATTCAACAAGTCGGTCACACACAACCTGTTTGGGTAAATATGGCCTAAACGGGTTAGGAGGTGTCGCGAGGACGAAAATAGCAATCTTAGCACCTAAACATGTTTCATGTAGTCACACAAGTCATATAATGCATACACAAGTTTCAGATTGAGAGAATTTCAAAGAATTGCCATTTTGGTCAAAGTTGACTCAGAAAGTCAACTTCAACACTCAAACTAGTGGCATAGTCAAAATCTACATACTTAGGAGTTAGGATCTTAAATTTTGCAGGCTTAAACTACTTGTTAAACATGACTTGTTGCAAAAAGAATCAATCAAAAACATCGAATAACGAAGAAGTTATGCACATTGCAAGTTGACCCATTTGGCACATAGTTAACTAGTTCATGGAAATTTGAAATTGGCATAACTCACTCAATTTTTGGGTTTTAAACCTCAAATGCTCCAGATCCTATATTTAATATGTGTATATCAATTTCAAATAGCAAACACCCCAACATAATAAGGTTTACATGTCCGACCCGTTAGAAAAGTCTACTTTTTAAAATTCCAAACAGCTTTGAGTACCTGTTTTGCAGCAGCAGTTTGGGTGACCAAACGAAGGTTTTAGAAGGCGTATAAATAGCCGTTTTAAAGCTAAGACATCCTAGTTTATCACCCAACAAGAATCAATCATGTTCGATCAAAAATGAGCAAGTTATGGCTATTGAAAGTTGACCAAAAATCAGTTTTGTTGCAGAAGGTCAAAGTAGGCAAATTGAATTTGATTAATCCATAATTTGATCAAAGCTTGGAGTTTGTTTACCAAAACCTCCAGATCTTAGTTTTAATATATAAACCTCAATTTTAATTTAACAAACGCCCTCATTATAGCAAGGTTATACATGCTCGTCTAAAATGTAAAGTCTACTTTTCACTGAAAAAGACAGCTCTGCGCACCTAACTTGCAGCAGTGTTTTGGACTGACCAAACGGACGTTTTAGAAAGTGTGCGAGTAGCCGATTCGTAAAGCTAAGACATAATACTTTACTAGGGAAAAAGAATCAACTGATTTCGATGCAAAATTGAGCAAGTTATGACCTCTGCAAGCATGGCCTAAAAATTCTGGCCGAATCTGTCCGACTTTTAATAGTTTGTAAAAATTATCGGTTTAAAGCTTTTGAGCAACAATTTGAGTCATCCAACTACAACTAACAACATTCGTAAACACTATTATCATGGATTTTCTAGTTCCTAACACAAATCATATCAAGAACATAACAAAATTTAAGCATGCCAGCTAGCATATCAAGTATATATTCATCCTCAATTTCAAGTACCCACATACCCACAATTTTTCAAGAACACTTCTAAACACATTCTAACCACATGAAAATCACAGTCATGATACGCATCTCAAATCTGTCCAAAATCAGAATTTAACATAACTCTTCATAAAACATGATTCAAGAGCATGCATATCACACCAAATAGCACATAAACACATAGATTACACACTTGCATTCAGCAAATTTCGGATGTTCAGAGATTTTTAGGGCTTACCAATTCGGAGAAAGAATGGCAGATTTGAGAAGGAAGAGATGAAACCAAAGCTTCTCCTGACACTTCTTGATGCTTGAATGAGGTTAGGAAGCCTTAATCTTGCTTGATTTGAATAAAAATCCAAGAATTTGAAGTGTGTATGTGTGTGTGGTGCGTGAACCGTGAAGAAGAAGATGAAGGGGAAGAAATGAAGTCGTGAAAGGGAAGGGGGAGGGGAGTCTTAGGGCAGATTTTAAGTTAGAAGGAATTACACAAATAGTCCCTCTAGCTTTCATTTCACACCCAAATGACCTAAGTCAAGTAAAAAGTGGGGTTTGAACCCAAAACTTGGAAAATAAAAACACTAGAAATGTTTCTAAATGTTTATAACTTGTTTAACATAAAATGTTTAGTCGGGACAAGTATAAATATCATTTACACATAAATATTCCAATTCACACACGAAGTCCGGTTTTACCCGAAAACGCAAATTTTGAAATTTACACATAAAGTCATGAATTTAATTCACGAAACAAGTTACTAACATCAATTATCAAATAACATTAACACATATGCAATGATTCAGATAACGGGTCACGGGTTCGCTAACAGAACTAACAGAGTTAACGGAAAAAGTTAACGGAGTTAACTTGGGAAGTTGCAATTGTCACAGCCTCCCCATGTTAAAGAATTTTCGTCCCGAAAATTGTCGTAATGCTCAAGATGCGTAAAATTTCCGGTTGTCACATCGTCCCCGAGTTGAAAGGAAATTTCGTCCCAAAATTTACTTTAGTGCTAACTGTTTCACGGAATTTGCCCTGATAGTATTATTATTAGAGAATCCAAGTTCTCTGTTCCAAGGGGAGTGATGGACGGTATATGATTAAAAGCATCGAATGGACATTGAGCGTGAGCGTATAAAGGGTGATTTTTCTATAACAAACGTTTCCAGGAGTAAATCGAATCGTGTTGCATGGTTAGGTTTGACAAGCGTCACGATGACACCGTATCCGAAATCGAAATATCGAAATATTGAATGTGACGAAATGACCACACGGTCGAGTAGCCTTCGGCTATAAGGCCCAATATGATAATAGAAAGTGTCGTGTCGAGTGACATGGCAGAGATAAGGAGAGCTATGAAAAGTTCGAGTGTTAACGTATTGGTAGGGTGAGCACGCACCCTTGATCTTGTCTGAGATCGGATGGTTCATATCGTTCGTAAGAGGGGATTAGACTGACGATGTTACATGGCATTATAGCACCAATAGCACGGCGGGTAAACGTGGAAATCTTCATGAAGAGGCACTCTGCTTCACCAAGTCGGTGACTAGCTGAAATTTAGGCTCACGCGAGCTCAATAGGCAATGGTTTATCAGAAGTGTAGCAAGGGTGGACAAATCGAAGTACTTCACCAATTTCCAGGGTGGATCAAGACAGATATGAATTCTCGGGCAGGTAAGCGTCGGCAAAAGTTTTGAAAAGGTCACTTGGTTGCTCAGAAAGGAACAGGTGATACTGTCCTTTGTGATACAAGACTTGCGATGTTAAAGCATATGCATGAGGGACATACAACTCATGACGGAAGTAACATGATTCTTAAAAATGAGGTTTTTGTCTATGATTTTAAGGTAAATATGCGGTTCGGCACTGATC
The DNA here is from genome assembly GCA_039602395.1 of Deinandra increscens subsp. villosa. Lineage (NCBI taxonomy): Eukaryota > Viridiplantae > Streptophyta > Magnoliopsida > Asterales > Asteraceae > Deinandra > Deinandra increscens. The sequence continues at coordinate 24,279,340 of JBCNJP010000008.1, forward strand.
CCACCCTCTTCATGCCGAGAGTGCTTATATATAGGGTGTACCGCAGCTAACCCACCACACTGTCAACACGTTGAGGGTGCACCAGTTATCTTGCCATTTCTGGCTACTTGACGAATTTTGTTAAATGATTTCTTGAAAAACAGAAAATGTTACGTTTTTCTTCAATGTCCCTGAATATAATAAGAGTGAAGGTTTGAAATCGTGCATCATGTGAAAACTTCAAAGTTTGCGACAAAAAGGTTTTTCCATTTAGAGTTTAACATACGCAACGCGGGCAATCAATACTACAGGGGTTTCTGAATTAGAATCAAAAAAAAATATATGTTGAAGATGGGGCTCGCCAACATGGAATATGTCGTTACACGTATCGCTCTCCGGTAAGATCTAGAATATGGGATGACGTTTCCACGACGGAAAGGTTATTTGCGAAAGCATGAATAATATAAAGTATGTGGTTGCCGATTCAGCTGTGAAGGATGGGGTGGCTGGTGCAGGGTAGTTTGCAACTGGTCACCTCTAAGGGAGTCTCCCAGTACCTTTGTCGCGAATCTGGAGAAAGACGATTTGGGGCGATCAATATCTAATGCAAATGCGTCAGTGATGCTACCGTACAGAAGGATAAACGTCGTGTAAGAACATCAGTTTACATTGGTCGTCATGGGTGAGTAAGGGTGCAAACGGGTGATAAGAGTGGGTTTTCGAAACACCAAGTGCTGACGAAATTTTAAAATATTACCTGGCATTCAATGAGGGTATACACGAATTGTAGCTATGGTTTCACGGGGTTTACTGTGTATGGAAAAGTCATGTTGTGTGTAAGATGTGAAAATATCGGGTACTTAGTGATCCTTGCGTAGCTCGACGCACATAGGGTTGATTCAAACATGTCTTCATCCAATCACAAGGTTCGGGTCAGTTATTCGCTCGGTCACTATAGAGCGGGGGTTCCAATGTAAGTTTTCTGGAGACAAGGAATATGAACAATGGGTATCAATATACGATATTGCAGAACTTTCCTAGCACACTGTTGCCGAGTGTCGGGTGTCAAAGTTTGTCGTACGGGGGCGCTTGAAAACAATAAGGGGCATGGAAGTGTCATCGATGAGGTTAGCTAGCCGCGACGGCTCCTGGCTTGCAGATCATCCAAGCCACACCAGGTAAGAGAGAAGAGAGATTCGCTGAAAATCAAGTTCACAAATAAAATCGAGTGTTGAAACTGAAGTGGATTGTACGGGTTCAGGAAGGTTCTCGACCAATGCTGCTCCGTCGAGTGAAATCATATTTGTAGTAGGGTATAGAGTGCGTGAGATCGCGACGAGGCCATGATCAGCAAATTTGACTCGTTCAGACGTATCAGGGGTTACTAGTCAAGAGAGGAAAACTCCACAAGATTTTCCTGCAGAAAGGTTGGTTCCAATGTTCGAAGCATAATCGTCGGGTTTCATCGGGTTTGCATTTATGAAGTTGTTGCGCAACTGTGGGAGCTTGGAGAATGGTTATGGCGGTTAACGTCATAGGGGTAGGATTAGGGCTACTGATGAATCAGGCTCAGTTGTGAGTTAGGATCGCTCGCAGCGAGGGGAGATCTTGTCATCGGATAAGGTGAGTGGTAAGATGTCTTACTACGGTTGCCATTGCACCAGCATTAATAGAGGAGTTCAGATGGGTTGGAAGCCATATCTAGGAAGGATGAGAACAGGTGTGATAACGCATGACGGGTGTGGTTGAGGGTCGTAAGCTTGGGAATTGACATAACGGGATTTTTGAAATGAAAGGTCGTATCCCTTATAACCGACGGTTTGCCGAGTAGAATTCCCCAGGGATTCCATACACTGCAAATTACATTTACGTGTGCACCCGTAACGGTAATTTACCTTGTATGGTCACGCTGGTTCCTCTTACTTTAGCCACCAGGTTCGGATGGGGGGTAGTACATGGTTTCAAAGGGGTAAGCATCAAGAATGTGGTCATTTAAATCAAAGGTAACTGACAGGGATTTTCCAAGGGGACAGGTTGTGAGGGTAAACATCTCACCCAATTCTAAAATTTTCCGTTGGTACGATTGGATAAGCAAATGGTTTAACAGGAGTTTGGATAGGGCACGCTACAATGTCCCAACTTAACCTCAGAGCTATTCACACCTATGCATATATACAAAGAGGGAGAATATCACATTCACACGAAACTATCACACAACAGCTATGCGATTAAAATGCAAGGTCTAAATTGACCAAGGAAAAAAGAGGTGTCGGTATTCTAAGGTAACAATCATAGTCACAAGCATCCCAAGGGGAATCATCTGGTTCTCATACAAGGTTGCCCTAAACAAGGCTAAACAACATTCATTACTAATGCATTCCAATAAAGGTTGCTCTCAGTATTGTGTAAACTGGGTGGCTTGCCCGAAAAGGATCTACAACGAGCTCCTATTTATGCTATAACTGAGTAGGGTCAGTTAAATTTGTCTAAGTACGTCGGGATCATAATCATTAGAGTCTAGATTACCATGATCTAGGTCACTAAAAGCAGGTCCTGCTAAGGTTGTTAAGGCATGTAGCAATATCGTTTAAGTGTCAAGACCAAGTCCGTTTAGAGATAGCCATCAAGTTCGTTAAGCATAGAACAAATTCGCTAGATAGCAGGTTCGTTAAGAACAATACGGGTAAGCCAAGAGTCAAAGTTTCAGGTTCAATCACTGGCAGGTCGTTTAGAAGAGTTCAAATCTGCTATAGGCAAAATGAAGTTCGTTAAGAAGCAATGTAACAAGTACGCTAAGTCGTTATAGTTAGTAAAATTTTTCTAACTCACAAATTGTTCCAAAATGTCTAAGTCTCAGGAAAGAAAAATTTCTACCAGAATTTAGGTTTCGATGCTAACACAAGACAGTGAATTGTAGTTGAGGATCACCTTTGGCACGCGGGGCAGTACTTTTGAGAAGTGTTGTAACTGAAGTTTTCAAAATAGTTACAGTTCAGAAATTTTTAATTTTCCTTAAAAATGTTCTGATTCGCTGTAACCGAGGGCTCTGATACCAATCTGTCACACCCCCAATTTCCACCTAACGGAGTTTAACCGCGTGGGGGTATGATCCAGACCAGGATCCCAGACTTCAGTTACAAACAAACCACAACAGAGTTATAATAAGTAATAAAGAGCATTAATTACAGACCCAAAATGAATTAACGGTTAAGCGGAAGCATAAAACGAGTTACAGCTATGGTTCACAAAATGATTAGTTTAACTGATTGGAAATATAGATTTCAATCCAAAAGTAATGTTTAGTACTGCCGCTGCCTGTGCCTTCGATGATCCTCCTAGCGACCTGAAAAGCATTCAACAATCAAGTGTCAGCCAAGGCTGGTGAGTTCACTAAAGCAGTCTACCCGTCACAAGTAGACCTAATGTTTATGAATAAAGACAGGTAATACACAATCAATATCATAAGACCAGTAAAATTCCATATCGTAGGTAGCTAGCCTATAGTTATGTACACCTGAATTGTTCGTAACCGAAGCTGACAATGTTTTGATAGGGAATACCTATGAACCTTGCCTTCCCGCGTCTTGAAGGATCACGGAGGGTAGGCTAACATTGGTCTCAGTCCGACCGCCAGTCGGGAGGGTGCATCCCGTGCACCGCTGAGCGGGGGTGTCAATCCCCAGTAGTACTACTCAATATTACCTCGCTACTGTATATTAACGGCTCGAATGTAAGGACTTTTTAAATAAATAAGTTCAATTCAGTGTCACATATGATATTATGTCGGAAATTTACCCAGTAAGAAAACCTTACCGTTTGGGTCACCATCCTTACCGGATGTAACCACTTGCGCGTTATCGTCCCTGAACGGACATAACAATAATATAAATGAACTCACCTTAGGGGGCACTGGTACACAGCAAAAGATTCAACAAGTCGGTCACACACAACCTGTTTGGGTAAATATGGCCTAAACGGGTTAGGAGGTGTCGCGAGGACGAAAATAGCAATCTTAGCACCTAAACATGTTTCATGTAGTCACACAAGTCATATAATGCATACACAAGTTTCAGATTGAGAGAATTTCAAAGAATTGCCATTTTGGTCAAAGTTGACTCAGAAAGTCAACTTCAACACTCAAACTAGTGGCATAGTCAAAATCTACATACTTAGGAGTTAGGATCTTAAATTTTGCAGGCTTAAACTACTTGTTAAACATGACTTGTTGCAAAAAGAATCAATCAAAAACATCGAATAACGAAGAAGTTATGCACATTGCAAGTTGACCCATTTGGCACATAGTTAACTAGTTCATGGAAATTTGAAATTGGCATAACTCACTCAATTTTTGGGTTTTAAACCTCAAATGCTCCAGATCCTATATTTAATATGTGTATATCAATTTCAAATAGCAAACACCCCAACATAATAAGGTTTACATGTCCGACCCGTTAGAAAAGTCTACTTTTTAAAATTCCAAACAGCTTTGAGTACCTGTTTTGCAGCAGCAGTTTGGGTGACCAAACGAAGGTTTTAGAAGGCGTATAAATAGCCGTTTTAAAGCTAAGACATCCTAGTTTATCACCCAACAAGAATCAATCATGTTCGATCAAAAATGAGCAAGTTATGGCTATTGAAAGTTGACCAAAAATCAGTTTTGTTGCAGAAGGTCAAAGTAGGCAAATTGAATTTGATTAATCCATAATTTGATCAAAGCTTGGAGTTTGTTTACCAAAACCTCCAGATCTTAGTTTTAATATATAAACCTCAATTTTAATTTAACAAACGCACTCATTATAGCAAGGTTATACATGCTCGTCTAAAATGTAAAGTCTACTTTTCACTGAAAAAGACAGCTCTGCGCACCTAACTTGCAGCAGTGTTTTGGACTGACCAAACGGACGTTTTAGAAAGTGTGCGAGTAGCCGACTGCGAAGCTAAGACATAATACTTTACTAGGGAAAAAGAATCAACTGATTCCGATGCAAAATTGAGCAAGTTATGACCTCTGCAACATGGCCTAAAAATTCTGGCCAAATCTGTCCGACTTTTAATAGTTTGTAAAAATTATCGGTTTAAAGCTTTTGAGCAACAATTTGGTCATCCAACTACAACTAACAACATTGTAAACACTATTATCATGGATTTTCAGTTCCTAACACAAATCATATCAAGAACATAACAAAATTTAAGCATGCCAGCTAGCATATAAGTATATATTCTTCAATTTCAAGTACCCACATACCCACAATTTTTCAAGAACACTTCTAAACAACTAACCACATGAAAATCACAGTCATGATACGCATCTCAAATCTGTCCAAAATCAGAATTTAACTTAACCCTTCATAAAACATGATTCAAGAGCATGCATATCACACCAAATAGCACATAAACACAAGATTACACACTTGCATTCAGCAAATTTCGGATGTTCAGAGATTTTTAGGGCTTACCAATTCGGAGAAAGAAATGGCAGATTTGAGAAGGAAGAGATGAAACCAAAGCTTCTCCTACACTTCTTGATGCTTGAATGAGGTTAGGAAGCCTTAATCTTGCTTGATTTGAATAAAAATCCAAGAATTTGAAGGTGTATGTGTGTGTGGTGCGTGAACCGTGAAGAAGAAGATGAAGGGGAAGAAATGAAGTCGTGAAAGGGAGGGGGAGGGGAGTCTTAGGGCAGATTTTAAGTTAGAAGGAATTACACAAATAGTCCCTCTAGCTTTCATTTCACACCCAAATGACCTAAGTCAAGTAAAAAGTGGGGTTTGAACCCAAAACTTGGAAAATAAAAACACTAGAAATGTTTCTAAATGTTTATAACTTGTTTAACATAAAATGTTTAGTCGGGACAAGTATAAATATCATTTACACATAAAATTCCAATTCACACACGAAGTCCGGTTTTACCCGAAAACGCAAATTCTGAAATTTACACATAAAGTCATGAATTTAATTCACGAAACAAGTTACTAACATCAATTATCAAATAACATTAACACATATGCAATGATTCAGATAACGGGTCACGGGTTCGCTAACAGAACTAACAGAGTTAACGGAAAAAGTTAACGGAGTTAACTTGGGAAGTTGCAATTGTCACAGAATCTGCTGAAAATTTGGAGAGTTTGATGAAAGAAAATGCTTTATTGATGAATAAAGTTCAACAACTGTCTGAGGCGTTTGATGTGATTAATTCAGAGTTGGAAATTTCTAAAGATCATGGCAAGAAGTTGAGTTTAAAGAATGAGTATTTGACCATGGAAATCCAAACATTGAATGAGGTTTTGGAAGTTTTGAAGCAAGATAAAAAGAATGTTGAAATTTCAAAGGCTAAGATTTGTGAAGAACGGGATGAGTTGGTAAAAGATGTAAAGAAATGGAAGGATGAAGCTGAAGATACAACTGCTGATTTTCAGAATTTGTTTGATAAATCAAAAGTTAAACTTGATCTGCTTACGAAGAATGTTGAAGAGTCCACTGCTAAAATTGAAGCATATCAAGTTGACATGGGAAAGTTATTGGAGGAGAAGCGGGAGTTAGTTCGTGTCAATAAAGTTCAAGCCGCGAATTTGGAGATTCAGAAGCGCAACGAGGTTAAATTGAAGAAGGAATTACATGAGGGACTTGATAATTTGCGTTTGCAAAAGTTTGAAACTCATAAGGTGGCAAAGCGATTGATTGCTAAAGAAAAAGAATATGCTGAGGCTCAACAGAAAATTTCTGATCTGAAGGTTCAAGTTCTTGATGCTAATCGTTTGTTTAATAATGTTTCAAATTCTCAAGTCTTCACAAGCTTTTTAGCTAATGATGAAAATTTTGAGAAGATGTTTGATAAGACTGCTTCACCCCCTGCTCATATCAAAGAAGCTGTCAAAGAAGTGAAGGAACAAATTGAAGAATTTGATTATTCAAAAGTTTCGTCATCTACTGCTGAGGATGCGAAAGTTGTGCCGAAGAAGAAGAACAGGAAGAATAAGAAGAAGAAGGAAACGAAATCTGAGGTTTCTCCTGCACCAAAGTTTGTATCTGGCTCATCATCTGCTGATAATGAGAAGTCGGCTATTTCTAGTGACAAGATTCTGTCTCAACCTGAGTTTGATGAAAAGATTTTTTATGACCAAAAGAATGTCACTGAAGTAAAAGCTGAATTTTCTCGATTGGCTAAGAATGGTCATTCCTCACCTGAGGAGAAAATTTCTGGAAAGCATGAAGGATTGGGTTTTCACAGGATGGAAAACAACGCTGAAAAGGTTCAAGCATCTTCATCTCCAGATTTGAAGAAATTAAAGATGCAACAAGTGAAGAAGGAATTTTTTCAAGCTGATAAAATTCAACCCGAACGTTTTTACAAACTCAAGGGTTCGGATCAATTATTTTCAGACAAAGAATTTCCACTTCACTGTGTTGATGCTCGGAAGATTGCTGAGGTCTTTGTGAAAGCAACTATTTCTTCTAAAAGTTCTCAATCTCTAAGCCCTACATCTAAATGGGTATATGATCACAGGCATCAGGTATATGATTCTCATTCTGATCATGTTAGAGATATTCATGTGTGTTCTTCGCAGGTACATCACCAATGGGATAAAACGACAAGAATTTGTTATATTTGTCGTCGTCCAAGACATATGGCAAAAGATTGTCCATCACCTGCTGCTTCACCCCATAGATTTTACATGAAATCAGCTTTTGGTAAATCTGCCACACCAAAGTTCTTTGATGAACAAGGCAGAGTTTTTGATGAAATTAAACCTACATTCTTTCATAAACAAAAACATTTTGTTCCAATGTTTACAAAGGTTCAAAGTGTAGGTTCATCATCACAGTCACCTGTGATTGTTTCATCAAAATCTGAATTAGCAAAACAACCACAATGGAAACCTAAGGTGGTTTCTAAACAAAACAAGGACACTGGTCGACCAGAAGCAATTCGCTTCGGGTCATTTTTGGACTAGTTAGTTTAACCAGTGTGCAGGTACTTCTCGAAAACCTATCGAAGATTGCAAAGTTGTTGATGGAGGAGTATTCTGCTTAATTTAAATGTTCATGATAAATCTTTCTAAAATTTTCTAAAATTGCATCGTATCCGTGTTGATTGATCACTTTTCTTTGTTTACAAAGTTTTTTCTCAAAAAACCCAAAAATAGAGTCTTGTTTTGTGTAAAATGAAAATCCAAAAAAATAGCGTTTTTCATTTTAAGGGGGAGAATTGTAAGTAAGGGGGATTAATTGGGAAAATGCATGTTATGGGGAGAGAGTGAATACATGCCAAATATATAATGAAGGAAGGTGAATTCATGCCAAATATAAAAAAAATTGTGAGAAATTGATTATTGGGAAATGATGGTACATTGGCTTACGTGTCTGACTCATGAATAGAGTAGATGAAAGGGCCATAAGATCATTGTTTGATATGCTTGGTAGACTCGGTAAATCAGAAAGTATTCAGATGTGATATTCACTAAATACTAATGCTTGACCATGTGGATAACATCTTGATGCATATTTCATGACACAAAAAGAAAAATAAGTGTGAAAGTCAAAATGAGAAGTCACTGTGTATACATGTGTTCATTTTGCAAAGATTTAAACTTGTTTGATTTTCTTTATTTTGTCAAACGATCGGACTTTCTCTGCGTATCGAAAGATCGACCTGATTGTTGTTCGTTTGACGTTCTGCTTTATTTTCTTTGGTGTTTCGTATAACTCATCGGACTTTCTCTGCGTGTACGGGAGTACCGACCTGATTGTTGTTGGGTTATACAATTTCAACTTGTTTTATTTTATTTTTTTGTTAAATCTGAGGCCTTATCTGCGTATCGAAAGATCGACCTTAAGGTAGACGATTTAACGTTCTTATTTCTTTTTGCATGGAACACAGTTGACTATATCATGAAAATATTATGCATTGTGGAAAATCACAAGTGCTGTCACACAAAAGGAAAAGAAATGAAAAGCTGAAAATGTCTGATTATGTCTGATAGTGTGGGATACATTGGTCAAAGCAAATCTAATCAATACCTTAACATATCCAAATGTTATGAGTATGATTCTGCCTGAGTTTAAGTTGGACAAATTATACCAGCAATCAACATGACTTATGTGCTTCGATTAATCGAAATTGAAGTGCAGTTCAGTGCGTTATGTTCAATATGATCCCATATAGTGATCTTTCTCATACCAAAAATAGTGTTTGATTCTGTGTTGCAATTTCATTTCATTTCAGAAAAGAACAAAAAGATTTTCGGTGTGTTTTAGCATAAACTGTCTAAAAGTCAAAAAGATTTTGTTTCTGCTTTATTTTCGATCTGATCATCACGTGATACAAATCATTTTCAATATCATATCTTGGAGTCTCGAAGAGACGTTTTGCGCCAAGATTATTTTAAATGTTTGAACAGGTTGCTATGTGCAAGATATCACTACTTCAAGTCTTCTGAAGCTGTTGATAAAAGATCAGAGATACTCTACAATGTTATCAGATTAAGCTACGATCGAGTTGAAGAGGAGTTTGTTTGACGATTCATTTCCTTGAACGAACGGATTCTACACTTGAGGGGGAGCTTGATTGAAGATACAAAGTTGATGATATTGAAGAGATTCTGCACACGACGAGGGGGAGTTTGTTGATACCTGAGATGTGCGTCGTGTGAAGTATCAAGCAAGATCAAGATCAAGTGAACTAGGTCTGGCCGATCTAGGTCCGAACCTGAAGTTCTGACTGGCCGAACCTTAGGTTCGGCCGAAGCTCGGCCAGCTGGGTATAAATATACGTTTGGTGTTTGTAACTAAATAGAGTCTGAGCGTGTGAGATTTCTCAAGTGTGTGTTTCTGAGTATGTATTCTCTGTGTCTATTTCTAAGTGTTTGCTGATTGTAATTGTTCTTCATTGATCAATAAATCAATCGGTTAATTACGTTTCGATGTCCGATTAGCTAGATCGAGTAGACGATCCGATGCTCACGCTTTTTCAGAAACAAAGTTGGGCATTTGATGAATACATGAAGACATTTCATGCCAAGTACGTTCTTCCTCCGAAGCCAATTAAACAAAGATCATATGTCAAATTCAAGGGTCAAGCTCCGGGTGATATTATCAGTTGGATGTATGCTGATATTTTGAAGTGCTATGGGATAAAACGTCAACACGGTATCCAGTACTTCAAATATGCAAGAGATTTCAGCAGTTTAGCGGTTTGGGATTTTCGAGAGTTAACACGAAAGCCTTTGTGCAATTATGGCACTGACTGGAAGGGTTTTCACTTCAAGAAGCTGATTGAGAATGAATGCCGAGAAGGATTTCAATTTTTCAATCCTCAAAAACCAAAAAGGCATCGACATCCAACAAAGATTCATAAGAAGACCGGGAAGAAGCTGATAATATTGATTTTCAAGAAGAAGCCTGTTGTGATGAAAAAGATTCCATTGATGAAGATGGAGTTAGATTTTATCAAAGAATTGAGGTGGTGGTATTACAATGAAAAGACTGGTGAAGCTGTGATTGTGCTGAAAGAAGAGAACAGGGTTGTGAAAATCTATGATCCGATGTGGGATAAATCTGTCCAAGGCTGATATAGATGTACTGTATCACAATCAGATCTTGTATCATCCAGATTTTATGGAGCAGGCGTTGCAGTTTCAAAGGGTGATACGGATTTGTTTTGCTTTTGATATCTATGCCGGGAATAATCATGAGCTGATATGGACTGGGAATGAGGCTGATGTTCAAGGTTGATGAAGAACGGTCCAGCATTTGCCAAGGGGGAGTTTGTTGATACATCGTGTGGCAATATCTTGGATCAGACAAAGCGTTTGAAGACTTAAAGATTTCAACCAAGGCCTACTGGCCGAACTCTGGCCGAACCTAGGGTTCGGACCAACTTGGAGTTCGGACAGCAGGTTGTCCTATATTAGGTTGATAGCTTAGTTTTCTGTAACGAGTATTGCAATAGTGTGTGTTTTGTAAGGTGTAAACAGTTCTGATTCTCTCTGTATTTCGTACTTGCTATTGAATGAGAGATTGAACTTTATATTTACACGTATTGTTGTCATTTAGCTATCACATTGATGTCGAAATGAACCGATCCGTACGCTCCAACATTTTTAGGTATAGAAAATTTCATCACCTTCACTTTGAGGTGTATATTGGCTTGGTTTTGTTAGAGTTTTGCTAGTATATGAGGGATGTACATTCAGACCAATAGGTTCATCTCCTTTTTGGAGAATCGCCTTTTGTATGGCTATCCCTTTTAGCTTTCTTTTTCCTAAGGACTTTGTCCTTGGTGAGGCTTGAAGCTTGGTAGCTATAGGTTGCATAGGTGGAGTAGACCTTGCACCCTTTTTCACGGGTTTTTCTAGATCATTGGGATGGGATGAAATGGCAGAAATGTTGATATATTTTTACTATCTCTTCCTCTTTTTGAGTGGTAGTTATTTGGAAAAGGAAGGATTTGTTGTTGGGGTTCAACCTCTGTTGATATCACATGGTTGTCAACTGGAGCAAAAGGCTCAAGGTTTACCTGTGGTTGCACCATTGGTGCACCCACTAGAGGTCTAGGCACAAGTATGGGATGGTCAGTGTCGCTACCTGCGTAGCCTTTGTTCTTTTCATTGTTGGAAAGGTATGAAAATAGTTTTCCATTTGGGACCCTTAATTTTTAAACTTTTTGTATTAAATTTCTTAGAATGTGTTGTAAAACTCTCGGATACATGTGGAAGAAATGAACATTATTTGGTTTTAAATTATCCACCATGCCATCCAACACCATTCTAGAAAAGTTAAAGTTTAGGCCTTGTACCAAGCCATGAAAAGCTGAGGCTTGTACAGCTAAGAGTTCATCAACAATTTTCTCTAAGGAGAGATTGGCAAGAATCACTTCGGCTAACACTCTCCATTTAAATGGTAGTTAAGACTTCTTCAGCTTCTTTTCAGATCCCCCATAACCTACAGCCCTTAAGGTTTTGAGATATTCTGAGGATGACACCTCCCTGAATCAACCTAGGTCATTGAAGTTTAGGTGTGTTCAGATGACCTCTTCAGTAATTTTTACCCCGGCTCCTGAACAGTCGAGTGTACTTCATACACTCCTTCAGCATTCTTGGTTCATGATGCATTATGCCAAAATTCAGTTATCACCTCTTCGCATATATTTGGGTAAATTGTAAGAGCATAGCACATGTGTGATGCCTTGATAAAATCAATCATCTCATGGAATACAGAGCTCTTCTCTGCCTTTGACAGGAGTGCTATTGTATTGTGGTCAGCATGAAAGAGGGCATTCGCGTAAGATGATGATTCTCCTTGCTTTGCTTTAAGAGCCATAGTAGTTGATGCGGTTTGAAATGAATGGAATCGGAGAAATGGGAGTAGGAATGCAGAGAAAGTAAAGGTTTGAAAGTATGTGGGCAATTTGCTGAGTAAATGAGTGCAGTTTATTTGTTTAATCGTGGAATCGTTGGTTTTAGGTAACAACGAATTTGCTTTTAATGGGGGGGGGGGGGTGTGGAAGACACGTTTACTGTAAAAAGTGCATGTGGGTCTGATAAAAGTGGAAAAGGTGTGGTGCCTTGGCAAACTCTCCTAGGACCGTTGTCCCATTGATAACTTGCGTAGATATTTATCTTATGGAGAAACACCCTTCCTTAAGTTTGCAGTAAAAATTTATCTCGGAAAATAATTTTTACCTATAACCTAGGTAAATTATTATCTTGGGTGAAATTACCTCGGAAGAGGTCTTCACAAGAGATACCCCGTTATTTTATTTTTCATTTTATTCGACTGGTTGAGATTATCTCGGAAGAGATATCTTCATCCTATACAAGTAAGCTTACCTCGGATGAAGTTATCTAGTGTGAGATTACTTTTCCCTAAGTAATATTAGTTATTCCGGATCAAGTTATCTCAGGTGAGATTACCTTGGAAATACTTTTTACAGGAAATGTTGTGGCTTAAGGACTTTTCAAAGGTTTTGGCCCGAGATAAGTTATCTGGGCAAGCTTTTAACTGATTCTTCCAAAGAAACTTATCTAGGAAGAAGAAAAAGAATTTTCTTTTTCTTTTTTGTATCAAGAGACGGATCTAAAGTTCATTTTAATTGGATTTGATAAGATTTTATTTAATTAAAATTCATAATGCATATGGCTGTGATAAGGTAGAAGAATCTAACCTCATTAAATGCTTTTGTAAATAAGTCAGTCAATTAGTTTTCTGTTGGGACATGATGGAGTTTGATTAACTTATTTTCAACACAATCTCTAATAAAATGAAACCTGATTTTAATGTGTTTTGTCTTTGAATATTTGGCTGGATTGTTGGTGATGCTGATGTCACTGGTGTTGTTAGCATACATAGGAGTCTCCATGAAGTTGATGTCACAGTCCATCATTTGATTTTGAATCCACAATACTTGACCATAGCATGCTGAAGCTGCAATATACTTAGCAACCACCAGATGTTGGCTTTTATCAAGATTGCATCCTCCATAGTCACTATCTGTAAAAGCCTTCAGGTTGAAGTCTTTGTTTTTAGAATACCACAACCCAAGTTTTAGTTGTCCTTTTAGGTACCTAAAATTCTTTTTATAGCATTTAAGTGTGATTCCTTTGGTCTAGTTTTATATCTAGTACACAGACAAACACTAAACATGATGTGAGGTATGCTTGCTTTTAGATACATAAGAGAACCAATCATGTCTCTATATATGTGCTCTTCAATAAGTTCACTAGTTACATCCGATGTTAACTTGTGTCAGGTTGATATAGGAGTTTTAGCAGTAGAGGATGACAACTGTCAAATCTCTTTAGCGTATCCTGAATATACTTTGATTGATTCCCACAGATGCCTTCTTTTGATTGCTTTACTTGAAGTCCTAAAAAGAAAGTGAGTTCACCCATTGAACTAATTTCAAATTTTGCTTGCATTAGGGCTTCAAACTCCTTACAGAGAGCATCATTGGTTGAACCAAAGATTATATCATCAACATAAATTTTTACCATGAGGAGATCCTTACTAATTGTTTTGATGAAGAGAGTTTCGTCAAAAACTGCTCTTTTGTATCCATGTTTAATTAGATAACAAGAGTGAGTCTCATACCAAGTCCTTGATGCCTGTTTAAGACCAAACAAAGCTTTTATTAGTTTACACACCTTATTTGTATGATGTGGATCTTCAAATCCAGGTGGTTGACACACATAAAATTCTTCATTCGGTTATCCATACAAAAATGCACTTTTGACATCCATTTGATAGACATGGAAGTTTTTTGTAAATAGCATAGGCTAAGAATATCCTAATTGCTTCTAATCTTGCTACTGGTGCAAAAACTTCATCATAGTCTATTCCTTCTTCTTGAGCAAAGCCTTGAACTACTAACCTTGCCTTATTTTTTACCACAATGCCTCTTTCATCTCTCTTATTTCTGAAAACTCGTTTTCTTCCAATTGGGTGTGGTGCAATTGCTGGCAACTCCACCAATTTCACATACTTTTTTCTTGTTGATTTGAAGCGATCCTTCTTGCATGGCTTGAATCCCATTGTTTCATCTTAGAGCTTCATTCACTTTCTTTGGTTGTACTTGTGACAAGAAACATGCATGTAGACAAATGTTTGCTTCCACATATTTGCTTCTTGTAAGTACTGGTGCTTCATCTTCTCCAATTATATTCTCTTGAGGATGATTCTTCATTACTCTAGAGTTGTAGGAAGGTGGGAATTCATGACTGTAATTAGGCTCAGGAAAGTTTAAAGGAATAAACTCATTTATAAGCACTAATTTTGGTATTTTTGTTGAAGAGGGTGATTTAGAGGTAGTGATACAACAGGCTTAGTGATTTCATCATTAGTTTCACCTACAGGAGTAGGTGAGCTCAACTTCTTAGGTGAAAGAGAGTTTGAGTCATTACTACCTGTAGGAGTTGGAACTAATTCCTGTGATTGAGTATCCTCATCACTTTCATTTCTTGAGTTTCCAAGACCATCAATTTTATCTTTATATGTTATAATATTGTCTTCTGCTGATTCTTCTGATTCATTAATAAATTGAGGAATATGTATTCCATCAGCATTGAAATGAATTATAGTTCCTGGAGTCAAGTTGAATCTGGTTGTTGTGATGAAAGTTTTTGTGCTAATAGATGAAAAGAATGGAGGATCAACACCTTTGAACCTACCGTTATCAATCACTTGAGGTACTTCTGCATGCACACTTTCACTAAAAGGCTTAACAATAGCTATATTGAAAGCAGAGGTTAGTGAGTCAATATTGAATAACCATGAGGGCTGACTTCTAAATTTGTTCTTTGATTTCTCATTGAATACAATATTTATGGTTTCTTCAACAATTTTGAACTGTTGTTGTATACTCTTTATGCTTTAAAGACACCAGAGTATCCAACAAAATAGCCATCTACAGATTTTTCAGCAAATTTTGATAAATGCTCATTGGTTATTAATATAGTTATAGGACAATCGAATGACTTAAGAAAATAGATTTTTGGTTTCATTTTTCTCCAACTTTCATAAGGTGTCTAGTTCTGCCCATAAATTTATAGGTAATATTGATTCAGCCAACATTGATCTTGCAGCCTCAATAAGAGTTCAGTTTCTCCTCTCAGCAATACAATTTTGCTAAGGAGTTCTAGCTGCACTGAATTTCCTTGCAATTTCTTTTTCTTCACAAAAATATTTTAAAACATGATTCTTAAACTCTATACCATTGTCACTTCTTATTGTTTTCACCTTTAAAGTAGATTGATTTTCAAGCTGAATGATTAGAGCTTTTAACATTTATGGGGTTTCATCTTTGGTTGAAAGAAAGACAACCCAGGTGTATCTTGAAAAATCGTCAGTTATAACAAAAAAATAATTCTTTTTCCCTAAGCTCTTCACCCTTGTGAGACCAAATAAGTCCATATGTAGCAATTCTAAGGGCATTGAAATAGAGCTTTCCAATTTGGGCCTATGAAAAGATTTGTGCTGCTTACCTTTTAGATAAGCAATACATTTTTCTGCACATGTGAACATGTTGTTGGATAAAACTTTGACCAAACCAAGTTTTACAAGTTTGTTCATAGTTTTAAGGTTCACATGACCTAATCTTCTATGCCATAAATCCGATTCATCAACAGAAGCCTTGGATATAAGGTAAGTAATACCATCCTTAGATGTAGTATGTGCCATATCCAGAATGTATACACCTTCCTTTCTAGGTGCTTCTTTTAAAATTATTTCATTATATATTTTAACACCTTGATAAAGGATGATAGCTTCTGTCTCATTGAAAAAAAATACAATTTCTTGTCACACATTTGTGAGACACTAAGAAGATTGAAATTTAGTACATCAACATAATTTACCTTATCAAAGGTAAGCTTCCCATTTGTAACAATTCCTTTTCCAGAAATTTTACCCTCAGTGCTTCCAAAAGCAAATGGTCCTCCATTAACTCTTTTTGTATTTTTCACTAAATCTTTATTTCCTTTCATATGGCAAGAACATCCACTATCTGCAACCCAAATATTGTTCTGAGATTTATTGGATGTGTCCTGCACATACTAAAATAAATGAGTTAATTTCTTAGGGAGACCCAAGCCTTTGTGGTCTTAGGTCTTCCCATTGCATCATTATACTTGTACTCTTTGAATACAAGGGTTTGAGTTACTTATTTGGATTTTGATGATTCACCCTTTGACTGATCATGATTTAAAGAATTTTGACTCACTTTGGGAATAGAAAAAGTATCATATTCAAACTGAAAATTTATAACTTTGTGTGTTATAACAGACTTTCTAAATCTATATTCCCTTTGTCTTATAGTCTTAGGTGATTCAGAATAGGCAATTTCAGAATCTGAAGATTGATCATAAAACTTTAAAGATTTCCTTTGAAACACCTGTTTACTTTGGCTTTTAGAGACAATTACATTTTGATTAGGACAAAGACCTCTTGTTTAAGGGGTTTAATTTTCTTCCGGAGTAAAGTTTTGTCATTCGAGGTAACTTTTACCTCCGGTATGTGATAATGGTCTTCCAAGGTGATTTTTTACCTCGGAAGCACATTTTCTCTCTTTTGAGTGTCTTCCAGCATAATTCTGTCCCTCTGAGGTAACTTTACCTCGGGATCATAAATTTTTCCTTCCGAGGTAAATTTTATCTCGAAATCAAATTTTCTTCCTCTAGGAGCAGAAATACTCCTAGATTTTTTACTGTTTTGAGATCTTATTGAATAATGTTTTTCAAGTTCCTCAAAATCATGATTGTTGAAATAATCCGGTCTTTGCTTGTCAATAGGTTATGTTTTGAGTATTCTTTAATTTCTTTTAGACTTTCCATTTCCTTAATGAGTTCTAGGTTATGATTTCTATAATTCTCTATTTGTTCAGCACATGCGGGTTTGGAAAGAAGAGAAAGTACTTCATTTGGAATTTCAGTATTTACCTCACAGTTTGGAGAAGTATCCATAGATGAAGTGTGGGAGTTATCAGCAGAGTAATAAGTTTCATTTTCCATCAATGCATGATTTATGGGAGAATATTCTTGCATGATTTCATCCTAATCAACACACCTATTTTGATTAGCAACAACAATAGTTGCATGGTTTTGGGGCTTTGAACTTGATGATGGAGCAGTGGGACCTTCAGTAGATGCTAATGGAGTTTGAGGCTTTGTGTATGCATTGTCAGGTCTCTGCTATTTATTTCCTCCATCTTGGTTTGTGTTCTCCCTTCTAGGTTGCTTGCATTTCCTAGCAAAATGTCCTAATTGGTGATAGTTGTAGCATTTAGCTTTACTCTTGTCAAAACCGATTTGGGCATTTCTATCTACATTAAATTTTCTACCAATTCTCTTGTAGAACCTTTGTGCACGTAAGGAGATCACTTCCAGTTATGTGTTGATGTCTATCTCTTCTAGGTCATCAGCACTGATGCATTCTAGATCTGATCAAGTGAGCCCACCATGACTGTTCTCTGCAACATGAGCAAATTTGTTATAGAAAAGAGGTATAATTTCATTACCTCTTGATGATGTAGGATAATTGATCACAGGAGCTGGTTCACTGAAGTGCCTTCTGTCTTCATGAGTAGTGATTAGTTCATTAGAGGTTGGAATAGTCAAATTTGCAGGTTTATTCAACATACCTGACTTTTCATTTATTTCTATTTCATGCGCACTAAGCATCCCATGAAGCTCGCTTAACAACAAAGTTTTGAGATCCTTGTTGTATTTGATGCTTACAGTGTATATTGTCCAAACATCAGGAAGTGATCTCGGAAACTTTCTGATCACATCGCCATTCTCCATCTTCACATCATTTCCTTGTAGTTCATCAAGAAGTGGAACAAAATGGAGATACTAAGCATTCATACTTTCACGAATTTTGTGAGAAAAGTTCTCATATATTTGTTTTGAAACATCCTTCTTATTTTCTTTCACTTCATCACTTCATTCGTACATTTCGTTTAAGGCTTTCCATAAATCAAAAGGTGTTTGCAATTTTTGAAACCTACGAGAACAAAATTTAGAAGTACTGCCTGTAATGGCCCATAAAGTTTTGTGATCACCCTCAACCAGCTTGTGGTCATCATCGGAATAGTCAATAACAGCTTTTACTATATCTACACTTGGTGTAGTAGCAGATTTTGCTACTAAGATAGTAGGGCCACAAATGACAGATTTCCACCTTCGATAATCAAAACGATGAAGATACCCTTGTTGGGTTTTGACAGTGGTATTCGGGTTGACATATTTAAATTTTGTATGACCGATAGATTAATAGTTTATAAAAGAGTTTACTAAATTAATATATAATTAATTCTGTAATGCAACGGAAATATATATATATATATATATATATATATATATATATATATATATATATATATATATAATCAGTTATATCGAATACCAGTGTGCAACAGGATGAGATTACCGAACACGCAAACATAGGAAATAAATAAATAATCTATACTAACAAGTAGGTTAGATATACCTTGGCGACTTCGAACAAACGTTCAAGACACCGAGTTTCAACGAACGAGACTAGGTTGAAACGGAACGAAAACGAACCACTTTTGAGCTCCACCAGGTGTCGCGTATCGCCATGATTCTCATGGTCAGGTCTCACATACCGCTACGGAACTGCGTCTATGACATGTGGTCATGACGCACCGCGAGAGTACATCTTGACTGACATCGCGTCTCATGAGACTACGAGATTTATCAGATTTAGATCTGATTGAAAACAGAGACGGCTCACGATGAAAAGGCGTCGGATGCATGTCGACAGACGACGGTCGATAGGCGGCAGGCGAGTGGCGGTAGTGGTGGTGGCTAACGGTGACGTATAACAATAAGCAGAGAACATCAGTGGTGATCCGTGGGTTTCGCGGCGACGATTGGTGGAGAACCGAGCAGCGGATCAGGGCGTGCGAGGCGGCGATCTCTAGTCCTCTCGGTGGTCTATGGGCGTTTATAGAAAGAGCACCCTGACTAGTAACAACCACCAAGATATGGTGGCTCAAAGATGGCCACCAGATGAAATCCGGTGGCGAAGATCAGCGGCGGTATCAATTCCGCGAAGGGAATTCGATCGGGACAGAAAAAGGAGTTTGAAATATCCGTTTCTTTTATTTCTTTCTGTCGTCCAGAATTTTTGAGGTGATTAGGTTTTAATCCCTAATCATGTAATATTTATTAGATGGTTGGGCCCTCTCGAATTTCAAGCCCAACTTCGTACGCGAGCCCATGAGCAATCGTTAATGAAAATTCACTATTGAATAGCTTGACCGTAAATTTAAATAAAACCACTTATATTTATATATCATTCACCCACTATTATTAAACTTGTTAATAATAATAATATTGATTATTAACTATTTATAACTAGTATAAATAATATATATAATCAAATGTTTTCATTTCTTTTACCGTTTAACTATTTAGACGGGTTTAGAGTTTGTTGCACCCATTATAACTCTTACGGGTCGTAACCAGGTCGGGTTCAAGAATTTTCGGGTCTGGACACATAACATGTTACATCCCGATTTTTATATGGTTAAATTTCCGTTAGGTCCATGATAAATGTGGCCCGGATGTAACGGTGTAATTAACTTAGTGTGCCTATAAGGTACTTTCATGAAAGGTGGGGTTAAAACATGTACTTATGAAGTCTAGGTTTAATATAAATTAAATATGGATCTTGAGGGACCATATGTGTAAAATTAGTGTTTGACTAATTAACAAGAAAAGAAAAAATAAGGGGGAGGGAGATCGTAATCTCCAGGGCGTCGACCCTCTCCTCCTCCCAAACCCTAATCCAAAAAAAATTGACGAAGGTGATCAAATTGGATGCATGGGCTGCGATTCTAGGCTAATAATCAAGAGTACATGAGTCTTAAACATCATCTAGCTATTGGAACTTGTCAAGTAAGTAAAGCCCATCTCCAATCATGCTTAAGGTCCGAAATTTTGACCAAATTAGATGCTTTAAAGCTGAGATTTTATGCCCAATATGTGGTGTTGTGGATACTTGCATGATAGGAAATTGATTAAAAACACCAAGTTTTGGGTACTTGAACCCTTAAATACGAATTTGATATATGATATTGAGAAATCTTGAATATTATAGTACATATGGTTGAAACCGTGAAGGTTATAGCCTTGAACTTGCTGTATGATTATTGTTAAAGTGAAAAAGTTCCATTATGTTCATGTATACAAGTAATGGGTATGGAACCTAACTCAAATTGGGTTAAAAAGTGTTGTAGTGTTTTATGCACACCAAGTGTTCGACTAAATGCCTAAGTGAACACTTAATTAGTAATGTTGTAATAAAAGATGGAACTTGTGATGTATGATAGTATATATATTGATTATGTACTAAAACATGTGAAATATGTTGCGTGGAAGTGTGTTAGTTATTTAGAAGCTAAAATTTGTTTCAAGGCTTACTAAGATGTAAAGTTTGAATCTAGTCGTGGGGCTGTTTTGAGAGTATTGTGTAAAATCACTCGTATGTCCGTTTGGGATGTATGATATACGATCGAAAAGCTTGTTTTGATTACTATGTGTAGTATTTGAACACCGGAAACTGAATCCAATGTATAATGGGTCAAAATGAACCGTTAATATGGTCACTCAATTTTCCAGCATGCTGTTTGGGAAAAATTATGGTTTCTGTCATGTTTTTAGAAAAAATGTATAAAATAAACTGTAACTCTGAAAAATGTCTATCTTATATGCTCGGAGAACCCTATGAGTCTACTATAATTCATATTTGAACATGAAAGGCTGGATAAAATTATTCAGTGGTCAAAAATATCGATTTCAGCGGCAATGCAGTAAAATGCTGCACAAAAATAGGAAGTTTTTATAACCCGTTAAAGTTGGATATGTCAACGTAGATGATTAAAACATTATAGTCGATTATAATAGATTATGTGCATATAGTTGGGTGTATTAGAAGCATCTGAGGTGCATGGAAATGACTTATACAAATATTATGCACATGTATATTAAGCATGGTGGACTTTTAGAAAGTCAAAACAAAACCATGAATTTAACATGAATTGTGTATAGGGCAAATTGTATTGAAACGGGGTTAGTGATATATGGCTAAATTAGTCATAATATGGACTAATCTTACGTTTATAATGATCCTCGACAAGCTAGGTTGCAGGCTTGGATGCGAGCGGGTCAAACGGATAAAGAGGCATGATGGAAGTTATAAATGCCAAGATGCTTGAGGTAAACGAAGTAAAGGTACTACCCAAGGAACATAAGCTTAAGCTCACGAGGTAACATCTATGTTTTGTTATGTATAGAATGTAATGACTCATATTGGCTACAATGATATAAAATGCATGATGCTTAGAGAGTGTTAGACTTGGCCTACGTGGCAAGTTACTTAATTGTGTAGTTACCCAGTCAAAAATTAGAGTTAAGCTCTAAGTATATAATGAGTCGTATGATTCATGCTAATGGGTTAAACTGGTCAAATGATTCTAAAGGAATCATGAATATATGACATTAGCGGTAAATGAACCGTAGGATTCATGCTAATGGGTTAAAATGTTAAATGGGTCAAATGAAACTAAAGGAATCATGAATATATGACATTAGCGGTAAATGAACTGTATGATTCATGCTAATGGGTTAAAGGGTCAAATGATTTTAAAGGAATCAAAAAATATATGATATTAGCGGTAAATGAATCGTAGGATTCATGCTAATGGGTTAAACGGGTCAAATGATTCTAAAGGATTCATAGTATTGAGTCAAAGAATAATACTTACTAAATGATTCATAGGAACCATAATAATGGCGAAATGTTATTATAGCTAAACGGTTCTTATGGACCACAACCATATGCTAATGAGTAATTGATTGATAATGGTTGCAGGAACCAAATGCAAGGTAACAATATTTAGGTTACAAGTAGTAGTCATGTAAGATGTGTATTACATACAAATGGAAATGACCATGAAATATTCTAAATGGGTGAAGAATGGTTCTAGGAACCCTAGAGCCTAATTGCCAAAAGGTTCTCCAATGACTTAATTTGACCATAAATAAGATTCGAAGGAATCCTATAATGAATGACAAGTTGCAATGGGCGGAAATGAGGTTTTAGAACCCATGCCATGTGACAAATAAAGGAGGATCACAAATGGTTTATAGAACCATAGATCCAAAATTCTAAATTATGGTCAAATATAGCATTGGGAGACACCAAAGGCAAGGACCCATCTTAACGGGTCAAACGGGTACAATAACCCAAATTGGTGTAATTTCCAATAGTAACAATCACATGAAATGCATAGAATCTATGCAGGTTAAAAGAATGCATTTGACATATGGAATTGAATGATCTTTCATGTATGCCAATGGTTTATGGTAAGATCAACTTGCACATTGGGGCAAAGCATTAGCCTTAAGGTAACGAGTGTCCTAACGGGTTAAACGGGTCGGTTGAACCCGTTAGTGCAAAACATGAATTTGATTTAGTTGACGTATGTTAGTATGCATGTAATCATGTTTTTAAAGTGTTTTGTGAGTGTTAAAAACACTTGAAAAATGATGCAAAATCAGTTGGTGAAATCTGGTAGAGAACCAGATGAAAAAGCCAAAAAAATTGGCAAAGTATGGGACTGGCCGAAATTGGCCAAATCCCTGAAAAATCAGTTACAAGCGTATCGCTTGGAGCATTTGTTTCAGTAGGCGATACGCCTGAAGATCCAAGCGTATCGCTTGGAATTATGGTCATCCTAGGCGATAAGCTTGGGATGCCAAGTTTTGATTTCATTGTTTACTTAATTGTTTAATGTTAATTATACATTGTTACGTAATAGAAACTCACTATTGAAAGTGAGTATGTTGCACGTAAGGCAAAAGCTCGAAGGGATGCTCGTCAGGCATGAAGTGGACCAATCACTTGAAGGCCGAAGATTTCGTTTCATATTTTGATTAAAATGTTCCATGTAAATGTTTGTTAAACAAACTTAAGGTGCCAAACTCATTATATAGTATATTTGGTAAAGGTCTATCATGACTTTACGCGAAAAAGAAAAAAAAAATTGGGACCGTTTTAATCAAGTAAATTGTTATATTTGGCATCAAACTGAATACGGGTGTTACATAACATCCAATAGTCTCCTACTTGGACTGCTCGCGATAAGATCTAAGAAGCAGACAGAGGTGCTCTAGCTACACATGACTATCTCAACCAGTTATGACACTTCAAGTCAACAACCAAGGCATATCTGCTGTAAAGCAACTGATATTAGACTTGTGGTAATTAGAAGTCATTTCATCCCTTCCATATAAGACATCAAATTGAAAAATGGACATGGATTCAATTCATTTTCATCTAATGTTCAATCATTATGTTTCTCGATATAGATTCGAAGTGGTCCAAAAGAAACGCATAGTAGGTTTCGGTAAGGCCTTACACTTTATACTTGGAAACAACGAGGGTACCATGATATTCAGCTGTTGTATGATTAGTGCAGAGTATAGAATCCCATCTCGACTACATGCCGCTCCCACTGAACTTCAGATCAATTCCCAAAGGTAGCCATTATGACTGGAAATTACGCGACAGCGTTAAGCTACAAACATAGAACAGTCTCTGGTAAAGGGGAGGCCGGTTATGTATATGAGGTCTAATGATACTAATGAGTATACCATTAATCAAAACCATCTTATGAATGACTCCATGAAGATCGTTTGATGCGAGTTACGTCCAATGTCATTCAACAATAAGGTCTGTAAGTCTGGATTGTCAACCATTTGAATCCAAGGTCAGAATAGTCTTACTTCAGATTTGTTCCCAAGACTCTGAATGAGTACAGACAGTTTAGAATAATATATCTATTCCTTAGCATCATTTTGAAATGATGCATGCAAGTTTGGATTATCAATGTCTTGAATCCAAATCCATAAGTAGTCTTACCTCAGATTTGTGTCCATGTTTACGATCGACTGTGAGGAATAGTATGCATTTATTCATGGATTTAAACGTGGTAAAACGAACACAATTATAGAATTCAGTGTTTACGTCTAACCTTCTATAGGAATCTGAATGATAGTGTATAACTGTTAGAGTTCGTACATCCAAATTCTAAATCAAAACATACCTCTAGTGTATATTGGTCAAACATCATTAGTATGACGTTAATGAGTCTTACGATTCATTGTTTTACGGACCAAGTTTTGAAATGTGCTATTATTTTGGTTATTGAATATTTCATAGTTCTTGTATTTCTCTAAATAGTGGAATTTTCTCAAAGTGTGATGGTTTTGTGATCATCAAGCTCCTTGGTATTCACTATAGTTTATGTGTGATCACAATGTATTGTTTGGTTGAAAATCTAACCATGTCAAGAATCCTTTTGAAGCTGTTTATTGTCACTTAAGTTGGCTAATTTAGATGTAGATGTGGAATCTCCCACAGCATAAAATATTTCTTATGTGCAAGAGTTGTCTAGGTGCAGTGACAACTTCAGTGTAACTCTATACAGTGACATCTCTGTTTAACCACATATAATGTGTGTTTTATATTGCCCCGGAAGTTGCTTATGTTGGGTTACAACAGTGGTATACGGGTGCTCGGTGACGACAAAAAAAAACTTTTACATTCTAATTAATCATTACCAACCGAGCTTTAGCAAATCAGAGTTTGAACAGATTAATCAAGTAATCTGTTATGCAACAGAATAAAACGATATAACTAATTATATGCATAAACCTTAAAACTTCGTAATCGTGTTAACAGGATAACGATCACCAATTCACAAAAACACCAATTGCCCGTTAAAATGGAACACGATAATAATTACGATAACATGATCGAAACTAAATGACTAATCTAAAACTAGGTTTTAGATATACCTGAGTGGTGCTCTAACAAACGTTAAAGACACTGAGGGACAACAAGATATCGCTAGGGTTTCATGGAAATCTCGATCTGACGTTTCAGATCCAATGGTTTCGCGTATCGTGAGAGCGTCTCCTAAAGATCTGTCATGTGCCATGACGATTCAACACGATAGTGGTGACACGCTCGCGCCAAAGGGGAAGGAGACGGCGGCGGCGTCGCCTAGGCGAAATGGCAGAGGCAGCGGAGGAAGCTAAGGCTGGCGATGGTAACGTCGTTGTGACAGCGACGTGTGACGGTTGCGGCACTTGTTTCACGACGACAGTAGGGAGGCTGCGGTGGTGGTGGCGACGGCTCGTGCTCAGGGGGGGGGGGGTGCGGCTCGCAGCGGTTCAAAAGGAACACACACGGTGACTGGGTGGTGGAGATATGGTGGTCATCGGATGGAAAGGACGACACAAGGTCGCCGGCGGCTAGGTCTCTCGACGAGGGAGAGGGGCATTGAGAGAGAGATAGACAAGGGAGGATGTGAGTCGTAAAAATAGGATTAGGTTTTCCTAATCCTTAGTCGTTTATTAAATAACCGACTAATTACGGCTTAGGTCCCACATCAATTCTTTTAACCGAAACGAACCACCAATATTTACGATTGATTAATAAAACAAGTTTATAAATATAAAAATCGTAAACCTGAGAATAGACAAGTCAAATAACAATTTATTTGATTCATTTGATTAACCGTAAACGTTAGTCGATAAATAGTAACATTGTATTCCGCTTTTTCTTGCGAAGACAAATACGTAATTAAATGTATGTTTATTAATCAAGAATAAACAAAATTAATTACGGATATACCGATTAATCAATTAAGCAGATTTATTTCTCTTTGGCTTCAGTGTAACTTGTAACATACCAAAATTCATAAATACAAGATATATATAATGAATACGTGTTTATATTATAAATACGTGAGTTTGATTGATAAATATGGTAAAACTATACATTGGATAGGTTGCATGTATTAGAATTATTCGTTTGATAGCCAATGTGATGAATTATGCATAAACGAATGTGTTAAACGTTAAACAAAGTAGAATATGAGATGTATATGTGTTTATATGAATAACATGTCGATACATGAATCATTTGATGGATATATACATGTAAATACGTATGTTAATAGTTAACGGGAAAGTAAAAGGGCTAAAAGCATAACTATTGTAAAGATATAAATATATACAAGTATTATACATATTTATATTCATTGTAAGTGTTTTGAGGCTTAGAAATTAGTAAAGATATGTCCTAACATGATTCATAACATAAAATGATAAGTATTGTAAAGTTTGAGGGGCTAAAACGCAATTTAGCAAATAATATCTTCTATAATAAAGGAAGCTCTTAAAATCCTATGTGGCAAAACTCTAGCCCACCTCCATAATATAATGCCAAGTGTAAATTTTAAAGAATTTTTATTTTTTAGTTATAGAAATATGCCTCTGAAAAGGCAGACCTCTCCCCTTCTTCATCAGGGAATCTCCATATTGAGATAGGGTTCTGCAATTGCTTTTCCTCTTCAAACCTTACGCAACATAATCTTCGGGAAAACGCCATCTTCATCTTTCTTAATCAAGATGCAGACATTTCTGATTTTCAGGGAAATACAATGCAAAGAAATAGGGGAATCTCCTCTTTCAGATAGCTCTTCAATTTCTTTTCATCTCTTAAGTCCACGAAACCTAATCTCGGAAAACACGCCATCTTCAAATTTAAAATCTCAATTCAAATCTTCATCTCTTAAGATGAAAAAGGCTCTCAATTCAAATCTCTATTCAAAGGCATCTATAAGTTCACATCTTCTGCCTCTCCATTACATCTCAAACTAAAACAGCGACTGAGAATGTCAGATACATTTTCATCTTCATTTATGTTCTTATTTCTAATTTATGTATTGTGATTCATTAATGAAACTAAGAACAGTCATGGGGTTCTGCTTATATTTTTGTATGCGATTTGTTTGGTTTTTGGTACATTTTCGAGGTTGTGTATGTTTTGGTTGATTTTCTGCTTTGATTATGCTTTGGTCACAATCATGGTTTGTGTCGCATAAATCATGTTTTGTATCGCAGAAAGTTTTTTAAGTATGATTCATTGTTTTTTTTGTCTTTGAAACCTTAAAAGTATGCTATGTCTATATTGTGGTGATTTTCGCGGGACTAAGTGTATTAAGAGTCCCATGTTACATAACTGATAAAGATATAAAGCTCAATTATGTGGATAAAATATACCCAATGTTTTTATACTATCAACCGGAACACTTACATTTAAATCTTACTATATCTTAGCCTGGGACAACTAAATATGCCTGTAGTAGATAGATATATGTTACAAGGTTTCAAATTTGACTTCTGTTTGTTTAGTTTTGGTGAACAAAAGTTAGTCTACGAATCTGTATGTTTGTGTGCATGTGATGACTTATCTTTATCAATTATTTTTAGCGGTCATTCATGTTACTTAAGTGTTTAAAATTTCACAAATTCTTTGGATATCGTTGCAGTTTGAGTGGAGAATTACCTTCCTCATGAAGTTTATCTTCTTTAACTATCTTGTGAGTAATCTCATCTTATCAAGAACAAACATTCATGACACTTGCTGAGATTATGGACATTCTAAAGGTGAAAAAACGGGCATGTCAGGTTTATATATGGTCAAAATGGCTTCAGGTCATATGAACAACTTTTTTTTATTGATTGGGTTGACCACAATTGTCATTTTTTCCAAAAAAAAAAGTTTCATTACAAATAGTTAGTATGTCAAATATAATCATGATAACTATATCATCTAACTCCTTGCCATTTGGATTAAATCTAAAGTGATCAGGTATATGCAGACTGATATAAAGAAGGTTTCTTCTTCTGTTTACATGTTCCAACAAATCATATCTTAGGTGGAGGCGTGGAGCAGAAAGAACAACAAGAGAAATAAGGTTTTAGTTTTTAGGTATGACACAACTGCCAAGGCGTTGAGACAAAGAAATATTTGCTTCAAATAACTAATAACTTCTTTATGTTCCTTTTCAATTAAAGGAGTTTAAGAACACGATGATGAAGTATAAGAGTCTTTTTTGAACCATGCTATATTTTAAGAAATAGGAGTTGTAATCAGTAAGAACTCTACAAGAAATTAGATCGTCTTTTTGAACCATGCTATATTTTTGTTTCGTTGGAAAGACATTATGTCTTTGTGTATGTGTATGCATCTGCATAGGTGTTTTTGGTTTGATTGGGTGTTAATCGGGTTTGGAATAGTCAGGTAGGTGGGTATCAAGGCATGAAGAATGGGAGAAAGGTGGATCTTTACAATATGTACATGACTGGCCAAAGCATTTGGTGGATACGAGGAAGCAACAAAAAAGAATGTGTAGAACAAGGATTGCAAGGCTAAAGAAGCAAGGAAGGTAGAAGAGAGATTTGAAGAATGTGAGTGTAGTAGTAGGCAAGAGGCAAGCCACAAACGGATGCATGATGAGGAATCCGTGAAGAAAACAAGTCGAAGAAAAAGAGGGTGCTGACGATCAAGGATTGGCCTCCGGGCTGTGCACCAGCCAAATAAACGAAGCAAGAGTACACGGATCAAGATTAGGGGATTGTCTGTTGTAAGCCATAATCTTGACCCATTATGAACACTAGAAGCATAAGTCCAATGTTGAAAACAGTTATTAGGAAGTTAATAGTGGTTAGATAGGTAGCTACAAACCAACCGACATAAGTTATTAGGAAGTTAATATTGGTTGGATAGGTAGTTACAAACCAACCGACATGTCTGTTGGTTAGCACCAAGAAACCGCCCTTTTTGGGGGTATAAAATAACCACTTGTATTCGACATTTTAATGTATGCAAGTCTACACATTTATTAGTTTCTTTGTACTTTCTCTAAAATCACACACACATAAATGGAATCTGGCATGGATTCTCTATGTAACCTTTGAATCAGATAATTATAGTTAAATCGTTTTAATACGAAACTTGCACGTTTCTATAGGTTTTGTTTGTTTCATAGATGTGTTTTGTATTTTATTTTTTTAATAACCATATCTATTATCTCAAATGAAACAAACTTTAAATCTTCGGTATCAACATACCCGACATTATACCGATCTATTAGCTTTGTGATTTGAAACTATAATTTAAACAAATGTCGTCTTACTTTAATGATTAATATCTATTGTAAAATTTTATACACAACCCGTGAAGCTCACGGGTATATAATCTAGTATATATATATAAGTATATATATATTACCAAATGAATCCCGAGCCTTAGAAACTTTAGATAATGTTAGAAATATGTCCCATAATGTTTTGGTACATAAAATGATACAAGGATAGGAGTAAAGGGGGGCTAGAGTGCTCCAAACCAAACCACAAGAACAAAAAATGCCAAAATCCAAAGTCTGGCCAGAAAGACCATGGCCTCGCGTATTGCGAGCCATGAAGCCCTCCCTTGCGCGATATGCGAGGAGGGTGTTTCTGCAGAAATTGTTTCTGGTTCGTTTTTGGCAACGATTACGGATTTACAGGCCAAGTTTGGCCCTCCTACGCGTCGAATTCGATCCCTTACTCACCCCTACACGTGTTACTACCTATGGACGCATCTCATACTATAGATTGGCCCCTAAATTCGACGGATTAATGCACCAATTCACTGATTTCTTCCTCAAAAACCCTAAGAAAACCCAGAAACTTCATCAGTCCAATTCGAACTGCTCAAGAGGAATTAGGATCTAACATTCTGCAGTCGAGCATCTTAAGGTATGATCTAAAATAACCACTTTCAGTTTAGGCTAATTCGATCTCTAAGTATGTTTTCTAAAAATGTGTTAAAATTAAGGTTCTTGAGCTTGTTTTGCTAAAATCGGGTGATCGGGTGGGAATTAAGGTCTGAATTTTTGTAGGTGGTCCTAAAATAATGTGTTTTTAAAAAGACCTAAGTTTATTTCATAATTGGAAAAGGTTTGGTAAAGGTTTTGTTAACGGGTCAAAATTAGGGTTTTTATAACGTTGTTCTGCCCAATTGAGTAAACGGTGTTGAATTACGCTTTGACATTTTAAAGGATATTATAAAATGTTATAATGAATAATACCCTAAGTTGGTTTGAAATAAAAATGAGCTTTGATAATAAAACGAGAAATTCATGAAATTAGGGTTTCCAAATATAGATAATTAATATAAAATAATCCGGAGGGTATGGGTACTTGATTTTTGGTCTTATAACATGTTAATATATATGATAAGTATATATGAGTTTAAATTTGATAAATAGTTAAATATTAAAGATACCGAGTTAATCGGATATTTAGAAGTTCGTGTGGACCGGAATGGTTGGCGCCTGTACACTATGGTTTCTGGCAACGCGGGGTGTCTCACAAATCCTAACTGGGAACTGGCATTCCTCACTGGGCGATCCCGAAGTGAGCGTTTACTTATAGGAATGCGCGTATTCCTATTATCAATAAAAAGGATCTTATGCCTATAAAGGCATTTTGGTCATTTGAACCTTAAAAGAGATAAACCCTAATAAAGTGTTATTAAGATAATAAGATATAATAAACATAAGTATTATTTATAATGACCCTGCATTAATGCGATCCGATACGCGATTAGGTTAAATATGGACCATAACGGAGATTCTGACTGAATAACTGATTAAAGATATCAGGCGAGTTTCTACAAGCCCACTTTACAAGTTTTAAATAGTTTTAAATATTTTCGGGCTAATATACATACAATACTTGTGAAAATATATTCAAGAAAATTGTGACTTGATATATACGTGTTATATGATGAAATTATTGTTAAATTGCTTATACGTGTTATGCAATTATGTTGATTATAATGTGATGTGTATATACTTGCTTTGAAATTAGGTAGCCAAGTGACAAGGGAATTGTTAGTAAACGTTTAGTGAATATGTATGATTATATGAGAACAGGTGGTGCATTTACTTGTATCAATATGTGGGGGATACGCCGCTGGTACATCCTATATATATACATAGTAATATAAGTTACCCGGTATATCGAAAGTGTGCAGGATACGCCGCTGGTACATCCTGTATACATACACTTAGGTAAATTGGGCGATGTACATTTGTTGCAGTATATGAATGCCTTATCACTGTTTAATAACAAAACTAAAACATCTGGTTATTTAACTAGGGGTAGGTAGTATATACGATCGGAAATTAGTTTTTAAGATGAGAAAATGACCTTATAGAGTTAAAGAATGAGTTGCTACTAGAACCTAATAGAGTTGAAGCATGAATTGCTAATATGACTTATTAGAGTTAGAGCATGTGTTGCTACTAAAGACGAAGGGTCGCTGCTTCCCCATAGTGGTGGCTTAGGGAACCGTGTACGGACAGAGCGGTAGTCGGACATCGCAAAAGCTATCTTACGACAAGGTAGGATGACGATTGCAGTGGCGGGCGAACCTTTCGAAGGAGATGAAGAATGAGGAGACGCTACTTCCCCATAGTGATGGCTTAGGGAACCGTGTACGGACGGAGCTGCAATGGGCCGTTGTAATAACTATCCTTCGAGATGGGACAGATTGTGCAGTGGCGGGCGGACTCTTCATGGAGAACAAAAATAGTTGGTTAAATATAGTGACCTAGAAGTTTAGCCTAGGGTCATGGATAAGATAATAGGATATATTATCATAGTGAATACGTGTTAGGATTTATATGCAACTTATGTTAGAGCATATACCTATGCTATGATGTGTCTCGTGTATTGTATCTATGTGAGCGTGTCTTAGTCTGAGTTTTAGTGACAATATCAGTGGCACCGGACCAAATGGTCCGCCGTACCAAATGGTCCGCCGTACCAAATGGTACACAGCCTGTTTAGTCACTTACTATAAATAGGTTGTGTTAGAATGATAGCTTAACTCTTCTGTCATTCTATACCTTTCTGTGTGTGTTTCTAGAGAGAGAAACTAGAGAGAACTTCATTGTATCTTCAAGTGATCAATAAGATTTCTCTTATTTACATCCGTTGTTACTATGATTGATTGATACACGCAGTAGTCAGATCGTATCTCGATTTTACAAGTGGTATCAGAGCATTTGGTTGATCTACTGCTGTGTTTTTGATCAATTTTCGGATTTTTAGAGTGAGAGAGAGTTTGGGTTCCGTAAGTTTTTCATCAAATTCTTCCAATTCCGAGTGTTTCCGAGGTGAAAAATGATTTCTGAGTGTTCCTGGAGTGATTTCGCACCTTACTGAATCAAATTCCAGCTCCAAAAGTCAAAATTCGCGAAAATTCATCGAGTTCAGCGTGGTACGCTTCTGGTCCGCCCGAAGAACTGCTGGTCCGCCGCTCGTCCGCCAGGCAATCTTCATCGAGTTTCTGGTCCGCCAAGTTTGGTCTGCTAGACAATCTTCAAAGCTGGTCCGTGGCGGTTATTCTTTGGTCCGCCGTACCATTTGGTCCGCCGTACCATTTGGTCCGCCGTACCATTTGGTCCGCCGTACCAATCTGGTCCGCTGAGATAATTTGGTCCGCGTTTTGTCTGTTGATTAAGTTGGTCCGGAATTGGTCCGCTGAGTACAAATTTGGTCCGCTGGTTAATTTGGTCCGGATTTGGTTCGCTGAGAAGGTTTGGTACGCTAGTAGGAAAGTGACCTTCACTAAAACTGACGTAACTTGAGAACCGTAAAGAGTTATGGGAGCTAATACCAGCCAAAACGTTCGTCTCGACGAGATCTAGACTTGTACCCTCCTAACAGCTAGTACCGTCCAGTTCTGACCCCCAAAATCTGCTTGGAAGACCTCTGTTTTTGAGTTCGAAGTTTTAAAAGTATTATTTTTGGTGAAAATGTCTGATCTTCAAGCATTTGCAGCTATGCAAAGCACGGTACAAGCTATGCTCAATTTTGATAATGAAATAGGAACAAGTCAGAAAGTTCCTAAGCTGTTAAAGTTGGAAGATTATCAAAATTGGAAGCAACGTTTTTCTACATACATCAGCACAAACGATATTGATTTATGGATCCAATTCAAAAGTTGTATGTACGTCCAACTGCAGATGGAGAGTATAAAGAAATTCAAGATTTCGATAAGGATGAAAGAAAAAATTATGAGCTTGAACAAAAAGTTTATGGTTATCTTACCATGGCTTTACCTACCGAGTTGTTGCATCAATTCAGCACATGCAAGAAAGCTAAACAGTTGTGGGATGCTTTATCTGCTCGATGTGAAGGTAATGACCAATATAAGAAGAGTAGACGAAAAGTGTTGAACAAGGAATTTGAAAATTTTCAACATTATGAAAAAGAAAATATTTCTGCTCTTGTTTCAAGGTTTTCACAACTAATTAGTGAGATGAAAGTGGTTAAAATTGAAAAGACCGAGGAGGAATTGAAAGAGAAATTGATGAAAGCATTACCGGAAAAGTGGGAAAACTATGTATTATTGCTTACTCATGATAAAGAATATTCTGCATTGTCATTTCATGATTTGACCGGAAAGCTTCATGCTAGAGAGATGGAAATTATGACATCAAACAAGTTAACTGCTCAATTCCAAAATCCTGAAGTGTATCATGGTCAAAATTCTGCAAGTATCAATGCAAAGTCTAAATCATTTGGTGTTGATTCATTAAATCCACCTCAAACAGCTTTTGTTGCTGGTCATGGTTCAGGAGATTCTGGAAATTCATCAAGAGGATGTAACTTCACTATTCCAAATCATTCAAGTCCGACTTCATATTCAGCAAAAACACCAGATGAGCACTTGGCATTAATCTCAGCCTTGTTATCTTCATATTATGGATTGTTGAATGGTGGTTTGACAACATCTAATCTGATTGAAGAAGATTTTGATCAGATTGATCCTGATAATCTTGAGCAAATGGGTATCAATTGGCAATTGGCAATGTTAGCTCAAAGAGTTAAAAGATTCAAAAAGAAGACAGGATTTCAAAGTTTAAATCCAGATGGCAAGGTTGGAATAGATAAATCAGAAGCAAAATGCTTCAAATGTTCTAATTTTGGAAATTTTGCTCGTGAATGTTCAAAAACAAATGAATCTTCATCCAAGTCTCCGACAGCTTTGGTATCTCAAGTCGATAAACAATATGATTAGGGACAATCTTCTGATGGTCCACTTACTTTAACTGCTATTACTTCTGGGTCAAAATCCTATGATTGGGCTACTGATGAAATTGATGATGAGTCTGCATGAACTGGTTCTGCATGGACTGGTTCATCTGCGATGATTGCTCAAATTGTTCATAGTGATAATGAAGAAGAAGTAACTGATTCTGAATCTGAAACGAGTGGTTCTGGAAATAGTGGCTATGAATCGGTTTGTGAGTTTTGTTCTCGGAAAGACAAGAAGATTCAAGAGTTGATAAAAGAAAATGGGTTGTTGATTGAGGCAAATAAAAGAAGGATAGAAGAATTGGCCAATGAACAGCAAAAGTCAAAAGATCTAAGTCAAGAATTGTTTTCTCAGAAAGGAAAGTTTTCAGATTTTCAAGAAGAGATTGTTGAGAAAGAATCAAAATTTCAATATGTTACACAAGAATTTGAACAGCAAATTACAAAGTTGTCTGAAGAAAAGGTTGAATTAGTCAAAGAAGTGAAGAAATGGAAAGATGAAGCTGAGGATACTACAAAGGATTTTCAAAATCTTTTTGACAAATCCAAGTTCAGACTTGATACACTTACTCAACTTTCTGATGTCCAAGCTATTAAGATTCAATCTTATCAGACTGATATGGAAAAGTTACTTGATGAGAAGAGGGAGTTAGTTAGAGTGAACAAGTTGCAAAATGCAAATTTGGATATTCAGAAAAGAAATGAAGATAAACTCGAGAAGGAATTGTTTGCTGGATTAGATGAGTTAAGATTGCAAAAGTATGAGACTAATAATTTGGCAAAGAAGCTCATTGCAACAGAAAAAGAGTTGGGTGAAGCTTATCAAAGAATTTCTGAATTAAAGATTGAAGTCATTGATTCAAAACGTCTTTTGAACAATGTTACTAACTCACAATCTTTTACAAGTTTTCTGGCCAAGGATGAGAATTTTTAGAAGATGTTTAACAAAACCGTGTCACCACCAGGAAGTCTTAAAGAAGGCGTTCATGATTTGAAAGAACAAATTGAGACTGGTGATTATTCGAAGTTTGTTCGTTCCAAATCTGTTGAAGAAAGGAAAGAGCACAAAGGCAAGAGTGCTGCAACTTCTGAAGCTCCAAAGGTTGTGTCTAGTTCTTCATCTGATGACAAAGAGAAATCTGCAAGTTCAACTCCTGACATTGCTGAAACGATAGTTGATACTCCAAAAGATATCAACAAGGTCAAAGCAGAGTTTTCTCGTCTTGCAAAGAACGGACATAAACCGTCTGATTCGGGAGAGAAGGTTTCTGGCAAACATAAAGGTTTGGGGTTCCATCAAAATCAGGTTAACGTTGCTGCTTCTCAAGATCAAAAACAACACAACTTGAAGAAAATCAGTATGACGCAAGTGAAGACAGAGATTTTTCATGCTTCAAAGGTTCAACCGGAGCGATTTTATAAACTTAAAGGCTCAGATCAAATATTTTCTGATAAGGAGTTTCCACTACACTATGTGGATTCTCGGAAAATAGCTGAGGTTTTTATTAAATCTGTTGATGCTCCAAAGACCAAGAAGAGGCAATCTGCTAAATTTTCTTCTGGAAATTCAAATGTTACTCCAAAGAGCCCTACATCAAAATGGGTTCATGATCATCGATTCCAGGTATTCGATAACTTTTATGATCATTTTGGAGATGAATATGTTTGTGAAGCTTTGCAGATTCCGAAACACCGAAAT
This sequence comes from Deinandra increscens subsp. villosa, assembly GCA_039602395.1. Classification (NCBI taxonomy): domain Eukaryota; kingdom Viridiplantae; phylum Streptophyta; class Magnoliopsida; order Asterales; family Asteraceae; genus Deinandra; species Deinandra increscens. Next base: position 24,315,556 of record JBCNJP010000008.1, read on the forward strand.
GTCAATAATCGCTTGTGTTATAATTGTCGACAAAAGGGGCATATGGCACACAATTGTCCGGTTTCTGCTGCTTCTAGTTCAGGAAAAGGAAAGATTCCATTTGTTGGTAACGCGGCCAAACAACGATTCATTGATGAAAATGGCAGAGTATTTGATGCATACCCACAACCTACATTTGTCAAAACCCAAGGAAGATTTATTCCGCGTTTTCAAAATGTTCCATATGTAGGTTGTTCGTCACAATCGACTGTGACTAGTTCATCAGATACTGATTTACCAAAACAACAAATTTGGAAACCTAAAGTGGTTTCGAAAGGAAACAAGGACACTGGTCGACCAGAAGCAATTCGCTTCGGGTCTTTTATAAACTAACGTGTTTGACCAGTGTACAGGTACTTCTAGAAGACCTATCGGTACTTGCAAAGTTACTGATGGAGGAGTATTCTGCTGCTTTAACTTAAATTACATGTGATATCAAATTTCAAAACTGAAATTTTTCTGAAAGCTAAACCTGAAAGGTATTCATGTCGGAAGGTCAATTTTCTTTCCTTTTACATTGAGAAAATTGAAAACCAAAAAATAGCGTCTTTGTGTGTGTGTTTTTTTTGTTAAAATGAAAATCCAAAAATAGAGTTTTCATTTTAAGGGGGAGAAAAATGGAAAAGTACAAAAACATTGAAAAAGGGAAAAATTCAAAAACATTGAAAAATGAGAAATTGTATCCAACATGATTGGGAAATGATGGTACATTGGCTTACGTGTCTGACAAGTGGATAAATTAGATGAAAAAGCCGTAAGTTCATTGCTTGATGTGCTTGGTAGGCTCGGCATTAAATAAGAAAGTATTCAGATGTGATAAACATTAAAATACTAATGCTTGACCAAGTGGACAACATCTTGATGTATATCTCATGATATCAAGAAAAGATATGTGAAAAATGAAAATGAGAAGTCACTGTGTATACATGTGTTCATTTTGCAAAGATTTAAACTTGTTTGATTTTCTTTATTTTGTCAAACGATCGGACTTTCTCTGGGTATCGAAAGATCGACCTGATTATTGTTCGTTTGACGTTCTGCTTTATTTTCTTTGGTGTTTCGTATAACTCATCGGACTTTCTCTGCGTGTACGGAAGTACCGACCTGATTGTTGTTGGGTTATACAATTTCAACTTGTTTTATTTTCTTATTTTGTTAAATCCGAGGCCTTATCTGCGTATCGAAAGATTGACCTTAAGGTAGACGATTTAACGTTCTTATTTCTTTTTGCATGGAACACAGTTGACTAAATCATGAATACTATCATTATGTGATTAAATCACAAATGAAATCACAAAGGGTGATATAAAAGCAAAAACATATCTGAGTATGTCTGATAGTGTGGGGTACACTGGTCAAAGCAAACCTAATCAATACATTAACATATCCGGATGTTATGAGTATGATTTTGCCTGAGTTTAAGATGGACAAATTATACCAGTAATCGACATGACTTATGTGCTGAAGTAATTGAAATTGAAGTGTTGTTCAGCATGTTATGTTCAATATGATCCCAAGTTGTGATCTTTCTAGCAAAAGACAAAAATAGTGTCTGATTCTGTATTGCATTTATGTTTCATATCTGAAAAGTTCAAAAAGATTTTAGGTGTGTTTTAGCATAAACTTAGAAAAATCAAAAAGATTTTCGGTTTGTTTTGATTTAAAGTTTCAAAAGCCAAAAAGATTTTGATTCTTATTTGTTTTCGACCGATCGACATGTGATACGAAATCAAATTTCAAAAACCTATATTGGATTCTCAAAGAGAAGTTTTGCGCCAAGATTAAATTAATTTTCAAAAGAAAAAGGAAACCGCGTTTTTGTCTTCTGAAATTGCAGGTTATATGTGTCAAGATTCAAGCATGGTGAAAGGGGAGTATGTTTTATTTTTTACAAGTGGATCTTAAAGATTAAAGATGATTCAAGAGTGATCCAGCCATGCAAGCTCTATCTCTGACGGGATTTCAAGTTGAAGATCGGATGCAGCGATGTTGAAGATTGAAGACTGAAGTTTTGTTAAAATATAGATACACTACACGTTAAGGGGGAGTTTGTTAGAGCATATACCTATGCTATGATGTGTCTCGTGTATTGTATCTATGTGAGCGTGTCTTAGTTTGAGTTTTAGTGACAATATCAGTGGCACCGGACCAAATGGTACGCCCGTACCATTTGGTACGCAGCCTGTTTAGTCACTTACTATAAATAGGTTGTGTTAGAATGATAGCTTAACTCTTCTGTCATTCTACACCTTTCTGTGTGTGTTTCTAGAGAGAGAAACTAGAGAGAACTTCATTGTATCTTCAAGTGATCAATAAGATTTCTCTTATTTACATCCGTTGTTACTATGATTGATTGATACACGCAGTAGTAAGATCGTATCTCGGTTTTACAACTTATAAATGTGTTGTGAAAATGAGGTAAACACTTAAACTGTTTTTAACTAAACGGTAGAACTCACCAGCGTAGGCTGACTTTTAAAAGTATGTATGCTAGGTTCTGCAGAGACGTTTAGAAGTAAAGGCACGGATCGCTAGAGGATGGGAAAATCGGGAAAGCTATCGAGGAAGAGTTTCTGGCAAGCTAGCTTAGTTATAGATTTCCTTATTATAGTTAGTTTTAGTTATGTACAATATCTCACTTACTGTAATACTTGGCTTATATAAATAAAAGTTTTAAATTTCTGCTGCTTAATATCTCTGTTGATACCTTGTGTTCATGAGTAAAACCAATTCGTGACCCTCCTGGTGCCAATTCAGGGAGTGGGCGTCACAAGTTGGTATCAGAGCCTTGGTTTAAGAGATTTAGGTACAAGCACGGTACCTAGACTTAATCTAGGACTCTGGGTAAGGTGAGTTTAGATAGGAAAAATAGATGCCAGCCAGGATTGCTTGTGCCAGTAAGAAAAAAAACGCATAAGGAACATAATAGGTAGGACTTGTGGTATTTGAATATGGAAAATACACGATTGCGGTTGGCCACTGCAATTTCGTATTCGCCATATAAACAAATCCTAAGTGCTAACTGTTATGTGGCCAAGTGCGGGGTAAGTTAGATAATAACATGATATCTGGTTAGTAATACGAAGAAGACCCGAAGATGATTTAACTTAGAGTTATCGGCGAAGTTAAAGAAGTAAAGTATGGACACTAAGGATAAGTGCGGTGGAAAGTAACTAGATTTTGAACGCATCATAATTATAAGTGCACGTATAATTATCATGAATTCAAAATTTGGAGACTCTACATCACATAAGTTCTGAAATGTCACCTTGAGCAAGACACCAGAAGACACGATTGAAGATAGACGCAATCACGATGAAGGAGAAGTGAGAGTTGCTATGGCGGGAGTAGTGGAAACAACGTTCCAAGCTACGTTGTAATCTTCAAAAGACCATAGGAAATCACTATAGGCGATAGGCCGGAAAAATCAAAGCGGAAGAAATTGAAGTTAGGAATAGTTCAAAGAAGAATGGCAGAGGTTACCACAAGACGAATCAAGAATCAAGGCAAGCTTAGGAAGCACGAGTGCAAGGAGAATCAATTCGAAAATGCAGGATAGGAGCAACCAGCTAATTTAAGTATAGGCAAGAAGATCGCTTTATCAACCACCATCCAAACCAGAAGAAGCGTTAGGAATATGGAGGTCCGGAGTAGACCAAGAAGAACTTACGACCCAGGAGATGCTAATGGCAGGAAGAATCCATATGATGATTATACGAACTATGTGAGCACAGAATAGGAGAAGCAGTGTCAAGGAATCCCGTAATCAAGCAACCTTGGATAGCTTAGACTTACGTCTTCCTTAGGACAATTGCAAATCAGCAAGCTAGATGATCCCAAGACAAATGATGACACGCGGATAAGCCTAACGATTTGAATTTTGCAACAATGGTGTTACACCAAAAGACGGAGGCATTATACGAGATTATGCCACGGAGGTCTAACTAGTTTATAAGATAAGTAATAGATATTAGGACGTGCAGTATGGAGGAAGGCATTTGAAGTCTCACGGAGACGCATCTTCCCGAAGAATTGGCAGAAGTATTCGACCGAAGAATCGTAGCAGTTTTGAAGAAGTTCCACGAAAAGACCAGCCGGAATAAGATAGTTCGAACGTCTAAAACTCGATAGATACGCAAGTAAGTTCCGTATTAGCCTAGGAAATGAAAAATGCGAGGTGAGAGATTTCTACCTTGAGTTGATTGCGGGTTAAACAGGTTTCGAGGACGAAACCTTGTTTAAGGGGGGTAGAGTTATAACATCCCAAAATTCATAAATACATGATATATATAAAAAACTACGTGTTTATATTATAAATACATGAGTTTGATTGATAAATATGGTAAGACTATACATTGGACAGGTTGCATGTGTTAGAATTATTCGTTTGATAGCCAATGGGATGCATTGTGCATAAACGAATGTGTTAAACATTAAAGAAAGTAGAATATGAGATGTATATGTGTTTATATGAATAACATGTTGATACATGAATCATTTGATGGATATATACATGTAAATACGTATGTTAATAGTTAACGGGAAAGTAAAAGGGCTAGAAGCGTAACTATTGTAGAGATATAAATATATACAAGTATTATACATATTTATATTCATTGTAAGTGTTTTGAAGCTTAGAAATTAGTAAAGATATGTCCTAACATGATTCATAACATAAAATGATAAGTATTGTAAAGTTTGAGGGGCTAAAACGTAATTTAGCAAATAATATATATATATATATATATATATATATATATATAAGTAAATATATATTACCGAATGAATCCCGAGCCTTAGAAAGTTTAGATAATGTTAGAAATATGTCCCATAATGTTTTGGTACATAAAATGATAAAAGGATAGAAGTATAGGGGGCTAGAGTGCTCCAAACCAAACCACAAGAACTAAAAATGCCAAAATCCAAAGTCTGGCCAGAAGACCATGGCCTCGCGTATCGCGAGCCCTAAAGCCCTCCCTTGCGCAGAAAATTGACCAATCGATACTGATACCTGTCAGGTTTAGCTTTTAGAAAATTTCAGTTTTGAAAATGATATCACATGTAATTTAAGTTAAAAACGCAGAATACTCCTCCATCAGCAACTTTGCAATCACCAACGGGTCTTCTAGGAATACCTGCACACTGGTTATAAAGATTAGTACTCAAATGACCCCGAAGCACACAGCTTCTGGTCGACCAGTGTCTTCCGTAAAATCAGTTACAGCCTTACTAACCACCGTAGGTCGCCACTGCATATTTGCGGGAACTGTTTTTACTGAACCATCATCTAAAGATGAACCACCTACACTAGAATCACTTTTGAAAAATTGTTTCTTTTTAGATTGAGATTTGAAAGGTGTTGGTGCAGTAAAAATTCTGCCGGATTCATCAATTATTTTGGCAGTTTTTCCAGAAAAATTTCTTTTGACAGTTACAGGACAGTCTTGTGCCAAATGTCCCTTTCGGCGACATTGATAACATAAACGATATGACCGTTTAGGCTGAGACTTGACCTGAACTGGAAGATAGTCATCAGTTAATTCAGACTCATCAGACCTATCATCAAAAACCTGAGATCGGTTAGAATGTACCCATTTCGGTGTTGGACTCTGAGGTGTAGCATTAGAACCAGATGAAGAAGATTCGTTCGGTGAACTTGCAGATGAAACTTTCTTCTTGTGCTTCCCTCCAAATCCTTTCTCCATTGTTGAAATGAATACTTGAGCTAGATGATATATTTGCTCCAAGTTTGTATCCTTCTTTTCCTTCTCAACCTTCTTTGGCATGTTCTGCTGCTTTGGAACCTTCTTTTCTTTGCTACCCGACCCAGATTGTTTGTAACCAGGCAGTTTAGATACATCTATTGTAGACCCTGAAGAACCAGATTTAGCAGACTGTGTAAATTTAGCTTTAATGCCTTTCAAATTGTTTTCTTCAACCAACTTAGCATCCACTTCTGCTTCATTCAACTTCTTTTCATTCTTTTCAACTTTTTCGCCATCAGACATTTCTTTGCCAAACACACCACCTTCACTTGAAACAAATTTAACAAACATAGGTGTATCAGATGTTGTAGAGATTACCTTTTTGTTGCAAATTTTTGAATTTTTCGCCTCCAGTTTCTCAGATACAAATGCAGAATAATCTTGTTTTACAACTGGAGTGCTCAAATCAACAACAGACTCTGTTTGGATCACTGGATGAGGAATTTGATTAAAATCATCGCCTCCAAATACCTTCTTGAAGTTGTCGTCTTGACACAAATAACTTGTAAAAGAATGAGAATTCTTCAAGTTATGCAATTGACGATTGAGATCCAGAATTTCAACATTCAAATCAGCTATGGTCTTTTGAGCTTCAGCAAGAACCTTTTCTGATTGAATCAATTTCTCAGATGTGTTATTGACTAATGATTTTTCTCGTCTCATCCCATCATGAGCAGCATGCACTTCTTTGGTAATTTTATCAACTCTTTCCTTATAGATCTCAATATTCCTTGTTAATAAAGTTTTGTCTTTCTTCAAAGAAATGATTGTGTCCTGCAATTCAGACTGAACAATCTGATATTGAGTTCTATCAGCAGTAACTTCATCCAATGCCTTCTGAATTTCATCATTCGATGTCTGAAGTACTTCAACCTTTTTGACAGATTTTTGAAATAACTGTTCAAAATCTTCACTAACATCTTTAGCTTGAGACTTATATTCTTCAACCTCCTTGACCAGCTTTTCATTGATAGAAGTAAGCTTGACAATTCTTGACATGAACTCATCATTCTCGTGTTGAAGTTGTAACTTTTGTTGATCATTCTGAATACAACTTTCTGACAATTGTTTCTGAACATTTGCTAATTCTGTCACTAACACACTCTTTTCTTTGAGTAACTCTGCATTTGTTTTCCAAACTTCATAAAATTCCTGACATTTCTTGATGAAACTCTCCAATTCTTCATCTTTTCTTTTGATTTCAACCGATTGACATTCTATTTCCTTTATCAAACCTTAAATTCGACTATCCTTTTGTGAACAAAATTCACACACGGATTCGTAACCACTCATTTCGGAATCAGAATGACTTGAGTCAGATTTACTCGTCTCAGATGTATACCCACTCGATTCAACCTCAATATTTGCCATCAATGCATAACTGTCTTGAGAATGAACTACGAATGCAGATTCATCTGGAAAATCTTTAGACCAATCATAATCTTCATCAGTTTGAGATATCATAGCTTTAACATCTTTATCTTGACCATTCTTATTGGAAATATCCTTGTCAGATGACTTGGTATGACAATCGCGAGCAAAATGTCCATGTTTGGCACATTTAAAACATTTAATCGTTTTTTTATCCAAGCCAAGTGTTTGTCCTTGAAAAATAGATGTCTTACCATGTTTCTTCATAAATCTCTTTCCTTTTTCCACGAACATAGCAAATTGCCATTCCAAATCGAGTTTATTCAATTGATCGTCATCCAGATGATTTAAATCCTCACCATACAAAAAGGACTGACCAATTTGATTAAATATGGCTCCAGACGAAGAAGATATAAAAGCAGATAGCAAAGCAGCTAGATCTTCGGTTGCTTGATTAGAAATTGACTTGCTTGATGATTTATCAGGAATAGTAAAACTGCAGCCTGAAGAATAACTAGCATTATCTGACTTTCCAGCAAGAAATGCTGTTACTGGTGGATTAGTGCTTGAGATAGAATTTGATTTAGCTTTAGCATGGACAGTAGCAGAATTCTCTCCAAAATAAACTGCAGGATTCTGAACTGATGGAATTGCTGACTTCTTTACAAGTAATTCCATTTCTCGAGCTTGTAACTTGCTTAATAATTGATTGAAAGTCCAACTTGAATAATTTGGATCATTAGCAAGCATCATAACAAAATTCTCCCATGTTTCCGGTAAAGCTTCCAGAAATTTTTCCTTCAAGTCATCTTTTTCCTTCTGGACTCCTACAACATCAAGTTCATTAATCAGATGGGAAAATCTAGAAATCAAATCTGCAATACTCTCTTTTTCACAATGCTGAAAGTTATCAAACTCCTTTAACAAAACTTTCTTTCGACTCTTCTTATATTGCTCGTTTCCTGCACATCTATCCTTCAATGCATCCCATAAAGCTTTTGATGTTGTGCAATTTTTTAATTGATGCAAGAGTTCTCTTGGTAATGCCATTGTGAGATTTGCATAAGTTTTCTTTTCTCTGGCATAAACTTTCCTTTGATCTTCATCAAGATCACTTCGTGGAATTGGTTCTCCATTTTTCTTAGGATATGTATAATCTTGTTCAATAGAAATCCACAGATCAATGTCAAGAGCATTAACAAATGATTCAAATCGTTGCTTCCAATTCTCATAATCCTCCAATCGAAGTAACTTAGGAACTTTCTGAGTTGTTCCTATCTCGTTATCATAGTTCAATATGGCTTGCATTGATGATTGAACAGCTGAAAAAGCGTGAAAATCGCTCATTTTGAAATTTCAATACTGAACGCGAAAACTTAAAACTGAAAAACGGGCGTCTTCCAAGCGGAATTTGGGGTTCAAACTGGGGGGTACAGACCTTTCAGGTTAATAGACGTCTAGATCTCGGAGAGACGAACGTTTTGGCTGGTATTGGGTTCCGTAACTCCAAACGGTTTGCAAGTTACCTCAGTTTTAGTGAAGATATGTTTTCTGCCAACGGACCAACAATTCCAGCGGACCAGATTCCGGATCAATGTTAAACTGCGGACCAGATAAAATTCAGCGGACCAGAAATGAACTGCGGATCAAATGAAGTACGGCGGACCAATATACCAGCGGATCAGATTGGTACGGCGGACCAAATTGGTACGCTATAACTGCTGCGGACCAGAAAGAAACCGCCACGGACCAGCTGATGAAGATTGCCTGGCGGACCAGTCAGCGGACCAGTCTGTTCGTCGGGCGGACCAGTTGCATAAAAAGCAAAAATCGACTGATTTTCACAGATTTTGACAATTGATGCTAGAAACTGAATCAGTATGATGCGAAAACACTCCAGGAACATCCAGAAATCATTTTTATCCTCGGAATCACTCAGAATTATGAAGAATTGATGAAAAACGTAGAAAACCCAAACTTTTTCTCTCTAGAATTCGAAAAACTTACCAAATCACAGCAGTAGAGCAACCTGGAATGCTCTGATACCACTTGTAAAACCACGATACGATCTTACTACTACATGATTCGGTAATTGGATAGCAACGAGAAGGTAAATAAAGCTTTGCTTTATTGATTCACAAAGAGTTACAATGTAGAGAGAGAAACACACTCAGTTTACACACAGTTAAGATGTTGCAAAATGACAGAACTGACTAACTCTCTCTAACACGGACTATTTATAGTCACTTAGTCAACAGGCCAGCGGACCACCAGCGGACCATCTGGTACGCTGTACCAATTTGTCCGGCGGACCATGTGGTCCGGCCAGATGACTATCTGACTCACACAGACGCTCTAGATTAGATACAATACACGAGACACATGCTAGCATAGGAATATGCTTCTACAGCGCGATATGCAAGGAGGGTGTTTCTACAGAAATTGTTTTTGGTTCGTTTTTTGCCACGATTACGGACTTACAGGCCATGTTTGGCCCTCCTACGCGTCGAATTCGATCCCTTACTCACCCCTACATGTGTTAGTACCGATGGACGCATCTCATACTATAGATTGGACCCTCAATTTAACGGATTAATGCACCAATTCGCTGATTTCTTCCTCAGAAACCCTAAGAAAACCCAGAAACCCTAAGAAAACCCAGAAACTTCATCACTCCAATTCGAGCTGCTCTAGAGGAATTAGGATCTGAAATTCTGCAGTCGAGCATCTTAAGGTATGATCTAAAATAAACTCTTTCAGTTTTTCTAATTCGATCTCTAAGTATGTTTTCTAAAAATGTGTTAAAATTAGGGTTCTTGAGCTTGTTTTGCTAAAATCGGGTGATCGGGTGGGAATTAGGGTCTGAATTTTTGTACGTAATCCTAAAATAATATGTTTTAAGAAGGACCTAAGTTTATTTCACAATTGGAAAAGGTTTGGTAAAGGTTTTGTTAACAGGTCAAAATTAGGGTTTTTATAACGTTGTTCTGCCCAATTGAGTAAACGGTGTTGAATTAAGCTTTGACGTTTTAAAAGATATTATAAAATGTTATAATGAATAATACCCTAAGTTGGTTTGAAATAAAAATGAGTTGATAATAAAACGAGAAATTCATGAAATATGGGTTTCTAAATATAGATAATTAATATAAAATAATCCGAAGGGTACGGGTACTTGATTTTTGGTCTTATAACATGTTTATATATATGATAAGTATATATGAGTTTAAATTTGATAAATAGTTAAGTATTAAAGATACCGAGTTAATCGTATATTTAGAAGTTCGTGCTGACCGGAATGGTACGCGTCTGTACACTATGGTTTCTGGCAACGCGGGGTGTCTCATAAATCCTAACTGGGAACTGGCATTCCTCACTGGGCGATCCCGAAGTGAGCGTTTACTTATAGGAATGCGCGTCTTCATATTATCAATAAAAAGGATATTATGCCTATAAGGGCATTTTGGTCATTTTAACCTTAAAGAGATAAACCCTAATAAAGTGTTATTAAGATAATAAGATATAATAAACATAAGTATTATGTATAATGACCCTGCATTAATGCGATCCGATACGCGATTAGGTTAAATATGGACCATAACGGAGATTCTGACTAAATAACTGATTAAAGATATCTGGTGAGTTTCTACAAGCCCACTTTACAAGTTTTAAATGTTTTTAAGTATTTTCGGGCTAGTATACATACAATACTTGTGAAAATATATTCAAGAAAATTGTGACTTGATATATACGTGTTATGCAATTATGTTGATTATAATGTGATGTGTATATACTTGCTTTGAAATTAGGTAGCCAAGTGACAAGGGAATTGTTAGTAAACGTTTAGTGAATATGTATGATTATATGAGAACAGGTGGTGCATTTACTTGTATCAATATGTGGGGGATACGCCGCTGGTACATCGTATATATATACATAGTAATATAAGTTACCCGATATATCGAAAGTGTGGAGGATACGCCGCTGGTACATCCTGTATACATACACTTAGGTAAATTGGGCGATGTACATTTGTTGCAGTATATGAATGCCTTATCACTATTTAATAACAAACCTAAAGCATCTGGTTATTTAACTAGGGGTAGGTAGTATATACTATTGGAAATTAGTTTTTAAGATGAGAAAATGACCTAATAGAGTTAAAGAATGAGTTGCTACTAGAACCTAATAGAGTTGAAGCATGAATTGCTAATATGACTTATTTGATTTAGAGCAAGTGTTGCTACTGAAGACGAAGGGTCGCTGCTTCCCCATAGTGGTGGCTTAGGGAACTGTGTACGGACTGAGCGGCAGTCGGACATCGCAAAAGCTATCTTACGACAAGGTAGGATGACGATTGCAGTGGCGGACGAACCTTTCGAAGGAGATGAGGAATGAGGAGACGCTGCTTCCCCATAGTGGTGGCTTAGGGAATCGTGTACGGACGGAGCTGCATTGGGCCGTTGTAATAACTATCCTTCGAGATTGGACGGAGTATGCAGTGGCGGGCGGACTCTTCATGGAGAACGAAAATAGTTGGTTAAATATAGTGACCTAGAAGTTTAGCCTAGGGTCATGGTTAAGATAATAGGATATATTATCATAGTGAATACGTGTTATAATTTATATGTGACTTATAAATGTGTTGTGAAAACCAGGGAAACACTTAAACGGTTTTGAACTAAATGGTAGAACTCACCAGTGTAAGCTGACTTTTAAAAGTATGTATGCTAGGTTCTGCAGAGACGTTTAGAAGTAAAGGCACGGATCGTTAGAGGACGGGATAATCGGGAAAGCTATCAAGGAAGAGTTTCTGGCAAGCTTGCTTAGTTATAGATTTCCTTATTATAGTTAGTTGTAGTTATGTACAATATCTCACTTACTGTAATACTTGGCTTATATAAATAAAAGTTTTAAATTTCCGCTGCTTAATATCTATGTTGATACCTTGTGTTCATGAGTAAATCCGATTCGTGACCCTCATGGTGGCAAGTCTGGGAATGGGCGTCACATAACTCTTACGGGTCTTAACCGGGTCGGGTCCTTTAATTGCCGAATCTGGACATACAATATCCAACAAACTCCCACTTGGACAGAATGCGACAACATTAGAAGAAATAGTCAGAGGTGCTCTGGCTACACATGGTTGTCACAACTAGTTATGAGACTTCAAGTCAGTCACCAAGGTATATCTATAAACTCTCGTTATAGATTAAACTTGTGGTAATTCAAAGTCAAAAGTTCCCTCCTGTAAAAGAGAATAAGTTTAATGAATTCTTTTTTTATATTATACGTTATAAGTAAAGGAAGAAAAACTCATCAGTTGAACAAGAGTCATGGATTTAATTCCTTCTCTTTAACGTTCAATCATTGTATTTCTCATTCATCGGTTCGAAGTGATCCAAGCAAACACACGGTAAGTTTGGGTAAGGTCTTACACTTAACACTTGGAACTTACGAGAGGGCCCACGGCGTCTAGCTGTGGCATGATTAGTGCAAAAGTACAGAATCCCATCTTGACTACATACAACTCCCACTAAGCTTTAGAACCATTACTAAAAGTAGCCGTTATGACTAGCAGTTACGCGACAGCGGTAAGCTACAATCAAGAAACAGTCTTAGGCAAACAGGAGGTAGCATATGCATCTCAGGTCGAAGGATACTATTGAGTGTACCATTCAATCAAATATGTCTTATGATTAAATCCATGAAGACATTTTGATACGCGTTACATCGCAACGTCATTCTATAATGAGGTCTGTGAGTCTGGATAGTCAACAATTTGAGTTCGGAGTCAGAATAGTCTTAGTTGAAAGTCATTCACACAATTCTGATCGACTACGGACGATTTAGAATATTTCAAAATATTCCTGGATGTTTAAAACACATAAAATTCGAACACGTTATGCAGAATTCGGACTCTGCATCTAACCATTTAGATCAGGTCAAATGATTTATGCAAACGTTAAAGTTCAACATCCCAACACTAAAGTTGAACACTATTGTAACGTAGTATTCAGGTACTACGTAGTAGTAATACTTATTGATCAAATCTGATCAAATAGAACTATGAATTATATGATATGTTCTCAGTCTGTGTTTTGGTATTGCATGTTTAGAGTGTTTCATTAGTTTTAGTGTTTATCATGAGTAAAACTGCTTGAGTGAATTTGTATGTGTGATAAAATGCGTGCCCTTGGTGTACACATGGATTACTATTTATCATGTGAGCATGTTATTGGATTATTTATAGAATCCAATTACCATTCTTGAATGTACCATTACATTCGTGATTCCAAATATCACTCAAGGTGGCTTTGTCGTTTAGTGAGTACCGGCTCGTACTTTTCATGAACACTTTACATAATCAGAAATGTGATGATGTGTTTTCCAGCTTATGTCATTGTGCACCCTTTTACAGCGACATCTATGCAATATCCATATATTGGATTACTTTCGTTTCATGTCTAGTATGATACGACTCATTTCAAGAAATTGATCAAGTCTGTGGATGCTCTTCCGTAGACAGTTTCACCTATGTGTCTTCTCAAAATTTGAGACGAGTTGAGGTTTCATTTGAGTTTAATCCAGTAAACTTCAATGAACATTGGATCAACACATAATCGTTATCCCGATATGGACCAGTGGTGATGCTCCCACTTGCTTTATGTAGACCAGGAATTCTTTTAATCATCTTTCTTTCAAACCACATGGATATTTACTTGCAAGATAAATCTTTAAGCAAATACTTCACATATCCAAAACTGAAATTATTTAGTTTCATACATATGGTATGAATCTAATTGATTGATATCCAAATGTTATGTTATATAAACAAGATGGTAAGATGAAATCAAACTGCTTGAAATTCATGGTATTCTGATACGATCATCTTTATGTTTGAAAGGAGTTGCGTACTTGATGCATTGATGATTTAGAGTTTGATTTAAGATCAATAGTTCAATCTAATGACTAACCAAGGTCGGAGATTAAACGAGTATAATCGTCATAAGGCTCCAATAGAAGATGTTAGTCATCTAGAATGCCAACACATTTTCATTACAACAACAATCGTTTGTTGTGAAAAGATGTTTATCTAATAAGTCTTGAATCTTCTCAAGAGTTGATTTACATAGTCCAATAGTTCCGATGGAAACTAATCTGCTTTTAAAGCAAATCAGATGTTTATTGATCTGATGATGGATGTGTATTACTCAGATTAGTCTATCGCAAGATTTCATCTTGGAACTAATTTAAGTATGCAAGTGATTAGAGAAAAACGTCTTCTAGGTGTGAGGTGTGAACGGCGATTATCGGCATGTGGTTGTCATTGTGTTTATTGGTTTCTAACTTGACACCCATTCTTTAAAATGTAAGCAACATGTGATTAGTAGGACTTAAACACACATGAGAACAAGGTCAATGTAGTTATCGACTTTCAAAGTGATGCGTGTATAAATTTATTTGTGACCATAATGGTCATATGCACAATACTTAGTTCAATCATATTACAATCATTCAAGTGATTATATTGCATCTGCGTAGCTGGTAATTTGAACTTTTAAAAGCAAGCTTTTTTTTTAATTTAGCAAAGGTCATATTGTTTGATTCGACGAAATTGAAAAAGCGATTTCATGTAAATTCCAGTTTGATTTAATGAACTTGTAAGGACACGGAATGATCTTACTGCTGCATGTTTCAATCAATCTAGTGAACACGAGAAGTAAATACGAGTTTTGGTATTGAATCACTTGAAGACTACAATGGAAAGCTCTCTGGTTTCTCTCTCTAGAACACGCACAGTAAAGGTGTAGAAATGACATAATTGATAAGCTATCATTCTAACACAATCTATTTATAGGTAGCACATACTAGCCAGCGTACCATCCAACATACCATTCGTACGGGCGTACCATTTGGTACGGCAGACCAGCCTGTACGCTGCCCGCTAAGACTCACACTATGACATGCTCACTTAGATACAATACACGAGACGCATCATAGCATAGGAAAATGCTCTAACAAACTCCCCCCTTAACGTGTAGTCTATCTATTCTCTAAATAAACTCAAGTTTTCAATCTTCAGCATTGCTGCATCTGATCTTCGACTTGAAATCGTGTCAGAAATAGAGCTTGCATGAGTAGATCACTCTTGAATCATCTTTAAACTTCTAGATCCATTTGTGAAAGATATAACAAACTCCCCCATTTTACCATGCTAGAGTCTTTGACATACTGAACCTACAATTTCAGAAGACAGAAACGCGGTTTCCTTTTCTTTTGAGAATTAATATAATCTTGGCACAAAACTTCTCTTTAAGAATCCAAGATATATTTTTGAAATTTGATTTTGTATCACATGTCGATCGGTCGAAAACAAATAAGAAACCAAATCTTTTTGGCTTTTTGAAACTTTATATCAAAACACACCGAAAATCGTTTTTTAAGTTTATGCTAAAACACACCTAAAATCTTTTGGTCTTTTCAGATATAATATATAAATGCAATACAGAATCAGAAACTATTTTTTTCTTTTGCGAGAAAGATCACAACTTGGGATCATATTGATCATCACAGGCTGAACTACACTTCAATTTCAATTACTTCAGCACACAAGTCACGTCAATTACTGATATAATTTGTCCATTTTAAACTCAGGCAAAATCATACTCATAATATCTGGATATGTTATTGTATTGATTAGAATGCTTTGACCAGTGTACCCCACACTATCACACATACTTAGATATGCATTTACTTATCACACTTTGTGATTTCACTTGTGATTTAACACATAGTGATTGTATTCATTATATAGTCAAACGTGTTCCATGCAAAAGGAAATAATAAACATTAAATTGTCTACATTAAGGTTGATCTTTTGATACGCAGATAAGGCCTCGGGTTTAACAAAATAAGAAAATAAAACAAGTTGAAATTGTATAATTCAACAACGACCAGGTCGGTCTTGTGGACACGCAGAGAAAGTCCAATGAATTATACGAAACACCAATGAAAATAAAGCAGAACCTTAAATGAACAACTATCAGGTCGATCTTGTGGATACACAGAGATAGTCCGATCATTTAAGAATATAAAGAAAATCAAACAAGAATAAATCTTTCTAAATAAACACATGTATACACAGTGACTTCTCATTTTTCTATTTCACATATCTTTTCAAAATATTGAAAATGAACACATGTATACACAGTGACTTCTCATTTTTCTTTTTCACATGTCTTTTTAATATCTTGAGATACTCATAAAGATGTTGTCCACTTGATCAAGTATTAGTATTTAATGTATATCACATTTGAATACTTTTTGATTTAATGTCGAATCTTCAAAGCACATCGAACAATGATCCTATGGCTTTTTCATCTAATTTATCCACGAGCTAGACACGTAAGCCAATGTACCATTATTTTCCAATTATGTTGGATACAATTTCTCATTTTCAATGTTTTTGTATTTTTCTGTTTTTCTCCCCCTTAAAATGAAACTCTAATTTTGAATTTTTCATTTTAACAAAAACACAAAGACACTATTTTTGATTTTTCAATTTTCTCCCCCTAAACTACATACAGAATGCAAAAGAAAGAAAATTAACCTTTCGACATGGATACCTTTCAGTTTTAGCTTTCAGAAAAGTTTCAGTTATTATTTTTTAAATTTGATATCACTTGTAATTTAAATTAGATCAGCAGGATACTCCTCCAGCAACAAATTTTCAATCACCGATAGGTCTTCTAGAAGTACCTGCACACTGGTCAAACACGTCAGTTTATAAATGACCCGAAGCGAATCACTTTTGGTCGACCAGTATCTTGATTTCCTTCTGAAACCAATTTAGGTTTCCGGATTTGTTATGTTGGTAAATCAGTATTTGTGAATTAGTCACAGTTCATTGTGACGAGCAACCTACATATGGAACATGTTGAAAATGAGGAATAAATCTTCCTTGAGTTTTGAAAAATGTAGGTTGATATTCATCAAACACTCTGCCATATTCATCAATGAATCTTTGTTTGGCAGCTTTACCAACATATGGAATCGTTTCTTTTCTTTGTGTAGAAGCAGCAGTGACAGGACCATCTTGTGCCATACGCCCCTTGCGCGTGACAATTGTAACACAAACGATTATTGACATTTCCCTTCTTGGGAACCTGCATAGCTTCACAAAAATTAGCATCTCCAAAATGATCATAAAATGTATCATATACCTGAAACCGATGATCATGAACCCATTTTGAAGTAGGACTGGTTGGAGTAGAACTTGATCCTCCAGAAGAAAATTTGACAGATTGCTTCTTCTTGTTCTTCGGATCATTATGCTTCACAAACACTTTAGCTATCTTCTGAGAATCCACACAGTGAAGTGGAAACTCCTTATCAGTGGAAACTCCTTTAGCATTAAAAACATCTTTCTTTATTTGCTTTAACTTGCATTATGTCAATTCACCTTTGGCCAAGGAAAAAAACCATAACTAAAGGTGTTTGGTCTTGGTCACGTTTTTTTTTTTTGCATTTCAATCGAAACCAAAGTTCCTGTCACCTTATGTATCCTACGGCCACGTTACAATATCAGCGCTGGAGCCACATAGAAGCGTGGCTAAAGGGTACCAATATTTGTTGTTGTAATCAAACTATTCTTCCGGAAAGCGTGGCCAAAGGGTCCCAACGGCCACATGTGTTTGTTTAACGTGGCCTTTGGTATTATATGGTCACGTATACTTGTGTTTTAGCCACAAATGTTATAAAAAACGTGGCTAAATGGGTTGCTGAAATAATAAAATTTGTCCCAATACGCGTGGCCAAAGGGTGGCAACGGCCACGTTAAAATATGAATAGCGTTGCCTTTGGTATTATATGGTCACGCATATTTGTGTTTTAGCCAGATATGTTATAAAAAACGTGGCCAAATGGGTTGCTGAAATCATACATTTTGTCCCAATACGCGTGGCCAAAGGGTGGCAATGGCCACGTTAAAATATAAATAGGTTGGCCTTTGGTTTTATATGGTCACGTAGATTTGTGTTTTAGCCACATATATTTGGAAAAAAAAAAGTGGCCAAAGGGTAGTTCAAATTAGATATTTTGTCCCAATACGCGTGGCCAAATGGTAGCAACGGCCACGTTAAAATATAAAAAGTGTGGCCTTTGGTATTATATGGTCATGTATATTTGTATTTTAGCCACATATATTTGGAAGAAAAAAAAGTGGCCAAAGGGTAGTTGAAATCATACATTTTGTCCCAATACGTGTGGCCAAATGGTGGCAACGGCCACGTTAAAATATAAAAAGTGTGGCCTTTGGTATTATATGGACACGTATATTTGTGTTTTAGCCACATATATTTTGAAGAAAAAAAAGTGGCCAAAGGATAGTTGAAATCAGATATTTTGTCTCAATACGTGTGGCCAAAGGGTGGCAACGGCCACGTTAAAATATAAAAAGTGTGGCCTTTGGTATTATATGGTCACGTATATTTGTGTTTTAGCCACATATATTTGGGAAGAAAAAAAAGTGACCAAAAGGTTTTTGAAATCAGATGGGTCCTTGCTATACGTGTGGCCAATTTAAAACCTATTACAAATTATTAATTATAAATCAAATAAAATTCAATTACAACTCAAATACAAATGAAATACAAATAAAAAATTAAATAAAATTACACTGCATACAATCATTATTCTCAATTTAATTTTTAATCCGGGAGCCAACAACACTACCATGTTGTCTTCATCTTCAACTGTCCGGATTTGAGCTTAATTAGGACCATTTTTTCTTGTATTCCTTCCTATACCAAAACATATAATTGATAATTAGGTTATGGAAATTGATCATAATATATAGCAATTTTGAAATACTTACCACCATGATAGATATGGACGGAGGAGTGCCATTTTATTGCAAGTAGTATGGGTCATCAGGTCCTACAATTCAGTTGATTTCCAGGTGAACATTAGATATCCAGATGAACTTAAAACATCCGGTTGAACATCACATTAAGTTCCGGGTCTACTTCAAAGTCAGTTGAACTTTATTTGGTACACATTTCACCATTTGTTCCAACAATCCCTAGCTAGCCCAAGTGTTTGAGGTACCAAATAACATTTAAAATGGGACTACATGACATTACCAAACAGATCACTATGAAACTATAGAACGGAATGAAACTTGGCTGGCAAATATTTACCTTTTTATTTTCAACCGCTTCAAACGAGGTTGATCAACCACCAATTTCACGCCCTACAGTTTAATTAATTACTTTATGTAAATGAGCAAAATAACCGATAATGAGTTTGACAAATACTAACTGTTGTGTGTATGTCAGCATGAGTAGTGCTGTGGCTAGATCCAACAAAAATCTCCTTAGAATTTACCTAGAACAATGTTTTTGAATTGGTAAAAAATTAGAGCAAAATAATGACGCGGACCTATCATGAAAGTATTTATTCTTTTTTTTTAATCTAACATAAGTTGTTCCAGTTTTATTCATACAGATTATGTATATCCTCTATTTATTTTCATATTAACATACATTTTCAATGAATCATAGCAGAGTTCCATTTAACTCATAATTGTGTTCTTACATGAAGCGTATATTCTTTTGTACCAGGAACTTGCTTCTACTTGTGTTCTTCAGGAACAAGAGTTCATCTGGATTGTGTTCTTCAGGAACAAGAGTGTATGTTATTAAAAGGTACTTGAGAATAGTATGATTAAGGTGTGATGTAAAGAATTTACCTCTGTAGATACCGGAGCATTAAGTTGTTGTGGTAACGGTGTTCCAAGTGCTAATAGATGAGCTATAAGTAGATCAATTTTTTTATCCGATTCTTCAATCTTCAGGAAGAGGGCCTTAACTTGTTCATTTCTTCACCCCTAAGAAGTCTCTCCTCTTTAAGTTCGAACTCAAGTTTTTCCAATTGACCATCAGTGTTGTTGGATCGATCCTTGAATTTTGTACAATTAACAGAATGTAGTTAGATGCTTTTTAACAAAGTACATAAATAGGAAAGCATGCAGACCCTATTGATTCATTATCTCTTAATTAGTTCTTAATTATTAATTGTCAGGACCGATTTCACATCGAGAATCTCGATCGTGAGCAAGAACGAAGATTAGATGAAGGAGACGGGATGATGAGAATCTAGGATAATAAATGACAAGAATGATAAAATCAAACGATTCATTGATTATTGTCGAATGATTACAACGAACCGAATGATTACAAACTCGTCATAGGAAATCCATGGTCACATTGGGTTGAGCTCAAACCCAATGTGTGACACCCTCTCTCTCTCTAGAATGGTAGCTCACATCACTCATTATTCATCATAAACTAATGGAGCACACTCACCCTATATATAGAGAGCCCATGTGCTCACTAGCCCACTAACTAGTAAAACACAAAAATAAAATGAGCTTATTACAAATAAACAACTAAAATAAATTATTAATAAAATCAAAATTGATTTTATTAATATGAAGCTTGACTCACTCGAACCGATCTTCCGTTGACTTTTATGTTGACCGTTGACCCGAACGGTTGACTTTTCCAGAAAACGGTCTTCGGTCCAATTTGCAAGCCTCGAGCATCACAACCCGCGTCTCTGAATAAATCACAATGGATTCTTCAACCGAATTATTCGAGAATAGATTTGATGGCGTCAGTCACACTTATTAAAAGTTCTAACAATTCCCCCTTGACTGACGCTGTCAAATCTGTCATACTGGTGAAGAACCACTCTGTCGTACATCTTCAAAGAAGAACTGATAAACCGGAATCTGTCTGTTGTAAAGATTCCCCCTTTGAATAAGCTTCTTCTGTTCTTGTTGCTCCAGTTGAGATCCAAGTGCTGCAGTTCACTCGGTTCACACGGTCGGGTACAATACTAAGAATGCTGAACATCGGAGTCAAATTCACAACAAATCGAATCAGATAAACCAATCAATCACTGAAAACGCTCCAACTTCAGATAATCGACTCGATAATCCAAATCCATAAAAGTTCCCCCTTTTCTCTAGATCTCTCTGAAAACATCAGATGCGGAAGCGGAAAATCAGATGCAGAGAGTGGAACCGTTCCACTCAGTTCCGAAGAGAAAACGGTACTAAAATCCTAAAATCGGATAATCTTGCGAAAAACCGGAAGCTGGGTGCTGACAGTTGTGAATGATCCATAAATACTGAACTTGTTCGGCGTGACTGGGTTGGATGCGAAAATAATGTCAAATCGGTGAAAAACTGAGATCCCAAGCGTAAACGCGAAATTTGTTCATAATGGGATTGGTAAAATTTTGGGACTCAGCCAAAAAATATGTTGATAGTAACGGGATTGGTAAAATTGACTCTAGAGTCAATGGGAATGAGATTAGTTTGACTGAAGAAATGATCCGGAAGCATCTGAAAATCATTGATGCAGGAGGTGATCCTGATTACAGGTCTGAATTGTACTTGAAGACATACTAAGCAATTGGGTATGGGGTGACTTAACTTGTTGGACCATCAAAAATGGACAACTACCCTATGTTTGGCGATATCTTGCTCATACCATTCTCCACTGCCTATCTCACAAGAAAAATGCGTGGGATGAACTTGCTGCACCTCAATCATCCGCTTTTCATAGATTGGTAAATGGGCTCAACTTTAACTTTTAAAAAATGATATTTGTTGGAATGCTGGAAAATCTAAAATGTAAAAGGATCTTTTACATGAACCCCAGATTCATCCAACACATTCTCAATTGTGAATTTCCAAATTTGTAAATCTCTGATCAATGTCTTGAACTAAAATCTGTTACAAGTAAAACATTTTCTAACATGCAAGTGAAAAAAAACTGTTTTTCTTGGTAAAGACACATCACACCCTATGCCTAAGGCCAGGACTCCTCCTGAGCAAACTGCTCCTAGTGACAACATTGTTACACCAACAAGTGTTGAGCCCACACCAGACCGACCATCATCTTCTACGGATATACAAATTCCCACAAAAAAGAAGAGGATGCCCACATCAAAAACCACACCCAAAAATACCACACCCACTCCACAATCACCAAAAGGAAGAGGACTAGGTTTCCTTAACCTAGACCCTCCACAGGACTACCTCAGAATGAGGGTGATAAATCACCTAGGCCACATGAAGTAGATTCCCCAACCCTTATCGTAGGGAATATACTGCTGGACTTGGTTCAATCACCCAACCAACATTCTGCTGATAAGGTGACTTGCAGTAGTGATGAACAAGGTCGGCTTGTTTGCTATTCTTTGCTCAAAGATACTGGCAACACACCAGTTGAGAGCAGCAAGACACATACTGAATTGACAGTTCGATGTATAAAACTTGAAAATAAATTGGCAGCTCTCCGTGCAATTGAGAGAGCTCAAGGAGAAGAAATTAAATGGTTGAAGGCAAGACAATCTGTGAAAGCCACTAATAGGTAAGGTTGTCAACCATACATTAAAATGAAGTTCACATGTCAATCTAGATTTAATTCAAAATAGGATCTTGCACAGGGTGTCTTCCTTAAATGTTCATGAAGTTGAACAAGTTGATCCGGTTAAACAATTTGATCCGGTTGAACAACTTCATCTGGAGGAAGAAGGCCATGTTGATCCGGTTAAACAACTTCATCCGGAGGAAGAAGGCCATGTTGATCCGGTTGAACAAGTTGATCCGGTTGAACAAATTCATCCGGAGGAAGAAGGCCATGTTGATCCGGTTGAACAAGTTGATCCGGTTGAACAACTTCATTGGGTGCAGGTGAGTGCTGATAATCAAATGATCACAAGGGTGATGAGTGATCTGCAAAACACAAATGTGGAGATAGCTCTTGAAGCTCTATCTTTTATAAGAAAAATGATGATTAAGAATACTCTTAACCACACTTGGTTAAGGAGTGCTCCATCTCTGCCCATCATTCATGTTTTAAAGCCTATTGCTCCATCTCTGCCCATCATTCCTGTTTTAAAGCCTAGTGCTCCATCTTTGCCCATCATTCATGTTTTAAAGCCTAGTGCTCCATCTCTGTCCATCATTCCTGTTTTAAAGCCTAGTGCTCCATCTCTGCCCATCATTCCTGTTTTAAAGCCTTGTGCTCCCCCTGATACACCTGAAACAGAAAAGGTTGTTGAAGCTGATGTTGAAGAAAATGGAGTCAAAGACAAGGTGTTTGCAGCTAATAAAGAGACAAAGCCTATGGAGCCAAAGACTGAACCTACTAATGAGAATGATTTTTCTGCTGAAGTAATCAGATTTAGGAAAGAAAAAATGGTGATGCCCCAGTACCAATCAGATTCTAACAAGGTGTTTGCAGTTGTTAAGAAGACAAAGCATCCAACATTCATTTATGATCAACAGGTATCTCTCCCAGAAGATGATGTAAACATGATAAAACAGGCACTTGCAGATGCTGAGAAAGCTGGACAAATAAAAAGGGATAGAGACATGGCCTTGGCATTCAAACTAGAAGGCGACATGCTGCGTTATTCAAATGATAAAGTAATAATGGGTCTGATAAATGAAATCAAGAGAAGGTCTATTGATGAGAAAATGGTAACCATGGACTCTGAGAAGGAGACAAGAAAATGAAGAATGGCCACAGAATTTGACAAGGAGATCAAAGCTGAACAAGAAAAGATCAGACTGTCTGATAACCTTCACATTACCAAACTCCTTATGAAGTTCACAGATATTATCATAGCCAGGGGATGGGCAACTCCTAAACAAGCAAATTTAATGACTGCTAATCAGTTATGCGATATGATGTCCAGGGTTGGTTAAGAGGATGGTGAATTAAAACTGAAGGAAAAGACAGATGTTGATGAAAGGCAAGAGAAGATAAAAGGGGAAGAAGAGATACAAAAAATCCTAGAAAACCCTATGACAAAGGAAGAAGAACTCAAGCTTCTCAAATGCTATTTCATTAAGATGAAGGGGGAGGACCCAAAAAAGATCAATCCTTCTGGTATTAATAGCTTGAGAATTAAATATTCCAATACCATACATGAACAGAACAAAATCTCAAAGGTTACAGGTGAACCAATACCACCAGGTGCATTTTCTGATCAGAATAGAACCCTAGCCTCACAGCAACCCAGAAGAAACCCTCCTAGAACTAGTAGACCAGAAAAAAAGCCTAAACCTGTAAGCCTCCTAAACCTATAACATTAAAGCCTCTTCCACAGACAACTTCACACATATTGTGCCACAACCTAGAATTGGTCATACTCTTCCATCTCCATGTCCTCACCTAAACAAACCCCCAAAACCCTCATATCCACCCAAGTCACCAGAAAAACCACCCACCCAGAGAATGAAGTCAGTGGCTAAGAAAGGAAAAGGAAAAGTGATCAATGAGGAGGATGAATACAGAGATGTCCTTGTTGAAAGGAGAAGAATCATCTCCTGGAGGTATGATGATCAAGCCAAAGTATACCTGTTCACAACCAGTTCAGATGAGGTACTAAAGTTTACAGCTGAAGAAGCTATGTACAACCTCACTGACCATGAGTTGGGTGATGTTAGACATATACGTGGTGATATGAAGGGTACATGTTCACAAGAGGACTCCTTAATGCTGATGATAAATATGTATTTGGATGACTTATACGGGGAAGTAGATGAAGCCACACAACACAGCATTAACAATCCTGATTTGACGCTTGAAGTTGATAAGAATGGAAAGTTGGTAGTCTATAGAGCTGATGGGTCATTCACAATGCATAGTGTAATGTCTGGTTAATTCCGGTAAATCGGAGGGAAAATTTTCCAATTAATGAACTGGACTGTTGAGCCCAGTTAGGCCCGTTAGGCCCATTTTGAGATTTGCGGCCCAACAAAGGCCCAATTCAAATAATTGGTGTCCGGATAAGTTGTCAGAAGTATTCTGGGTGATTGTTATGCAATTGGAAATGTTGTGGAGCGATAAAAGCTGACTTCGGTTTAAACCGGTAAATTTCATTGTTTATTCGGTAAACGTGCCGGATAACCGGACGTTAATATTTGTCAGAAAGTATATTCGGATGTTTACATGTGGTGCGTGCGAACGGAAACGGCAAATGACGCTTAATGCGCGTAAGTCACCGGCAGTGACAAAGCGGTCATTGAGGCTAGATTAGAGTGTTTGGAAGTGCCAGAAACTTGCTCATTGATGTTCTGATCGTTAGAAAGGATAACCGTAGGTAACGATACTAGAAGCGTTAAACCGTTCGGTTACGCGAGAATAACCGAATTTGATAGTTTAATTGTTTAAAATGAATTTAACGACCCTATGAAGTTATAAGATTTTTCTAAGTGTTTAATAAGAATTACGGTCGTGGAGATACGTTCGGTTCGCAAAACGGACGTAAACGGTATATGCGTCATATACGCGCTTTATACCGCGAGTTTAACCGAACGTTCACCAGATTATATTTAATGTGACGTTTTAAATATTCTGAGAATATTTATGAGGGTTTTATAGTATTACAGTCATGTCGGAATTATCACGGATGAATTACGAGGCGTTTACTGTTTAACGTGGTCAGATATCGCGGTATATACCAGTTAACTTAATGTGGACCACTCATTTAAATTAAGGGTATAAAAATGGGTTTTGTCCCTCATTTTCTTTCATTTCACTTAAACACAAAAACACACTTAGTTTGTGTGTCGTGGGAGAGGGCAGAGACAAGAGCTCCTGCCCTGTTTCCGGCAGCTAACTCCGGCCATGAGCAGGCGGCGGCGCTATGGCGGAGGACCGGCGACGACCACTGTTTCCGCTCCTCTCCTTCCATTCTCTTCTCCTGAGCTCGTTTCCACGGTCCCTAAGTCCCTCTCTGTCCGCGAACGAAGCAAATCCAGACCACAGAGGCGGCAGCGGCATCTAGGGTTCCGTCGCAGGAGCAGCGGCGGCGCCCCTTTTTCTACCCATCTCGCGACCCAATGACCTTTTCCTTCAGCCGCATTCTCTCCCGAATTCAACCTCACAGCTAGGGTTTCTAGCGGTGGTTACAGCCTGCGGCGCAGGTCTGGCGACCTTCCCAGTTGCGATTTGGGCCTCTCAGCCACTGTATGGTAAGGTTATGGTACGGTTATTACAAGTTTCTTTCATTCCAGCGTGTATCCTTCTTCTAAAGGTCCGATTTCTACATGCATGGCTAGATCTAGACGAGATGATGATGTTTTAATGGTTTTGTAAATCGACTCGGGACTGTAGCGAAGATAACTCGCCGGACAGCTGTGCTTCTCGATGGAACGGTGGTTTTAGATGATGATGGAAGGTTAATCTTGGCATAAATATGTTTGTGGATGAGTTTGGATGCCATTTGGGGCTAAGCCGAATTGACTCGGTACTGAGTCAACCGAGTGGACTCGGTCAAACTTTCTGGTCAAACATGGTCAAACTCAGAATCCGGCATCGGAGAAATGATCCAGGCAAAAAACTGATTGGAATGGACTACTCATGGGTTTGATTCGGAGTTTTTACGAGAATTACGCTTAACCGGGTCCGGGTTTGCGTACCGACCAGAAGGTATAACCATATTCGTAATTTGGTTATCATGTTAGTGATATTGGATAAACGACGTGTGAGGAACGATTATAAACCCGAAAGTATTATTGTGATTAAAGTGATAATAAATAAGAAAATGATATATAAATTTTGTTATCATCTTATGTTAGTAAAAATCATAGATATATGGTTAACAAGATTATCATCTTATGTAAATAAAAATATGATTTTGTGATTACAAAGATGGTAAGTCATTTAAATAAAAATATATGATTTATCTTAGTAAAATCTATGATTTCATGTGAAACATAAATGGATAAAACATATATACACAAGTGTTATTTTATGTAAAACTCTATAAGGTTTTATAAACGTGAAATCAAATGAAAACGAGACTTTATAAAATTTATATGATATCCGGTTTGGAACCTCTATACGAGTTATGATTTTATTTAATAAAAACCTATGATTTTATGTTGTATAAAGATATGTTATATTTTTATAAAAGTCATAACATCATGAGAAACGTAATCGAATAAGTATCTAGGTATAGATATTTAAGTTATGACTTCAGGGAATATTCTAAGGATAATAAATATAACCGTTCGAGATCCGAGAGATTCGTTAGATTAGATATCTGTCATTAAGCAACACGGTCGTATTGCCACCGAGGGCCATGCAACCTTGTCCGATAGAAACTGTCTATTTAGAAATAGACAGGTAAATACGATCGTATCCGGGTTTAAGCCGTATGACTGTATTGGGACATCCGGTCGTATCATAACTTCAACCTATGGAAGCATCGTATATTTTGGTCGCGGAGCACAACCGAGCCTAACCAGTATTATTGTTGTGTTAAATTAAAGGTCATCAGATTCTCCGAGCTTGATGAATTATCGAGCAATTTCCTAACATTCCATTTGGATGCTGGACCGACCGTGAGTTGTAGTTTCCCCTTTTGCTTAACTATTTTTGGGGTGCATACGAACCTTATCAAACGTTGTTTTGTTGTTTTGTTGTTTTGTTTGTGGATACTGTGCCATGTTTCATATCTTGCTTGTGGTACCAGCGGAATCCCACCCCGTTTGTTTTCGGTACCAGCGGTTCTCACCGCGTTTGGGAAAGCTTTTCAGGTTAATTTAGGTCGTTTGTTGTGTTCCCGAGATGGGAGCAGGCCACGAGGCATATGCGTATCCTCACAGCTGTGTAGGTAGATTAGGTGTCGCGTACCCGTTGTTTTGGCCCCTTTTTAGTTACTTGGTTACTTGTGATTGGTTGAATGGGTGACGTCGCATATGTTTGAAACATGAGGAGGGACTCGGGAAATTCGCTCCGAGTTTGATTCAATTGTTGGTTTGACCTTTGGTTGGTTTTGTAACAGGCACAGTATTATTTTGATTCATTGTGGATTATTTTGGAGTCAACTGCTACGACTCACCAACAACGTTTGTTGTTGACAAACTTTTGGTTCATATGCAGGTAAGTAACTACAGGGATGACTTGAAGGATAGGCATGGTTTAGCTAGACTTGTTGTGTGCAAGACCTAGCAGTTGGGGTAGCCTAAGTTCACGATCTACTGTTGCGGTCTACGGTGTTGTACCAGTCTTGGAGTAACCTGGGCCTCAATGAGACGCAGAGAATACAATAGTGCACCACAGAGATTACAAACTGTAGCCCTCTCTAAGGTGATGGACACTTAGGTATGTCACGTCGTTTCATTGCTGGACTGGTTAGCCCGTGCTGAGATAAGGTATCTGTTTTCTTCCACGTGTTTTGATACGGGTAGCGGTCGCACACCCTCCCCACGGTGGCGGCCGCGGAGTGGGGTGTGACAGGTTGGTATCAGAGCCCAAGGCTTCAGCAGATTAGGTGTTCATATAGAAACCCCTAAGCTTGAACCTATAACAGCTCTAAGGCTAGTAAGTAGACGTTGCGAGACTTAGGCAGAAATCTGTGTGCTAGGCAGCGATCAAAGATTAGTGTAAGGTCGGTGCGAGTTGCAGCCTCGCAAACTATCATCCGTACCCACAGTTGCACTAGGTTTGATGAACCCTACCAGACATATAGATGCTGATAGGCTGTAGAGGTCCTTGTTTTTGCTTCATTAGTATATGACACATTGGCACTAGTGTGAGTTGCGTGGTATAATTATGGAGTAGTACTTTTGGCAATGCTTGAAGCATTTTTAGGTCATGTGGGCGGCTACTACGAATTCGCACAAGGTCGACAGGGGTTAGACTTGATCAACCTAACTACTGAGCCCACAGGTGTGCGAAGGCGTTAGTGAACCCCACTAAATCGAATAATGCTAAGAGTATTGTCATTTAGGGTAATGTTTCCCCTAGGACTTAGGGATTCCTTTGGGGTGTACCCGAATGGTCAACCGCCTGGATGGTCGTGTATATGGGATGCATGACCAACTTTAATGACTATGATCATTGTTGGGAGAACACTAGATAGTTAATAGTTAAAGCCCAATTGAGTGAGTTTTTGGACTTATATATATCGGGGATTTAGTTATATCATGACTTATGATATTTGCGTTATGTGTGCCTATATGTCATAACTGTAATATATAACTGCTTGTGTGCTGCTGTATATATTCATATTTTTGTACTAGCGATAGTACATAGGAATGACCTTCTTATTTTTTGCTTATGCACTGTAGTTCGATACAGTAAGACTTTTTTGGATATTGATTGATTGCTTTGTTGTGAAATTGTTATATGCCTCGGGGTGATGTAAATCACCTCTAGAAGTATCCTTGTTTGTTATTGGCTGAGACGGATTTTGGAAGGACGACTGAATAGGACAAGGTGTGGTCCTTCATATTTGAGCGTTTGAATCTCTCCTTGCATGTTCCAAGTTGAATAAAGGTTTAACAGACCCTCCTTAGAGAAACTTTTCCGCAGTGGGAGGTATAGTCTAACCAAAGACTCTTAGCGGGTTGGCTATGAGTAGTTAGACGAAATGAATTGTAAAGGAAGATCAAGATAATAAAGGTGGGTGTCACAACCGGCAATTTCCCAGGTTAACCTCGTTAATAACTTGTGTTATATTTTGATAACGTCCGTTATCACAGTTAACTAGAATAGTTACACGCGCATTGCACATGAGTCTAGACGTCGGTTGACCAACTTGAATGTATATAATTTATAACTTTATATAAATTATATTTTATGATTTCACGAAAACGTTTTGTCATTTTATGTGGCAATTATATTTCTTATTTTTACGTGGTACATATGTATATATATATATATATATACGCACGTCGTTTTATGATTTTATGTGACGATGTGTCGCGCAATAACACGAAACGTTTCTATAATTTTATATGAATTTTAAAAAATATATATATAAATTTATGGGGTTATAACTATGATTTTATGTGAAATGTATATAGGTTATATTTCTATAAAAATTCATTCGTTAAATATGTTTTGACGTACACTCGAATAGTCATCGCTAAGTTACCCTCCGTTGGACCTTGTTAGTGTCCGTTAGATGACTCGTAACCTTGAGGGACCAGTTTTGACATTTCGTAAACATTCTGTTAGTTAATCAAAGTGGCAAGGACTAACTCTGTAATTTCTAGAAGTTTTCTCCCCTTTATGTAAACCGGTGAGGGACTAGGTTTGCCATCCATGAAAACTTGATTTGGATAGTTGGTGAAACCAACGTCGGCGACTTTTGAGTTCGGTAACCGCTCGACATTTATTTTCCGATTATGGCATCGGTTACAAGCAATTGATCATTAGCATCCCTCATTCACTTCCTCCTAGTCATTTTGACATCACTGGTTCATATTCCACCCGTAGCCACCGTCAATCATCTCCCGATGAACAACTGCAAATCCGGCCGTGAAGACACCACCACCGACCGATCTTCACTTTTGTTCGGTCGATCGTCCCCCAACCTCCACTGTTCTACCACCATACGACCACCTAGTGGTGATCATAGTTCACCGTCTGAAGCAAACAAGACGTCCCAGGGCGTAGACGAGTTCGTGTTCGAAGCGGAATCGTGTTCGGGATCGGTTCTGATGTTACAAATGTAATTGTTTTCCATCTTCGACTTAAGGTATGTCTTAACACATGTAAATCGGTCGTTTTCCGTGCGTCTTTTTCATCATTCGCGTTTTTTCGGTGACCGGAAACCAGAACCGATCACCGGAGTTATATAATGAAGAAGATGATGTCTGGACGAAATGGGTTAAATAATTAATCTACTGAACTAAAATGCAATCGGATCTGCAGCACAACTGGTTAGTGCATTCGCCGGGGACCGTGAGGTCTTGTGTTTGAACCCCGGCCACACCCAGAATCCTTTTTACCAATTTTCTTAACTCGCTGAAACCAGTTTTCATTACACTGTTTACTTAAAACATTTCCGGTCGGAATCTAGACATAAACGCGCCACTGGCCTAGTGGATAAGGTGTTGCACTACAAATCAGAGGTGACGGGTTCGAGTCCCGTGACCACCAGTTTTGCTGTTTTATGTTTTTTTTTGACGATTTCAAGCATTCTTTGATCCATAACCTAAAACTACTATCGCATGACTATCAAATCTCGCCCCGTAAAGTTTTCATAGACTCCGTTAGCTAGGATACTCGTTGAACGTTTACATCATAAAAACAATACGATTTAAATATATCGAAATTTTATAGTCTCGTTATAATTAATAAAAAAAATTTGTCTTAAACATAGAAATATATATATATATATATATATATATATATATATATATATATATATTTGACTTATTGTCATGTACATATACGCATGCGTACATCTTTTAAAATTTTTCTTTAAACTCTTGAAATTTCGACACGACATATAAATATATATATTGACATTTTATTTTTACACTTTTGACTACACCCCGATATTTATATTTATGAACATATATGTTTACCCAGTCATCTTTACATTTACTATTTGAAATAACGTACGCACATTGATTTTTATAAATCCTTGTGTCCTTGATTTAACGTCATTTTGACTGCTTTCTAACAAACGATTTTTATCACGTGTTGAATTTGTCATCCACTTCATATTTGGAATTACCTGATATCAATACCGTCGTCTAGGCTATGTTACTCATGTGCGAACACACACTTACATATGTAAATTCAATAGGTGCTTGGTAGTTACGCAAGACTCGGAGTCTTACTAAATTGTAGTAGCGCACCCTAAGGTGAGTTACACAACCTTTTACGTTACGTCCAGGTTTGGACGATAACACACGCAAACACGTTACACCCGGGTTAGGGTGATAACACGACAACTACTATGTATGATTAAAGTAGAAATCCAGTATATATATCACATGTTCACATAAAATGTTTTATCTTTCAAGTCCTTACTTATCGAACCGTTAATAGCATATAGCGAGGGGATATTGGGTAGTACTACTGGGGTCTGACAAACCCCACTCAGCGGGCACGAGATGCACCACCCGACTGGCGGTCGGACTGAGGACAATGTCAGCCTAACTTACTGTGATTGAGTAGACACGGGGAAGGCAAAACACGTAAGGAATTATTCCTACAACTAATTGGTCAGCTTCGGTTGCAAACATTTTAGTGACATGAACTTAGGCTCGTTACCTATGATATGGATTGTACTTGTGATATACATGCTTACATACGAATACAAACTGTTGTATTCGTACTACATAACTATACTAGTTATACTTATGTGCTTATGTGAACTCACCAACATTAGTTGACACTTGCTCTTATGAATGCTTTGTAGGATGCTAGGAGAATCGGATTTTTGGGCACGTACGCTAGTTAAACTTTATTTTTGGGAACTTGCTTTTAAAACCTTTATCTTGAACTTTATTTACTTATCGGGCGCTTGTTTTGCGCAACATAACTTTTATAAGCTTCCGCTAAACTTAAACTCTGGTTTTGATATTTCCCGTTTGGAAATATATTTTCATTTTGAACCCTTAACTTATGTTTGATGTAACTAATGACTCGGGTCCTGGTCTGGTTCACACCCCACACGGTAAAACTCCGTTTGTGGAAATTGGGGGTGTGACAGTGGAAATAATGAAAATTTCTCAAAACTTAGCGGAGCTCAACAGAGGACATCTACCCACGATGACATGATGGCAATACTCAAATCTACTCAACGTGGTGTAGCAAAGGAGGTAACAAGCCAACCAAGTGAAAACAAGGTGTGGAGCAGCAACGAGCGAGGGCATATTCTTCTTCTTTTCTTACTCTTTTTCTCTTCGATTCGGTCGATCTTATATATTCTAACTGATATCAAATCTCTCCTGTGTAACGATGTTACATTCAGGTCATATCCGACTCGTAATCTGATCACTTTGTTCAAATAGCTCGGTATAGTTGGTTAAATTTTCTTATGTCGCACGACCATTCGCGGTTGGTCGTGCTAATTTGATTTGGCAGAGATGGCACCATTGGTGAGAGTGCTCCTCTTTCTATCCTAATGTATGGTATTCTGGCTCATACCTTCTCCATACTTGTGTGGGTAACTGTTAAAGTGCAGAGGATTGGAGGCTGAGACAAGTAAGTCATTTGACCATCGTGGAAAATTTTCACACAAGTAATTTTCACGTAATCTCAAGCGTTGAGATGTGACGTTAACTTCGTGCTTTCTCTAATATTTATGTGCTTATATTCTAAATCTAGAGGAGAATCCTGGAGCTATTGGGTAGCGAGAACCATTCAGCTAGTTTTCTTGACGGAGACGTGGATCATCCATGATTAGAATTACCCCTCTTAAATATATTGCATAACCCGATGAGGGTTAATTAACTGGACAGCGACTGTCATGAAAGATTTAATTTTTGGTGAGACATCTTGATGTTAATTCGTTCAGTGATTCAGATGATGAGTCATGGAGCGGGATAGTAAAGTCTAGTAGTAGATTTGCTACAGAGCAGGACCTAGGAATGGTAGGAACACATTTTTAGTGACCGTATGTTGGATCTGGTAACGCA
Source organism: Deinandra increscens subsp. villosa (assembly GCA_039602395.1). Classification (NCBI taxonomy): domain Eukaryota; kingdom Viridiplantae; phylum Streptophyta; class Magnoliopsida; order Asterales; family Asteraceae; genus Deinandra; species Deinandra increscens. The sequence continues at coordinate 24,349,216 of JBCNJP010000008.1, forward strand.
TAGAGATATGCAAGGTCAAGTATGAATGAGGGATGTACTGGAATATACGAATGTAAAATGTATTTGAAATTTGTATTGTTTATACACTACTGAAGGGTAGTGGCTTAAAGGTTAAAACACGTATATGTGGACAAGCACGTGCCAAGTAATGGTGCATTTAGCATTGTGTACGAAGTATGGTGGAATAGCTGCGGTAAGCCCTATATATAAGCACTTTTGGCATAATGGTTTACGGCACCTGAGCCAGGTAGGTGCGGGTAGTAGGAATGGAGACCACACATGTGTGATGATTGGTGTGCTGTCAATTGTGCTAAGGTTGAAAATGTATTAAGTGGATTAAACTGCCAAGTAAAGGCAAGATAATCGCCTAAAGTATGGCAAGAATGCATCATCAAGTAGGATGAATTGAGTATAATCGTGATGGTTATGAGTGTGGCCTGAAGACATATTGATGGATTTGTATTATGTGAAAGAAGACTTCATATAGTTTTGATGATGCGTTAATACAACTAAGTGCGTAGTGGAATATGTAGAGGTTTTGGATATTCTAGAATAGGATTGAACCCCGCATTAAGAGTGAAGACGTACTGGCTTGAACTCCGTACATATGGAATGTTGAGACCCTAGGGTGGTCATGAAATTTAGTGTGAAATTTGGTGAGTAAGTGATAAGACAGATCGTGATTTGTGGAAATTGATTAAGAATGACGCAATACTTCATGAGAATATTTACCTTGAACTTTGACATACGTCAAAAGAAGATTATAGGCGACACTTTGAAAGTGCGGGGTAACGCTTTGTTGGCATTTTGCCTTATGAATGGGAAAGTAGTTAATCGAAACTTAAGGAAATGGAATTCGTAAGGAAAGTTCGGAATACAAGTAGGGTTGCAAGGAGTATCGTTGAGTACGCACTCCGATCGGTGAAAGACAACAAATGTTTGAGGATTCTAGTTTATCCAGTTTAGGGATGACAAAGACTTTTGAGCAAAGTGCTTCGACTATCCCTCGGGATATATGGTTTGGTGGGTCGAATTGAACTTATAAGTTCATGTGGTTGACAAGCTGTCAACATAGCTTTTCTGATTGGGGATAGCTATGAGTAGCTTTGAAAATTACGAGAAATGCTTGTTAATTTGGAATATTTTGGAAATAACTCTGAAGACTTCATGTGTTTATGTTGGGTGTTGTGATGCACAACTTGTTACAAAGTTGGTAATCTTCAAGCAACGGAAAATACAACAGAAATATTGTTGGCCTTCGCATTACACGAAGGAGGGGAGAGACAGAAAGTTGTCTTGTTATATGCACTCGTATTGCTCGACTGATCAGACAAAGACGTATAGTAATCTTGTGAGCATGTGGTAATCTTGTAAGTATGGGTTGTATATTGTATAGCGATGTTGTGATCCGCTAGTAACCCATTGATCTCTCCTAGTCTTTTATGGTCGTAATCGGCTATTTAGAGCAAAGTGCTTGTCTTGTGTGGAATAAGGATCTATATCCTTGGCTAGTGTAGCCGATTGGCTTGTAATGGAAAATTGAATTTGTGAAAGGCATCTTGGGTTGCTATTGGTGGAAAAGACCCATGACGTGTATGTTGGGCTATATTTATTTGAGGCAAGAACATTAGTTTTGGGCTTTGTTTAGTTTATTTTATAGGCCATGTGGGCCGATTATTAGTTTATGATTGGGCTTATTTAGTGTTTATGATTGGCCCATGTGCTTGTAAGAGGTGGTATAAATACCACCTCATGTTTATGATTCAAGCAAGCTTTTCGAATACAATTAACTATTTATGATTTATGTGTGCTTCTCTGTTTACGATCAGCTTCATCAAGTAGGGTTTCTCATTCAAGATTAGATATTTACATTAGATCTAGTCTATTTCTTCTACTTGTTTCTTGAATCAATCACACACGAGGATTTCGCACTCGTTTGTGATTAGATATCGTGTTCTTGGTTTGATCTCGGACCTACAATTGGTATCAGAGCCAAGAATTAGTGATTCGAGGCTCACACGATATTGATTCAAGCTGTTTTCTGGGTTAAAGTCTTGGTTTTTTGAAGATTTGAAGGTGTTTTGGTGTTTACGAGTTCTGCTACTGCTGTTCTTCGAGTTTCCGATCGGTTTTTCTGGGTTTAGTTGGTGTTTGCGACAATTGGTGTTGAAGATCTTCATCAGCTTTGAGTTTCCGATATCAAGACTACATTTTTATCATGTTTCCGATCCGGTGTTTGGTGTTTACGACTTTTCTTGGTCGTAATTGAAGTTTACGACTTTGTGTTACCGGAATCTCGGAGTCGTAATCGGTGTTTACGACTCCCTCGTATCGTAATCGGTGTTTACGATTCTTGCTTATCGGAAACAGGAGTTTACGACTTTCGGGGTCGTAATCAGTAATCGTAATCAGGGTTTACGATTATTTTTATCGGATTTGGTGTTTACGATTCTTGCTTGGATCGTAATCGGTGTTCTCGATCGTAATCAAGTATTTACGAACGTAATCTTGTGGTTTTTATCGTAATCTCAGTTTTTGGACGTTTGGACTTTAAATTTTTTGTTCCCTAAGCTTACGAAATGGATTTCGAACTCAGTATGTATCAGAAGTTGGATTTTGAGATTGGATCCATCACTCGCCCACCTAGACTCACCTAGGCGGATAACTTTTTGGAATGGAAATATCGATTTGAAAATCACTTGAAGAGTGTTGACCTAAGACTCTGGAGGGCGGTAATTCATGGACCATTCACACCTGTTCACGCAGAAGGAGTTAATGCAGGGAAGGTCAAGACGGAAGATGAGTATGATGATGATGATTGGGAAAGATGCAACAAAGCAGAAAGAGCTTTTGCCATCATGACTATGGCATTAACACCAGATATTTCCCAAGGTTTTAAACACTGCAAGACCGCTAAGGAACTCTGGAACGCTTTGGTTGTGGCTTATGAAGGGAATCCTGATATAAAGGCAAGCCGCAAGCAAATGCTGAAGCAAACGTTTAATCTGTTCAACCATGTAAAAGGTGAATCCTTTGAAGCTCAGGTGCAGAGGTTTGTGTCTCTGATGGCTGAAATGTCCAGCTATAATGTTGAACCAGACAAGGAAGACAAGAATCTGAAACTGTTGAATAGTTTACCCAAATCTTGGAACACCAATATCTCTATCATTAAGGACAACAACAAACTGAGTGAACTATCTCTTGATGAGTTAACCAATAAACTCAAGTCCAAGCTAATCGATGACAAGCAGAGAGAGTTGAACCATATAAGCTCTCTTAGTTTGGCGGGGAAACTAAATCAAGCTCTGTTGTCAGAAGATGTGGAGGCTAAGCATGAGGGGAAGTCAACTGGGAGTGGAACAAGCTCGGTCGCAAAGTCAACTGCTTTTGTGGCACAACCTCAAGGAAGTTCAAGTGGAGGCGTCAACCCTGATGATACAAATGATCCTAATTTTGCTCTCGGTATGGGTTTTATGAACAGTTACCATGCTCTCATGGCCGGAACCCTTGTGCCAACTGATATGTTATCGGGTGAGCTAAACCAGATAAATCCTGAAGATGTTGAGATGTTGGATGTCTCATGGCAAATGGCAATGGCGGTCTTCAGAGCAAAGAAGTTCATGGAAAAGACTGGGAGAAACGTCTGGAAAGATCAAGACAAGATAAGGATGGGGTTTGACAAAAGCAAGCTGAGGTGCTACAATTGTGATGAGTACGGGCATTTTGCTAGGGAGTGCACTAAGCCTAAGAGAGAGAAGGTCGAAGAGAAGAATGCTGCTGAGGTCAAAGGAAAGGGAGAAGCAAAGGCTCTGGTTGTTCAGGAAGGAGGAGGTTATGATTGGACACCTCAATTGAAAGAGTTTAGCAGGTCACATGCAATGATTGCTGCTATGGAAAGGGATGAAGAGGAAGAGCACGCTTTTGTTGATGAAACTCATGTGGAAGATAAGGAAGCCTTCGTTGCTGAAGCTGAAAACCTCAAGGGACATCCAAGTAGATCTATCAAACAATCTCTAGTACGTTGATAGCGGTTGCTCCCGACACATGACCGGAGACTTATCCCTTTTGGAAGAGGTATAAGACTTCAATGGCGGAGGAGTATCTTTTGCAGGTGGGGTAGGTGGAAGAATCAGTAAGAAAGGGGTTGTGAAGAGTGGAAGCTTGACTTTTTCTGACGTACACTATGTGGAGGAACTATCTCACAGTTTGCTCAGTGTGTCGCAAATGTGTGATAAAGACTTTTCAGTCCTGTTCATCAAGAAGGAATGCATCATCCTCAAGCCAGGTGTCAAAATTCCAGAGGAGTGCATCTTAATGCGTACTCCAAGAAGAGGAAATTCCTATCAGTTGAACTTGGGCAAACCTCCAACTACTGAAGAAGCCTGTCTTATCTCGAAGCAGAATGAGAATCTAGCGTTATTATGGCATCGTCGCCTGGGGCATGCCAATATGAAGAATCTGTCTAAGCTGGCTAAAGGAGAGCACGTTAGAAATTTACAAATCAAAGATTTCTCATCTGTGGAGAAATGTGTGGTTTGTGCTAAGGGGAAGCAGCACAAGTTGCCACAACGTCCAAAGGTTGTAAATTATGTCTCTTCTGTACTTCAACTCTTACATATGGATCTTTTTGGTCCCATGCAGGTACAAAGCATCAGCAACTTTTCTTATTGTCTCGTAATAGTGGATGACTATTCGCGATTTACTTGGGTCTTCTTTTTATCAAACAAGTACGAAACTCCGGCCCTTGTAAAACAGTTCGTCACACTTTTAGAAAACCAGCTGAACAAGAGAGTAAAGGGTATAAGAACTGACAATTGGACATAATTCAAGAATGCAGAGTTAAACATGTTCTGTGGTGAGAACGGTATTGAAAGGCAGTTCAGTGCTCCCTACACACCTCAACAGAATGGAATTGCAGAAAGAAGGAATAGGACACTCATTGAAGCAGCAAGAACAATGATGTGTGAAGCTAAACTACCAATCTTCTTTTGGGCTGAAGCGGTGAATACAGCTTGTTATGTGCAAAATAGAGTACTTCTGAACAAGCGACATGAGAAGACTCCATATCAGATTGTTTATGGAGAAAAGCCGAGGGTGGGGTACTTCAAGACCTTCGGGTGTCCATGCACGGTGCTAATTCAGTCCGATGTAGGGAAATTCGAAGCTAAAGCTGATGAGTGCTATTTTGTCGGTTACTCAGCAAATAGTGCTTATCGCGTGTACAACAAAACCACCAAATTGATTATCGAGACTTTTGATGTGGATTGGATGGAGGATAATCAAACCGATGCGGGTACTGGACCAGATTGGGTCTTTGACTACGGATCACTGTTTGAAGGTTTCAACTTCTCCAATGTTTTCCACAATCTGGGAGAAGAAGAAGATATCATTGCTCCTAGTTCTGAAGTGAGGCCACATGTGGAAAGAGCATCGGCAGAGACTTCACGAAATTCTAATGCAGATATTCCAAAATGTTTAGGAACACACGATGCTCCAGTGGATTCTCAAGGCTCAGGCATGTCTGATAATATTATTAATACTAACCTGCCTGTTACTGCTTCAGTGCCTGATGTCCAAGAGAGAAGAATAAACAGAGATCATCCACTCAGTAACGTAGTTGGGCCAGTGTCAGGAGGAGTCACCACTAGAAGCCGCACGGGAAACATTAACTTCTGCATGTTTTCCTGTTTCATTTCCCAGATTGAGCCTCCTAATGTGATGGTTGCTCTCAAAGATCCAAATTGGATGGAGGCCATGCACAATGAATTGAATCAATTCTCAAAGCTGGGAGTGTGGCGACTTGTGAAGAGGCCAGAAGACAAGAAGGTTATTCCTACGAGGTGGTTATATAAGAACAAAAAGGATGACACCAGAATAATTGTCAGAAACAAGGCGAGATTGATAGTACAAGGGCACAGGCAAGTTCATGGGATTGACTATGATGAGGTATACGCTCCGGTGGCTAGAATGGAAGCAATTCGGATCTTTCTTGCTGTGGCAATGTATCTCAATTTTACGGTACATCAGATGGATGTGAAGACTGCCTTCCTTTATGTAGAGATGAGTGAAGAGGTTTATGTAACTCAACCACCAGGGTTCGTAGATGAGGAAAATCCAGATCATGTTTATCTGCTGGATAAAGCCTTGTATGGTTTGCATCAAGCTCCGCGCACCTGGTATGAAACTCTGTCCAATCACTTGGTGGAGAATGGATACACAAGAGGAGTGGTTGATCAAACGTTGTTTAGAAAGAGGGTGAAGGAGGACATAATCATGGTGCAAGTTTATGTAGATGACATTATCTACGGGTCAACAAACGAGGAATTGTGCTCTGAATTTGAAGAGATTATGAGGAAGAAGTTTGAAATGAGTGACCAAGGGGAGATGAGTTTCTTTCTTGCATTTACAAGTAAAGCAGGATGAATCGGGAATTCTTATTCATCAGGCAAAGTATGTGAATGAGATTCTGGAGAAATTCAAGATGTAGGATTGCAAGCCCATTTCCACTCCCATGGCATCCAGACCACTTTTGTCAGCTGATCTCAATGGGGAATCAGTGAGTGAATTCCAGTATCGGTCGATGATTGGATCACTTATGTACTTAACAGCCAGCAGGCCAGACATCATGCATGCAGTTTGTGTGTGTGCACGCTATCAGGCTAATCCTAAACTTTCGCATTTATCTGCTGTTAAGCGTATCTTTAGGTATCTGAAGGGCAAGCCTAGGCTTGGTCTTTGGTACCCAAAGAACACTGATTTTCAATTGTATGCTTTTACTGACAGTGATTATGGAGGTAGTGACCTTGACAGGAAATCTACTACTGGAGGATGTCAATACCTGGGAGATAGGCTCATTTCTTGGCAGAGCAAAAAGCAGCATACCGTATCAAAATCAACTGCCGAAGCTGAATGCGTGGCAGCATCTGCCGGTACCTCACAGGTAGTATGGATCCAAAATCAGCTCACAGATTACGGTATGGAATTCGTTAACACTCCTATCTTTTGTGATAACGCTGCTGCTCTGGAAATTGTAAAAAACCCCGTCCAACATTCCAAAACCAAGCATATAGACATAAAGGTACATTTCATTCGTGATTGCTATGATTCGGGAGTTATTTCAGCTTCAAAAGGTAAGCTCCGATCAGAATGTGTCGGACATTTTTACAAAACCCCTTCCTCGTCCAAATTTTGAATCATGTGTTGAAGGCCTAAAGATGATTGCCTTCGAGGAATGATCTGATCATTTTGTTTTTGTACAAAGTCTTTGTTACTTTATTTATTTAAAAAAAAATAAAAATATAATGAAAAATGACTGAAAACCTGAGTCTTATTTCAAAAGTCTCACAAAAAACAGGGGAAGAAATGGTGCTGGTTGAACTAAAAAGATTTTATGATGTTTTTTGATAGGACGTGCAAAAAATGTTCAAAGACGGTCGGAGACTGACACGTGTAAGGCTGATGTGAAAGACTGCTGAAAGATGATATGTCGGTAAGCTCAACCAAAACTATGACCATCTATGTAAGTGCAGTAATCCTAAACTCTATAAATGTTTAGTTTCCCATCCTAGTCTACATGGTTTAAAAAACTGAGTCCCGGCAAAAATGGGTTGAGAGTGGTATTTACCTAGTATTCACTCTCTCACACGCCATGCTTATACTGTAAATGACAACACCACAGAAAAAGAAAAAGAAAAAGAATTCAAAAAATGAAAATTGTGAAAAAGAAAAGGAAAAAGAAAAGAAAAGAAAATAAATTATTTTGTTGGTCTTCTCTGCGTGCTTATGTGGCCGACCTGATCACCAACTGATAATTCATGAAAATTGAAATAAGTTGTAGTCAAAGCAGTGTTGCCTGGTTCCTCAAGTTGGGGGTTTGTGAATCCTCAATAAACTCTGAGGTTGGGTAGGTTTTGCTATGAAAAATTGGGTGTGGGGACGGTTAAACATATCGGTAAAATTGTACCATATTTAAGCACTTAACTGGATGTGAGTTTATGTGTTCAAATCACCTGGCAATTGTCTAGAGCGTCAAGTAACGTTAGCTGAAAACGGTTCCTCAGTCAAAGACTCGTCTGATATTATCAATGAAAATTATCAGCACCAGGTAAGTAAATATTTAACATTTCTGAGGTAAGCTTGTAAATATTTCATTTTGGGGTTTTTGTCTGTTTAAATTTTTAATTGTTTTAAAATATATGATCATGATCAGATACTCGGGGTATGAGTCTGAGGGGAAGCTTCGTAAATTCTCAAATTTTATAAAGTTAACATTTTTTTTTGGAGAATTATCTTTTTAAGAGGTTTGGGTGTTATTTTAAATGTATGTGAAACATGAGGGGCCTTAGTGTAATTTGTTTTAAACAAAACCTCATTTACGATCCCTTTATACCATTTCCGATCCCCTCTCCTCTCTCGTTTACGATTCGTTTTCGAGAAAACCCTAAACCGCTGCAAAACTCACCGGAACCCTTGTTCCGACCATCTCCAGACATCCGCTTCACAATCAGACTTAACCACCTCCATCGTAATCACTTTCCGTCCACGAACCACCCTTTATTTGATCGATTCTCTTCATTTTTCAACCCCAAATCACAGTTTTCCTAAATCGGTGACCTTTGCGTTTTACTGTAAATTTCGAGTCGATTTTGCACGATTACAAGTCGGATTCGTGATCAAAACTCATAAAGGTAGTTGGAAATGGTTTATGGTGTATATTGGTAGTGTTTAATCGCGTTTACGAGCTTTTGCAGGTTTGGTTATGGTGGAATCTGTGTTTACGACTGTCTCTATGAAGAAGACGACGGTTGCCGTTTACGATCGCCGATTACGATCGGCGATTACGATCGGTGTATATGATCCATGTTTACGATCCCCTGTATTTACGATAAAAGACGTTTTCGATCGGGCTTTTGGATTAAAACAGTGTTTCCGGTTGGGCCTCTCTGTTTACGATTGGACCAGTCGTGAACCCCATTAGCGGGTCGTAAACTCATTTAATGGATCGTGAACTCATTTTTTTTAATCGTAAACACATTTAAATGGGATTTAAAATCATAAACACTTAATTGGTTTGAAATCTCATTAAAATTGATCATTTCTGAGATAAATTTGATTGTGATCTGTGAGCTTGTGCTTAATTCAAATATTTTCCCTGAAAGTTTAAATTGAAATTTTCTGAACGTCAAAAAAAAAATTTGATTTTCAATTGAACTTCGTCAAGGGTTAATAAACTTAATTGCTCTTTGATGAACAAGTCTGATACATGTGTCTTGTCTTTCTCAGATGGCAGAAGAGATGCTAGACGAAGAGATAAAGTACGAACAAGATCACTGCATCCCAGCGTATCTTGAAGACCCGCCAGAGAAGCATATGGAACTATTTTATTCTCTGGTGGCTGGGATGAATACTTGCAAGATAAACCATGCACTGAGGACGAATGTGCTTATTGATGAGATGCTGGTGAGGGAGTTATGGGGTACTGCTAGAGCTGATGCAGATAAAACAACAATTACTGCAAGGATTCAGAACAGGGAGATTGTGATTAAGGAGGATGATATCAGACAAGGGCTAAATATCACTGATCATGCTTCTGATCTGATTAAGTATCCAAAGGGAGTTGTTCTAGCAGGTGCTCAATCACTGGGTTATGAAGGAAAGTTCCCTCCCATTTTCAAGAAGTTGTTGCCACACTACTGGAGGTGTCTGGCTCACTATATGCAGAAATCATTTCTGGGAAAGCGAACTAGCTTTGATCAGCTCAACCAACTTCATGGAACTGCTTTCGTCGCATTGGCCTTAGATTGGGATTTCAACTTCTCGAAGATGATGCTGTTAGACTGGATAGGCAATGCTGATCTGAGTGCCAGAGAACAGTTCCTAATGACACCAAGGTTCGTGCAAATGGTGGTCATGAAGAAATACCCTATGATTGAAGAGAGGGTAGAAAAGTTGGATGTGAAAGTGATGGACTGTGGAGTGTTTGGACTACAGACCCAAGACAGAAAGGGTAAGTATAGTTTTGAAGGTAGACTTGAATGGGTCAAGAGGGGTGCGTTTCCCGAGGTGGCAAGGGAACAAGAGTTTGATGAGGATGAACCTGAAGCCGATGTGCCTAATGTTAATGCATCTGTTGCTGAAGATCAAGACATTGCAGCAACTCCGGCTGTAAATGTACAAGAAGAAGATGTGATAATACCCTCCGATGAAGAGAACGTGATGGATGACATACTTGCCGGTCAACAGATTACAGATGATGAAATTTATGGGGATTTGGGGCCCCTTAACCTTAAAAGGTCAAGAGATGACATGATTGGTTCATCGGGCAGTGATACAACCCCTCCTGAGCTAAATCTGAATGTAGAGGATGTTCTTGAAGAACCCATTCCTGCTCGTGAACCATCTCCAAGGAAGAGGTCTGATCCAAGGAGCATAAGATTCAAGCTTACAAAGACAAGCTCAAGCTTAATGATTGTACAACCAGCAGGGCCCAGTTCTGAAGGTCCCAGTGTTCAAGAAGAAACAGCTGCTGATAATGTTGAAGTTCAGCCTGCCGAGGTTCAAACTGAAAGTCCTCTTCTGATCGAACGTAGCCATGTTCGAGAAGAAAGGCAATTTCTGGAGGTTGACACCACGTTTGTCGTACCAAGTCCAGTGAGAGTGAGCGCCTCACCTGTGATAAGCCAGCCAACAGCTATTCCTAGTTTTCGTCCTTTTCAAACTGCTGAACTTCCAATTGATCTGAGGATAAGCACTGATCCTCATATCAATTTTTTGATTTCTCAGAATAGATTCAGAGAAAATGAGATAAAGACACTTCAGGCTGAGAACAGAAGGATGAGAGAAAAGGAGGTGGCAGACAACAATAGAATGAAGTGGCTCTATGAGACTTTGATGGACCTGAAGAAGAAGTTTACTGACTTGAAAGGTGTCGTGGAGTCAAAATCTTCAGGTGCCCCTGATCAAAGTTCATCACAGGGTGTGCAAGGTGCAGATGCAATGAATGTAGATGATGGAGATGAAAATATTGAAATGTCTGATTATGCCCGAGGTGGAAGGGTCATCTCCAAAGCGCCTGAAGGTCACGACAATTGGTTTAAGGAATTCTTCCAAGGACCAGCCCCCACTCAATAAACCCTTGATCTTGGTGAAAGCTCTATAGACAAAAGGGGGAGTCGTGAACCCATTCTGTGCTGGCAATATGATTCAGAGAATAATTTATTTGCCGTAATCCGTGAGGGTTACAGTCCAGTGGAGTACTACAGAACACGTGCTCAATTTCATACCTGGACTGAACCTGAGATTAGAAGCCTGCTAAGAGCTCCTTACATTAACAGATGGAACAGCCCTGACGGAGACCTTATTAGAAACAATTTGCTGAACCATCAAGAATATAACTTTGCAAATTTTGAGCTAAAGCAAGTAAGGTGGGTCGAGACTGAAACTGACCCAGTAACTGGAGAGCCCATAGGAGAAGCAAGGAGACCACCTACCAAGCGCACAAGAGTAATCAACATGTTGGATGAGATTGAAGACGGTACACTTGTCAAGAACTTTGACTGCTGGTGTTATGACCCAACAACTCATGAGGTGGTGGTGCTCTGCAAAAGGATGAGGCAATTCCGGTTCTATGATCCGGTCGATTTGCTTAGATTTGGAGAAAGAGATATAAAGCTCCTCGCCTCCCAACCTATTCTCGGGGATGAGAACGACATGGAGAATGCTATAAGGGTGGGGATCTTTCATGGAACGGCGAATCGGATCGTGGAGAATGGATGGTGGTCGAACAACGTTCAGAATACTTTCAGATTCGATCTGATGCTGTCGTAAGTGGTCTAATGATTCATGCCTAGGGGAAGATTGTTGGGCTATATTTATTTGAGGCATGAACATTAGTTTTGGTCTTTATTTAGTTTATTTTATAGGCCATGTGGGCCGATTATTAGTTTATGATTGGGCTTATTTAGTGTTTATGATTGGCCCACGTGCTTGTAAGAGGTGGTATAAATACCACCTCATGTTTATGATTCAAGCAAGCTTTTCGAATACAATTAACTGTTTATGATTTCTGTGTGCTTCTCTGTTTACGATCAGCTTCATCAAGTAGGGTTTCTCATTCAAGATTAGATCTTTACATTAGATCTAGTCTATTTCTTCTACTTGTTTCTTGAATCAATCACACACGAGGATTCCGCACTCGTTTGTGATTAGATATCGTGTTCTTGGATTGATCTCGGACCTACAGTGTACTTCAAGTATCCTTGGGAATTAATGATCTTGATAGATCAGATTGAATTGCGAGTTCATGATATTGACATGTGGTTAGTAGGACTCTTGGATTTCTAATGACGATATTAGCTATGAATAGTTGGGTCATGGGTCCATATTGTTGGGACAGATCCGAAGCGATGTGCTTCGTGTGTCCATATTGTTGGGGCAGATCTAAAGATGTATGCTTCGTGAGCCCGTATTGTTGGGACAGATCCGAAGCGGTGTGCTTCGTGTGTCCGTATTGTTGGGGCAGATCCGAAGATGTATGCTTCATGAGCCCGTATTGTTGGGACAGATCCGAAGCTGTGTGTATTGTGAGTCCATGTTGTTGGTGTTGTATACTAGGTGTCCTGACCCGAAACTTAACGTAACCGACCCGGTTTCAACCCGGGAGAGTTACACCGGAGTCAACGAACTAATAAATTAATTAAGTGTTAATTAATTATATCAAACAGTTTAGATAAATAATAGTTATTTATTTATCGTAACGAAACAGTAATTCGTAAAAAGGTTTACGAGACTCGGCAAAAATATTAGTTAATCATTAACGGGTTAATGATTAATAATATTATTAGGCTGGTTATTAGTGGTCCATGGTTTATAGATTGCGATATGGGCTTTGCTTGCAAAAGGGGTCATCGAAAAGCTTTTAAATCAAGAAGATTAGGGGAAACCCTAGGCTAATGATTTTTGCTTCCCCCTCTCTCCCTCTTGTCGTCGACCACGCCGGCGCCCCCTCCTCTCTCTCTCTCTCTCTCTCGCGATCGTCGCAAATCACCACCACCATTATCCATCGCTTGCCAATTGCTACAATGGTGAAACGTGATCCGCGTTTAGTTGCTGCCGCCTTGAAACTCGAATCAACCGCCACCGTCACCCGAGCCGCCGCCGCCAAAGAGAGGGCCGCCACCGCAGCCCGTGCCGCCGTCGCCGCCGACCTCTTTGGCGAGGACCACCGCGAGGTGGTTCTCACTTTACCCGCGCCACCGAGACCGTTGTTTGAACCGTCTCGTGCCGCCACCGTCGAATCGGGTGAAAACCCTTAGTGGCTGGCGCCATTGTATGCCGCCGCCGCCACGCCACTACGTTCGTCGCTTCCATGTGTGTCGGACGAAATCGATATTGCATCGGTTCATGAGATGAACGCGCCCGTGTCGCCAGAGGCCCCGTCTTCACAGTCGGTTGAAGACTTGACTCGCAGATTCGAGTCGGGCGTTACCATTGACCCTAGCGCCAGTTCGTTGAACCCCGGTGTCTCGAACGGTTGTTCGGACTCCGCCAAAGTATATCTAAATTGTTTAGATATTCAAATTAATTTATTTCAGTAGTTACGCGTACACGGTGATCAGATCCTCTCTACGGTTTTTACTATATTCGCGTTGTAAAACTTGTTTTTCCGCTGCGCAATTAATCTGATTAATTGACCCTTTAATTTATTCGGTAAAAATTAAAACGGGCAACCCAGATACCCACTGTAAAACCCAACAGTGGTATCAGAGCCACGATCACCGCGCGTAAATCTGAACCGGTCTTTTCGTAACCGGTGGTCGCAATTTCGATTCATTTCCAAATTGCGAACGGAATTACTTATTTAATTCTTTTAATTAATTGTGTGTTACGACCGACCCCTCTAAATTAATTACTTGATTGGCGTATTTTGTTTTCTCTGATTAGCCCAATTGTTGGCCCAATTGCATCATTGTTTGGTTTTGGTGGACCCGCTATTTTCGGGTTTCAAAATTGTAATAGAACTAGGTTTACTAAGTTTTAAGTAAATTTTAATTTTGTAAAAACCAAGACCGGAGATCGGACACTCGCCAAAAGGAGTCTGAAGGCTAGTGGGAGCTGAACCGAATCCACGAACGCACATAATTTCCTTCATTGTGGTTTTTCACTTTTTGTTTTTTCATGTCCCTAATCGTCTTGCTAAATGGCTCTAGCAAGACCATGCCATTATTCCGTGTAACACACAATTGACCATTCGCGACACTTAGATATTTTAAATAAGTGATTTAAAATAAATGTCCCGAGTGTTGATAGGGCTTATCGTTTTTGTCTAACGATCACTTAAATACTAAAATTGGTTTTAATATCCCTATCTGGTAAATAAAAATTGATAGATCATGCCGTCCAAAATCAAGTTTAACTTGGAACGTATTGACCGGAGCATTTCAACACCGCACTTGATGCCGAGGGTACCTTCCAGGGTGGGGGTATTGGAGTATTTCAACACCGTGCCAGCCACATTGACCATTTGGGAATACTATCGCTATCTTTATGTATGTTTGTAGTGTTGGAGTATTTCAACACTGCACTATGAAGTATATAGATAAAGTGGGCATGGATGAGGCTAAACGTATCACAAAATATAATTTATTGTATTTTGTGGCCTCATAAACGGGAGTCGCGACTGAGACTTCGCGATTGACAACCGTTGTCAGTTTGGTTACACGAGTTTGCTCCTGAGGCTCATTTGGCGGTCTCAAGTAAAAATCGTCTAATCGAATTCTCAATTTTCTTATTAAATAAATCTTACCAATTTATATAAGAAAATGGTTTACACCGAAAATACTAATTTAAAATTACTTCGCGTTATTTCAGAAGGCTAATGAAACACGGTTCCTCTAAGTTCAATGGTATCTCTCGATCCATTCACTAAGACGAACTTCTTGTCGTGACAAACCCTCCTTAGGAACATCTTGAAGCTTTTTGGAAAGTTGTATGTTCTTGACCGACCTATCCCGAGCACGCCGTCTTACTTGCTAAACGACCGCTCACGGATGGACATATCCAAACATCTCAGAGATAGATAGAGAGGTAGGAATTTATCGAACGCACCGCACTCCTTCGTATATGTCAGGAGTCCATTGAAAATCCAATAGCACAGTGATGACTCTCGGGAAGTCACTGAGCTTATGTTATCTAGCATGACACCGAATTTTTGGTATAACTTTACCGACATGGGAGCGTATGAGATCATGAGAAAACTCAAAGATTTGTTTGAGTTGAGCCAGAGAGGTGAGTGATGCAGAGCACTTCAACATTTCGTGAACTGCCACATGTCTCCCAATTCCTCTGCGTATGATCATGTCATGATGATGAAGGGGTATCGCGACAGACTGATCGACCTCGGCTACTCCATTCCTGAGGGGATGGCTCTAGATGTAGTCCTCGGATCTTTACCTGAGCATAATCACTTACATGTGGTAAACTGCTCGGCTCAGACTTTAGATGAGGTTCTGACATTATTTCCAAATGTTAAGATCAGGACCACACCGGCTGTGCTCAGAGTTGCTGATACAGGTATTACCAAGACCAAGAACAAGGTCAAAGAGACCAAGAGCAAGAAACAATCAGCACCTCCTCCTCAGGAACGCCAATGCTTTGAATGTAATCAGATGGGCCACTAGAAACGTAACTGCCCCATCTACCTTGCTAAGATCAAGATGACTAGAAACCCCGGTAAGGGTTGCTCATCAGGTATGTCAATAAATGTTATTAAACTTTTCACTGTTTCCTCCAATGCATGGGTATTTGATACTAGATGTGGTTTCCACATTGTTAATGTTTTGCAGTAACCTGAAAAGTGGAAGAAGATAGAACAAGGCGGTATGGAGTTCATCGTTGGTGATAGTTGGCTACCGGCATATATTCTCTTACATGTCCTACCGGTCTTATAGTTACTCTAGATAACTGTTTATATGCTCCTGGATTGTCCAGAAACATTATTTCTGTCTCTTCCCTGTTTGAACAGGGTTTTAAGTACAAGTTTAATGGAAATTTCATTTTTACCTACTTTAACGATATCTTTTATTTCGAGGCTAAACCTCGACATGGTATATATGAGATAATTGTTCAAACGCACGATCAACTCTATCATGTTTCTAAACGAAACAAAGTTGATATAGATTCCTTGTTGTGGCATCATCGACTGGGTCACATAAGCAAGGCTCGCATCAAGAAGCTTCAATATGTAGGGATTCTCGAATTCACTGATCAGATACCTTCGGGAATGCGAATCATGTTTATTTGGTAAACTGACCAAGTCACCCTTCACCCATGTTGGTGAACGGGCTGAAGGTTTGTTAGGGTTAATACACACAGATGTGTGTGAGCCTTTTCGGACCGAAACGAGAAATATCGTGAAAGCTACTTCGTATCTTTCATAGATGACTATAGCAGATATGCTTATGTCTATCTGATGAAACATAAGCACGAAACTTTTGACAAGTTCAAAGAGTTTCAAAAGGAAGTAGAAAATCAACTAAATCGAACTATTAAGATACTTCGATTAGATAGAGGTGGTGAGTATCTTAGCAACGAATTCCTCGATCATCTCAAGGCTTGTGGAATTATTTCACAACCCACTCCTCCCGGTACGCCATAGTTGAATGGTGTTAGTGAAAGGAAGAATCGAACCTTGTTAAACATGGTTCGATCGATGATGTGTATAAGACCCCATATGAGATATGGCATAATTCTTGACCGCCGCTCGCCTCATAAATCTAGCACCGACCAAGAAAGTGGATAAGACCCCATATGAGATATGGCATAATTCTTCTCCTAATCTTTCTTACCTTATGGTATGGGGATGCGAAGCTTATGTTACTAGTGAATCTGACAACAAGCTTGATCCTCGAGGTGAAAAGGTAATTTTAATCGGATACTATTGTAATACTGGCTATTACTTTTACCATCATGATGGAAATCATGTTTCTATCAAAAGGAAGGGTAAGTTCCTAGTGATCCAGTGGATCTCAAAGAAGTTCGAGAAACACAAAACCCTAAGACGATCGTTGGGTCTGACCGACAAATGGTTGTCGCACCATCAGACCAAAACACAAGCATTCGCCAAAGCGAAAGGACACGCAGGGAACCTGATAGATACCTCTGGCATCTAGAAGGTCCTGATGTCCTATTAGTAGCTGACTCAGATGACGAACCTACTAATTATAAAGCTGCTGTGTCAGATCCCGATTCTGACAAATGGCTTGAAGCCATGAACGCCGAGATGCAATCCATGCGTGATAATCAAGTATGGGACTTGATTGAGCTACCCCCGGTTCTCGGGCAGTAGGGAGCAAGTGGATCTTTAAAAGAAAAACTGACATGCATGGAAATGTGCAAACCTATAAGCCACGGCTTGTTGCGAAAGGTTTCACTCAAACCCAAGGGATTGACTATGAAGAAACATTCTCGCCCGTGGCCATGATCAAATCGATCAGGATATTACTTGCCATAGCTGCATACAATGACTATGAGATATGGCAAATGGATGTCAAAACCGCGTTCCTGAACGGACAACTCATTAAGGATGTCTACATGGTTCAGCCTGATGGTTTTGTCGATCCTAAATATCCAAATAGGGTTTGCAAGATGAATAAGCCCATCTATGGGCTTAAACAAGCATCTCGAAGGTGGAATCTTCGCTTTGACCAGAAAGTCAAAGAGTTTGGCTTTGCTCAAAACAAAGATGAACCGTGTGTTTACATAAAGGCAAGTGGGAGTGCTATATCATTCCTCATATTGTATGTGGATGATATACTAATCATAGGAAATAACATCACCATGCTTAACGAGGTTAAAGTATGGCTATCATCTTGTTTTGCTATGAAGGATCTTGGGGAAACCACTTATATTTTGGGAATTAAGATTCACAGAGATCGATCGAAGCGGCTTCTGGGTCTCAGTCAAAGTACATACATTGACAAGATTATAGCACGGTCCAACATGAGTAACTCCAAGAAATGAGTCGTCCCTATGACAAAGGGTGCTATCTTGAACAAATCTCAATATCCTAAAACGGAGAGGGAGATCAACCAAATGGCTTCGATCCCATTTGCTTCGCTATAGGCTTAATTATGTATGCCATGATCTGCACTCGACCGGATGTCTCATTTGCATTGAGCCTGACAAGTCGATACCAACAGAGTCCCGGTCTAGCTCACTGGACTGCTATAAAGAACATCCTGAAATACTTGAGAAACACGAGTGAGATGTTTCTAGTATGTGGAAGAACTGATGAGCTCGCTATAAAGTGTTACACCGACGCTAGTTTTCAGACTGACCGAGATGACTCTCGCTCGCAGTCCGGATACGTATTCACCCTCAATGGAGGTGTGTGTTTCTTGGTGTAGCACCAAACAGTTAGTAGTAGCTGATTCTACTACTGAATCTGAATACATAGCCGCCTCAAAAGCTGCCAAGGAAGCAGTATGGATGAAGAAGTTCATCACAGATCTCG
Source organism: Deinandra increscens subsp. villosa (assembly GCA_039602395.1). Classification (NCBI taxonomy): domain Eukaryota; kingdom Viridiplantae; phylum Streptophyta; class Magnoliopsida; order Asterales; family Asteraceae; genus Deinandra; species Deinandra increscens. Next base: position 24,367,727 of record JBCNJP010000008.1, read on the forward strand.
ATGTGGTTCCAAGCGTCAAGCAACCAATCGAGATGATGTGCGATAACACATGCGCTATTGCTCAAGCCAAAGAGCTGAGGTGTCATAAGAAGGCCAAGCACATTCTGAGGAAATTTCACTACAAAAGAGAAGTAGTTGAAAGAAATGAAATAAAGATATGCAAAGTAGACATAGATCAAAACTTAGCTGATCCCTTTACAAAGCCCATGACTCACCAGACTCATAATCGTCACAGAGAAGCGATAGGGCTTAGATTAGGTAAAGACATGTTTTGATTTAGTATTTGGGTGTACGAACATATAACAGTTATCTATACTATTCATATTCCATCGGTAAATGCAATATGGAATTTCATAACTATGTTCGATGTTAATACGTTTAATCATCCCTGACCAATCGTTGATATTGTTCTAAATGTCCGTAGTCGATTAGAGATGTGGGAACGACTCTAAATTAAGACTATTCTGATTTTGAACATTAAAGGGATTTAACATTCAAAGTCACAGATCTCATTAGAGAATGACGTTGGACGTAACTCGCATCTAGCAATTCAATCATGGAAGCTTTGATTGCTTGATTCAATGGTATGCTCTAATGTTTCCTTAGACCTGAGACATATACTAGAACTCGCGTTTACTGAGGGTTTTCTTGTTTTCGCGTAACTGCCAACTATAGGGCTACTTTTGGGAACAGATCTAAAGTTCAGTGGGAGTTGTATGCCTCAAGATGGGATTTCGTACTATTGCTTCGGCAATAGATAGACATAAAGGCGCCCTCGTTGATTCTAAGTGTGAAGTGTGAGGCCTCACCCAAACTTACTATATGTTTGATTGGTACACTTCGAATTAGGTAACGAGAATGTAATCGATGAATCAATTACATGAGAGTCCATGTCTCATTATTCATCTATGTCTAGAACGGAAAGGAACATATGACAACGATTACCATAAGTCCTATATCTGCTTGCTTTACAATCAGATATACTTTGGCTATCGACTTAAAGGGTCGAAACTGGTTGGTGTAGCCATGCATAGCTAAAGTGCCTCTGACTACAACGCTAAAGTGTCGCGATTAGTCCAAGTGGGAGATTGTTGGATACTAGGTGTCCTGACCCGACACTTAACGTAACCGACCCGGTTTCGACCCGGGAGAGTTACACCGGATTCAACGAACTAATAAGTTAATTAAGTGTTAATTAATTATATCAAACGGTTTAAATAAATAATAATTATTTATTTATCGTAACGAAACAACAATTCGTAAAACGGTTTATGAGTCTCGGCAAAAATATTAGTTAATCATTAACGGGTTAATGATTAATAATATTATTGGGCTGGTTATTAGTGGTCCATGGTTTATAGATTGCGAGATGGGCTTTGCTTGCAAAAGGGGTCATCGAAAAGCTTATAAATCTAGAAGATTAGAGGAAACCCTAGGCTAATGATTTTTGCTTCCCCCTCTCTCCCTCTTGCCGTCGACCACGCCGTCGCCCCCCCCCCCTCTCTCTCTCTCTCTCGCAATCGGCGCAAACCACTACCACCATTATCCGTCGTTTGCAGATTGCTACAATGGTGAAATGTGATCCGCGTTTAGTTGTTGCCGCCTTGAAGCTCGAGACAACCGCCGCCGTCGCCCGAGCCGCCGCCACCGAAGAGAGGGCCGCCGCCACGGTCGCCGCTGCCGTGGCCCTTACCGTCGTCGTTGCCGACCAGTTTGGCGAGGACCACCGCGAGGTGGTTCTCGCTTTACCCGCACCACTGAGACCGTTGTTTGAACCGTCTCGTGCCGTCGTCGTCAAATCGGGTGAAAACCCTAAGTGGCCGGTGCCATTGTATGCTGTCGCCGTCACGCCACTACGTTCGTCGCTTCCATGCGTGTCGGACGAAATCGATATTGCATTGGTTTCGTCGTCATGCACGACGGAACCATTCGACTGGAATGCTATGATTCATAGCATGTTTTCGTTACCGCCACCACTGGCGGTTCATGAGATGAATGCGCCCGTGGTGCCAGAGGCCCCGTCTTCACAGTCGGTTGAAGACTTGACTCGCAGATTCGAGTCGGGCGTTACCGTTGACCCTAGCGCCAGTTCGTTGAACCCCGGTGTCTCGAACGGTTGTTCGGACTCTGCCAAGGAATATCTAAATTGTTTAGATATTGAAATTAATTTATTTAATTTATTTCAGTATTTACGCGTACACGGTGATCAGATCCTATCTACGGTTTTTACTATATTCGCGTTGTAAAACTTGTTTTTCCGCTGCACAATTAATCTGATTAGCTGACCTGTTAATTTATTCGGTAAAAATTAAAGTGGGCAACCAGGATACCCACTGTAAAACCCAACAGTTGGAACGCCTCTGAAGCTGTGTGCTTCTTAGGTTCATATTGTTGGGACAACCTGAAACAAACGCTCATCACCATGGCAGGATGTTGATTTCTGGTGCCCAGGATACTGTGAGGTTGGCTTGATGGTTCGTATGAAGTGGAACCAGCTGCGACGCTTTAGCGTGTTAACATTGTATGTAACAGTTATGTATTTGTGCTGCACAACTTACTTGTTAGACCTGAGTTAGCTCCCTTAAGTGATAGTTGTGACCTCTGCGTTAGAACACGTATAGTGATATGATTTCCACTTGTATACCCTCAAGAATTGAACGACACTTAGTACATGTAGCTTGATGAAGCTAGAAGCTAAGTGATTGCCTAAAGTGTAGGATTCATTGTACCTTCACTCCTACGATAGTCATGACTTGCATCTTTTCGTGAACCCCGTATTTAAGGTATAGTAGCGAGGGTACCCTTTGTGACTCTACTAGCCGATTGGGTAGATGCTAGGCGTCGATGACCTGTAGTGCCAATGGTAACACCGAAACAAGTGCTCCTAACCTTGATGGATTCGTCATGGCCTTGGGGACTGAGTTACCACTGGTGACGAGGTAGCTTAAGTCCCTTGGTGAAGACATTTGATTGAATTAGGTTCTTTAACATAAAACCCCCAACTTCCCTTTTTCGGATAATCTGATAATGGGATTAGACTCGTCCAATCAGTAACTTGTCGCAACAATAAGAATCAGTGCTAGATCAGAGTTATCGGTAAACCTATGAAGGTGAGACTGATTAGTCCCCTATTTTATCACCAAGTGGGGTGATGGGAAAAGTTTGATGATCAGATAAAGTGGTCCCTATGGTTTCATGTTAGAGAAATTCCTTTTGATAACACTACCGAGTGGTGATTAAGTCCGTGTGGTAATGAAATCACTTGAAAGTATATAGGACGTTCATGGTAGCGGAGCCGTTAGGAAGAAGACATACGATATTTTTACTATGGGGTGGCGTCATCACTACAACGGTAATCGTATTGCCTTGTCGCAATTATAACACGATATACAGGACGCCGTATCAAGACTGAGTGATAACCCATACCACCTGGTGAAGTATTAAGACGAACTGTCAAGTGTCAAGTGATGATCAGTCCACGCTAACGACATGTAAGTCTGTTGATATTGAAATGTGCGTCGTGTGAAGTTTCAAGCAAGTAACAAGTTCAAGCTATGTTGTGTATGGCCGAACCAGGTCCGAACATGAAGTTCGGACCGGCCGAACCTGTGGTTCGGAGGTAGTTCGGCCAGTCGACTATAAATAGGTGTTTGAACATTGTAATTCGATAATTTTGAGCGTGTGAGATTTCTATTAAGTGTGTGTTTCTGAGTGTGTTTCTCTGATTTTATTTCTAAGTGTTTACTGATTGTAATTGTTCATCGTTGATCAATAAAACAATCGGTTAATTACGTTTCAATGTCCGATTAGCTAGATCGAGTAGACGATCTGATGATCACGCATTTTCAAGTGGTATCAGAATTTTCTAGTTCACTCTACTGATCTGTGGTTGCTATTTTCGGATTTTTGAATCGGTTTTGGTGGTTCTCGAGTTTGTTCACGTGTTTTCATTCAATTCTATTGTGTTATACGTGTCAAATTTGCTCTTAAATCGTTCCTAATCATTTTTCCTGTCTGACTGCTGCAAATCTCATCAAAACTCGTCAAAAATTGAACGTTTTTGAAAAATTCTGCCGATGTTCGGAGTTCACTGTTCAGGTTCGGAGTAACTGCTCCGACACTCTGGTTTAGAGTAGGTTCGGTCGTAGTTCGGCGAGATTTCGGTCAAGGTTCAGAGTTCTTTTCGAGTTCGTGCGTAGTTCGGTGAGTGTTTGGAGTATTTTCTGGCTCGGAGCAAGTTCAGACGAGGTTCGGACGTTTTCGGAGAGAGTTCGGAGTTTGGTCTATTTCGGAGTTTATTTAGATTCGACAGAGTTCGGTCGAGGTTCGGACGAGGTTCGGAGGTCAGTGATAGGCTCGGAGCAAGTTCGGCCACCCGAATTTAAGAATTCTCAAACGATGTCGGAATTTCAAGCATTTGCTGCAATGCAAAGTGCAATGCAAACTATGTTGAATTTTGATAATAAAATCGAAACAAGTCAGAAAGTTCCCAAATCTAAGCCATATTGTATCATGGTGAGAATACGGCAAGCATGAATGCTAAAGCTAAGCCAAATCTGAGTTCTGCACCAAGTGTTGCTTTCTTATCTGGAAGTTATGGAAATTCTGATAACAATTCCTCACGGGGTTGTAGCTTTTCAATTCCAAATTCATCGAGTCAGAATGCATTTTCTGCTGAATCAACAGATGATTGTGCCAAAATGATTTCTGCATTGATTGCATCATCTTTTGGGTTGATTATCAAGAACGTTGCTGATTCAAAGTTAACCAACGATGATCTTGATGCAGTCGATGATGCTCAATTAACTGAATTGGATATATCTTGGTAATATGCTATGTTATGTCAAAGATCGAAGAGGCTTTTCAAGAAACATGGACGAAATATTTCTGGTGACAAATTAGGTTTTGACAAGTCAAAGTTAAAATGTTATAAATGTTCACAACTTGGACATTTTGCCAACGAATGTCCACATGCTAATAAAACTGGTTTTACTCAATCATCCAAGCCTGGTTTTTCTCAATCATCATCTATAAACACAGGCAAGACAATAACACTAACAGTTCAACAAGATGTTGTTTATGATTGGGGTAAACAATTTGGTTGTGATCCAACAGCTTTGATTGTTACTCATGTTCAACAAGAAGACTATAATAAGAGAAAATACTAGTTCAGATACTAGTTCAACACAAAGTTCTTATGCATCTGCTGAGAATATGGAGAGTCTGATGAAAGAATATACTTCATTATTGCATGAAATTCAAAAGCTTTCTGAGGAATTCAAGGTAGTAAAGGAAGAATTAGAGGTGTCTAAAAACAATGAGAAGGAGTTGATGTTGAAAAATGAATCTTTGTTAGAAGAAGAGAGTATGCTTAACGCAAATCTTTATTCCGTCAAAGAAAATGAACAGATGCTTGCTGATAGAATTGACATCTTAGAAGAACAGAAGGAGGATTTGTTCAACCAAATAAAGAAATGGAAGTTTGATGCTGGAGATGCTACTTCTGATTTCCAAAATTTGTTTGAAAAATCCAAAATTAAGCTTGATTTGCTTACCAAGAATGCTGAAGAATCTGCTGCTCAAATTGAAGCATATCAAGTTGACATGGCAAAATTGTTGGATGAGAAGCGGGAGTTGGTTAGTGTGAATAAAGTTCAAACAACAAATTTGGAGATTCAAATGAGAAATGAAGCTAAACTAAAGAAAGAGTTGTTTGAAGGCTTGGAAAATCTTCGAATGTAGAAGTTTGAAACTCATAAAGTTGCCAAAAGATTGATTGTTACTGAGAAAGAGTTAGCTGAAGCTCAACAGAAGATTTATGATCTCAAAATTCAAGTAATCGATGCAAATTGCTTGCTCAACAATGTTTCAAATTCTCAAGTTTTCACAAGCTTCTTAGCTAATGATGCAAATTTTGAGAAAATGTTTGATAAAACAGCATCACCCCCTGCTCAAATCAAAGAAGCTTTTAAAGAAGTGCAAGAACAAATTCTTGAATTTGATTATTCAAAGGGTTTCATCATCTACTACTTCATAAGAAAAGATTGTGAAGAAGAAGAAAAATAAAAAGAACAAGAAGAAGAAGGACATTAAATCTGAGATTCCTCCAGCCCCGAAATTTGTCTCTGGTTCATCGTCAGCTGACAATGAAAAATCAACTACTTCAAGTGAAAAGATTCAATCTCCGCCTGTCTTTGATGAGACAATTTTCTATGATCATAAGAAAATCACTGATGTGAAAGCTAAATTCACAAGATTAGCCAAAAATGGACACCGGAGTTCAAATTCTGAGGACAAGATTTCTTGTAAACAAGTTGGTTTAGGTTTTCAAGCAATGAAAGGTAAAACTGAAGATGTTCCAGCATCTGTGCCACAAAACTTGAAGAAATTGAAAATGAAGCAACTGAAAAAGGAGGTTTTCAAGGCAGACAAGGTTCAACCTGAGCGATTTTACAAGCTCAAAGGTTCTGATCAGCTTTTCTCTGATAAAGAATTTCCTCTTCATTGCGTGGATGCTCGGAAGATTTTGGAGGTTTTTGTGAAAGATAAAATGTCTTCTACTGATTCTCAATCTCGAAGCCCAACATCTAAATGGGTTCATGATCACAGGCATCAGGTATATGATTCTCACTCTGATCATGTTCGAGATATTCATATGTGTAGTTCTTCGTAGGTACATCACAAGTGGGACAAATCAAAACGAATTTGTTATGTTTGCCGACGAACAGGGCATATGGCTAAAGATTGTCCACTACCTGCTGATTCATCTCAATGGTTTCACAAGAAACCAGTTTTTGGTAAACCTGCCAAACCAATGTTCCTTTATGAACAAGGCAGAGTTTTTGATGAAGTTGAACCTACATTCTTTCACAAACAAAAACGTTTTGTTCCAAGATTTCATCAGATTCAAAATGAAGGTTCTTCATCACAGTCACCTGTGATTATTTCATCAAAAACTGTATTACCAAAATCACAACAATGGAAACCTAAGGTGGTTTCTAAGCAAAACCAGGACACTGGTCGACCAGAAGCAATCCGCTTCGGGTCATTTATAAACTAATCAGTTTGACCAGTGTGCAGGTACTTCTAGAAGACCTATCGACGATTGAAAAGTTGTTGATGGAGGAGTATTCTGTTTAATTTAAATTTAATGACCAATTTTTCTAATCTGCAAATTTCTGAAATTTTCAATCTGAAAAATATCTGTGTTGATTGATCAATTTTCTTTGCTTACATTTTTTTCTTAAAAAGCCAAAAATAGAGTCTTGTTTTTGTATAAAATGAAAAATCCAAACATAGAGTTTTCATTTTAAGGGGGAGAATTGTAAGTAAGGGGGAGTATTTGAGAAAAAGCATGTTATGGGGAGAAGGTGAATACATGCAAAATATATAAGGAAGGAAAATAAAAACATGCAAAATATAAAATTGTGAGAAATTGATCATTGGGAAATGATGGTACATTGGCTTACGTATCTGACTCGTGGATAGAGTAGATGAATGAGCCATAAGATCATTGTTTGATGTTCTTGGTAGGCTCAGCAAATCAGAAAGTTTTCAGATGTGATATACACTAAATGCTAATGCTATGACCAAGTGGACAACATCTTGAAGCATATTTCATGACACAAAAAGAATAATAAATGTGAAAAGAAAATGAGAAGTCACTGTGTATACATGTGTTCTTTTTGCAAAGATTTAAACTTGTTTGATTTTCTTCATTTTTTCAAACGATCGGACTTTCTCTGCGTATCGAAAGATCGACCTGATCGTTGTTCGTTTGACGTTCTGCTTTATTTTTTTTTGGTGTTTCCTATAACTCATCGGACTTTCTCTACGTGTACGGGAGTACCGACCTGACTGTTGTTGGGTTATACAATTTCAATTTGTTTTATTTTTCTTATTTTGTTAAATCCGAGGCCTTATCTGCGTATCAAAAGATTGACCTTAAGGTAGACGATTTAACATTCTGATTTCTTTTTGCATGGAACACAGTTGACGATATCATGAAAAATATTATGCATTGTGAAATCAGAAGTGCTATCACACAAAAGGAAAAAGAAAAACAGAAAATGTCTGAATATGTCTGATAGTGTGGGGTACACTGGTCAAAGCACATCTAATCAATACCTTAAACATATCCAGATGTTATGAGTATGATTCTGCCTGAGTTTAAGATGGACAAATTATACCAGCAATTGACATGACTTGTGTGCTTCAATTAGTTGAAATTGAAGTGTAGTTCAGTGCGTCATGATCAATATGATCGCATATAGTGATCTTTCTCATAGCAAAAATAATGTCTGATTCTGTATTGCAATTTCATTTTATTTCAAGAAAATTTCAAAAAGATTTTTGGTGTGTTTTAGCATAAACTTGAAAAATCAAAAAGATTTTAGGTTTGTTTTGATATAAACTTTCAAAAAGCCAAAAAGATTTTATTTCTGCTTTATTTTTTATCTAATCAACATGAGTTACAAAATCAATTTTCAAAATCATATCTTGGAGTCTCGAAGAGACATTTTGCGCCAAGATTATCTTAAAAGTTAATGCAGGGTGCTAAAGTGCTAGTGATCACAACTTCAAGTCTTCTGAAGCTGTTGATAAAGACCAAAGATACACTAAACGTCGTCAAGTATTCAAGATCAAGCTACGATCGAGTTGAGGAAAAGTTTGTTCGAAGATTCATTTCATTGAAAGAATGGATTCTATACTTGAGGGGGAGCATGACTGAAGATACTGATTTGATGATGTTGAAGAGATACTGCACACGACGAGGGGGGATTTGTTGATACCTGAAATGTGCGTCGTGTGAAGTATCAAGCAAATAACAAGTTCAAGCTATTTTTTGTATGGCCGAACCTGGTCTGAACCTGAAGTTCGGACCGGCCGAACCTAAGGTTCGGAGGTAGTTCGGCCAGTCGACTATAAATAGGTGTTTGAACATTGTAATTCGATAATTCTGAGCGTGTGAGATTTCTGTTAAGTGTGTGTTTCTGAGTGTGTCTCTCTGAGTTTATTTCTAAGTGTGTACTGATTGCAATTGTTCATCGTTGATCAATAAAGCAATCGGTTAATTACGTTTCAATGTCCGATTAGCTAGATCGAGTAGACGATCCGATGCTCATGCATTTTCAAAGTCAACTAGGTGGTAACATCATGGGAGAGGTTTACTGATCGAAAAATATGATTCTTTTGGTCTGATGCCAGGGAAGGCATCAGGGGTTATATGGTAGCCCAAAGAAGATAGATGTCCCAAGGAGAACATCCCGCGTGATGTGATCCACATTTCTATGGTTACTCCCCATCCTGTTCGGTTTGGCGAATTTCGGGACGAAATTCCTCTAAGGAGGGGAGGATGTAACACCTGGTTAATTCCGGTAAATCGGAGGGAAATTTTTCCGATTAATGAACTGGACTGTTGAGCCCAGTTAGGCCCGTTAGGTCCATTTTGCGATTTGTAGCCCAGCAAAGGCCCAATTCAAATAACTGATGTCTGGATAAGTTGTCAGAAGTATTCTGGGTGATCGTTATGCAATTGGAAATGTTGTGGAGCGATAAAAGCTGACTTCGGTTTAAACCGGTAAATTTCGTTGTTTAATCGGTAAACGTGCCGGATAACCGGATGTTAATATTTATCAGAAAGTCTATTCAGATGTTTACATGTGGTGCGTGCGAATGGAAACGGAAAACGGCGCTTAACACGCGTAAGTCACCGACAGTGATAAAGCAGTCACTGAGGCCGAATTTGAGTGTTTGGAAGTGCCAGAAACTTGCTCATTGATGTTCTGATCGTTTGAAAGGATAACCGTAGGAAACGGTACGAGAAGCAGTGAAATTGGTAAACCGTTCGGTTATGCGGGAATAACCGAATTTGATAGTTTAATTGTTTAAGATGAATTAAACGACCCTGTGAAATTATAAGTATTTTTCTAAGTGTTTAATAAGAATTACAGTCATGGAGATACGTTCGGTTCGCGAAACGGAGGTAAACGGTATATGCGTCGTATATGCGCTTTATACAACGAGTTTAACCGAACGTGCACCAGATTATATTTAATATGACGTTTTAAATATTCCGAGAATAATTATGAGGGTTTTATAGTATTATAGTCATGTCGGAATTATCGTGGATGAATTACGAGGCGTTTACTATTTAACGTGGTCAGATATCGCGGTATATACCAGTTAACTTAATGTGGACCACTAATTTAAATTAAGGGTATAAAAAGAGTTTTATCCCTCATGTTGGGCTATACTTTAGAGGCATGAACATTAGATCTTTGGGCTTTTGTTTAGACCGGTTTGGGCTTAGTTGTTTACGATGTGGGCTTATGTGGGCCGACTCTTTTGGGTTTATGACTAAGACTAGGGTTTGTAATGGGTAGTATATAAACCCATAGTGTTTATGATTTTAAGTAGTTGTTGGTTTACGATTTTTGTGCTTATCTCTTGTTATTTCAATCGTAATCTTCAATCCAAGAAAGTGTGTTCTTCATTCAAGATTTGATCTTTGTTGTTTATCATCTACATCAAATCTATTTCATCTACTTTCTCTTGAATCAATCTCATACAAGGATTCCGCACTTGTTTGAGATTAAAATATCGTGAACGGTTGTTGATCTTGGACCAATAATTAGTATCAGAGCTAAGAATCACTAATTCGAGTTTTGAAGGTTTGAAGTTGTTCTTCACGTTTACGATCTGTGGTGCTGCTGTCCTTGAGGGTTTACGATCAGTTTCTGGGTTTTTTAAAGTGTTTACGAGTGAATGCTCTTGGTCATCTTCATCGGATTCGAGATTACGACATCAAGAAGCAATTTTTGAGTGTTTACGACCTGCAAAATCGAGATTACGACTTCAAGACGTGATTTTTTTGGAGTTTACGATTTTTGTTTACCGGAATCAACGTTTACGATTTTAACCTGCCGGAAACGTGTTTACGACTGGTTTGTATCGGAATCAAGTTTACGACTGGCCTTAATCGGAATCGAGAGTTTACGACTCAGAGTTTACGATCCGCTGAAACTTCAATCGTAAACAGGGGTTTACGATCGGAAACTCACATGTTGGACTTTTTGGACTTTTAGTTTAAGTTTTCCTAAGCCTCGTGATGGACTTCAAACCAAGCATGTATCAGAAATCGG
>JBCNJP010000008.1:24379370-24394398 GCA_039602395.1 Deinandra increscens subsp. villosa
CAATCCCATCTGTAGGTCCGAAATCAACCAAGAACACGATATTTGATCGTGAATGAGTGCGGAATCCTCAAACACGATTGATCCAAGAAACAAGTAGAAGAAATAGATTCAATCTATGATAAAGATTGAATCTTGAATGAGAAACCTACTTGCTTGAAGCTGATCGTAAATAGAAATGCACACAGAAATCGTAAACTGTCTTGTGTATTGAAAAGCTTCCATACAATGAAAGACAAGTGGGTTTTTATAGCACCCATACAAAATCGCAAACACTAATAAGCCCACATGGCCCAATCATAAACATAGTAAAAACCCACTAGATAAGCCCAAAAGCCCATTAACAACTAAGCCCATAACTAATGTTCATGCCTCTAAAATATATAGCCCTACAATCTTCCCCTAGGCATGAACCATTAGACCACTTCACGGCAGCAGCAAGTCAAATCGGAATGAGGTTTGAACGTTGTTGAACCACCATCCCTTCTCTACAATCTTCTTAGCTGCTCCATCGAAGATGCCAACCCTTACAGCATTTACCATATCAGTCTCGTCTGCAAGAATGGGTTGGGTGGCCAGAAGCTTTATATCTCTTTCACCAAATCGAAGAAGATCCACCGGGTCATAAAATCGGAATTGACGCATCGGCTTACAGAGAACCACCACCTCATGTGTTGTTGGATCGTAGTACCAGCAATCAAAGTTTCTTACCAGTGTTCCATCCTCGATCTCATTCAACATGTTGATGACCCTTGTGCGCTTGGTCGGTGGCCTCCGTACTTCTCCAATCGACTCCCCTGTCACAGGGTCAGTACCGGTCTCTCTCCACCTGACCTCCTTCAGCTCAAAATCTCTGAAATCATTCTCCATGTGGCCTAGCAGATTATCTCTGATCAGATTCCCTTCTGGTCCATTCCACCTGTTGATAAATGGAGCTCTCAGAAGTTTCCTTATCTCAGGCTCAGTCCAGGAGTGGAATTGAGCACGTGTAGAGTAGTACTCCACTGGACTGTAGCCGTCACGGATAACAACAAAGATCTTCTTCTCCATGTCGTAGTGCCAACATAGGATTTCCTCACAACTCCCACTCTTATCAATTGAGCTTTTGCCAACATCGATGGTGTATAGAATGGGAGCTGGTCCTTGGAAGAACTCTCTGAACCAGTTCTGGTGTCCTTCAGGGGCTTTGGAGATAACTTATACTTTCAAGGAACCTGAAAAATTATGGAAATCAAGACCAAGAGATCGTGAAGCTCGCTTGCACCCAAAAGAAACTAGGGTTAGCTCACATTCAGATTAATAAACTTGGTAGTATTCTTGAAAATTTGGTTTGTTTTTCCCTGGCTACGCCCCGGATGAAATTTGATTTCCGATTTTGAACATGGACTGCATATTACTTTGTTTGACATTAGTATTTGCATGGAGTGAATGATCTTTTGATATTTGAGATCTTTTTCTCTGTAGTCTAATGATCATAAGGTTCAAAGTTACATAATACATAGCCTGATGAATATGATTCACATAATCGTGAACACATCATAAGCGTTAAAGGATATGTGATCCTCACAATCACTAGATGTGACTATAATTGTCTAATAATCACTTGACTAATTAATAGCTTAAAATTCTACATCTTGTTATGGGGAATATCAACAATCTAATAGTCAATGAATCATTTTTTCTAAATTCAATATATGTGGATTTTTACAACATTAGAATGAGCATTAGAGTTTTTGATTTGATCAAGCATCTGCTCATATAAGTCAGGATCATCAGCTTTGATTAATAGTAATAATCATTTAGATGAATAATGACTAATAAATACCATCGCCTTAATATTCCTATAATTGAATTTTATACAAATAGTTGTAAATTGAAATTCAAAATCCCTCCAAAGTTAAATTGTTAACTTATGAATCCAAGAGATTAAGCATTAAGAAATTGAAGCTTAATTATAGGAAACCCTTTTTTCCAAATTACCCTAATTAACCAGATAAATCTTCTAAATCCAAAACTTGCTTGCCCAAGTTTAGTATCAAGAAACAGTTCTTGCTATTAACTATACTTGATCTTAATATATACTTCTAAAATCCTTAGGGATAAATGTTCCATCAGAAGAAAGCAATTCCTTTAAGTGTTGGACTGTGACGGAACATGAAGTATATACAATGCTTAACTTGAAGAAATTCGAGTATAACCAAATAGATATCACATTTTCTGACCAACAAGTTGTTGCCTTAATCAGAAATATGTAAAAATTCTTCTGACGAAACAAGTTGTCTTAATCAGAAAATATGAGCGTTCTGAAGAAAGTGGATTTGAATGGAACCTGACATTCTTATTAAAGAATAATCCATAATCCATCACCTAAAGAATGAAACGTAAATCTATATCAAATGACTGATCTAAGATGATTCGGTTTCATAAAACTAAGATATCAGTTATGCACCGATTTGCATATATATTCAACCTATGATCTTATATCAAGATTAAGTTGATCTAACTAGTAGACCAAGATAGGTTAAAGCAAAAATGTTTGTGAATATCCTATAAGTTTGAATTGATAGTCTTAAAGAATGTTGAATCTAAAAAATGCAAGTGGGAGCACTATGTTAATAATCATGTTTATGATAAATACATATTACTCCAAGTAGTTTGATTTGATTATTTAAATTAAACAATGGATTTAGTCATCAGATGATTGAGAAGTTACTTGATTAAATGAAGACTCTGGATAAAGATCCACAGAGACAAGTCACTTCTAGGTGTTGATACATAGTCCTGATCGTCATGTGAAGTATTGAATACAAGACGATTCGCACAAGTCTGCTGAGGTCCGAACTCCCAGAAAACCTGGAGTTCGGACAGGTCCGATCTTGTGGCCGAACCTCAGGTTCAGCCGATCGTTTTTCAGCTTGTATAAATAGTTCATCTTGTATAGAATTGAGTAGCTTCCGCGTCATATATTCTCTGAGGGTACTCTGTGATTCTCTGTGGTTAATACAAGTCTTTTGTATTTACTCTCTGTGTTTTACACGTTTACATTAATTTCATTACGACTAAGTAGAAGATCCATACGTTCACGCACTTTCAAGTGGTATCAGAGCATTTGGTTTGCTCTACTAGTCAGAATCAGTGTTTCTCGGAGTTTTGAGTTCAAATTCATGTTTTTGCGAAAATGTCAATCATTTTTTAGTTCGTTTGATTGTTTCGAGTGTGCTTTTCATCAAAAACTCATTCCTAGATCATTCATTTCTAGTTTGCTTGAATTCCTGTCAAAAATTCCAGTCAAACACGTTGAAAATCGAGAAAATGACGTCAAGTGAAATCTGTCTCGTTTGAGGTTCGGACAACTTCGGAGTAACCGCTCCGAACTCGAGGTTCGGACGAAGTTCGGTCTTTATCTAGGTTAGGTGAGAGATCGGTCTAGGTTCGGAGAGAGTTCGGTGATCATTCGGAGCAAGTTCATACTTCTTTCTAGTTTGTTTGTTCGAAGGTCAGGTTTGGAGAGAGTTCGGCGTAGCCAAGTTCGGACTAGATTCGGTGAGAGTTCGGAGGAAGTTCGGACGAGGTTCGGAGTGAACAGTAATCAGATTTTTCAAAATGTCCAATTTTCAAGCGTTCGCGGCTATTCAAAATTTCGTTCAAGCAACGATGCAAACGATGATTAACTATGATAATGAAATTGGAACAAGTCAGAAAGTTCCCAAATTAATCAAATTGGAAGATTATCATAGTTGGGTCACACGATTTGAAGCGTTTGTTTCTACAAATGATATCGATATGTAGTTATCGTATTCTGAACAATATACATATCCTAAGGGTGAGGACGGGGAACCAATTCTTCAAAGGAAGCTTTCTGGTGAACAAAAGAAAGCATATCAAGCTGAGAAAAAGGCTTATGGCACTTTAACAATGGCTTTGCCTACTGATTTACTACATCAATTTTCAAGCAACTATACCCCAAAGAGTTTGTGGGATGCTCTAGAAAAGATATGTGAAGGTAATGAACAGTACAAGAAAAGTCGACAAAAAGTGTTGAAGAAGGAATTTGATAGCTTCAAGCATTATCAAAATGAATCGATTCCAAATCTGATTGCCAGATTTGCACATTTAATGAGTGAAATGAAGTTGATGAATCTCACTAAAGATGAAGCTGATAAGAAAGAAAAGATCATGGAAGCTCTACCAAAGAAGTGGGAAAATTATGTGATGATGATTATTAATGATAAGGATTATCCAAAGTTGTCTTTTAATGATCTGATTCAAAGAATCCAAGCTAGGGATATGGAGTTAAAAGTAAACCATTCACTTCCTTGGCAAATTCAGAATCCTGCGGTGTATTATGGCAACAATGATTCAACTTTGAATGCTGGGAAGTCTAATATTCTTAGTTCTGCACCTCCTACAACATTTTTGGTAGGTAAATCTGAAACTCCTAGTTATTCTTCTGCTGGATGTTCTGTTTCAATTCCGAGTTCTTCGACTCAAAGTGCATTGTCTGTTCAAACTGTCGATGATTATAATGCGTTAATGTCTGCGTTGGTATCTTCATACTTTGGTGTTATAACAGGTGCTGTGAGTAATGCTGAGTTAGCAAATGAAGATTACAATTAGATTGATTATGATCATTTGGAGGAAATGGATCTAAATTGGCAGTATGCTATGTTGGTTCGAAGAGCAAAGAAATTTTTCAATAGAAATGGTAAGAAGAGACTGAATTGGGATGGAAAGATTGGTTTGGACAAGTCTAAGGTGAAATGTTATAAGTGTTCAGTTTATGGTCACTTTGCTCGAGAATGTCCAAGTTCTGCGGATAGTAAATTGAAAACTGGTCAACATGCACATTTAGTTTTTCATCCATCAAATGAAGCTGAAAAGGTTGAGAAGAAATATGCTACTCTTGTTCATGATTGGATTGATATATTTGTACATTCAAATGAATTTGCTTGGAATGCAGATTCAGCAATTAAAAAGAATCATACTCCAATCTCAATTGCTTTAACTGTTCAACATGCTGATGATGACAGTTTTTTAACTGAGTCTGATACTTCTTCAAGTGTATCTTTGGTTCAAGAAGAATTACCTAAAGTTTCTACAAGTTCAAAAGTTGACGAGTTTGAATGTTTTAAATGTAAAAGATCGCTACAGCAGGTTGCAGGTTTTGAACAAAGATGTCAACACTCAACTGAAGAAATTGTGGTGTTAAAGAAAGAGTTGGAGGATTTTCAAAAGAAGTATTATGAGTTGGTTCATATTCATGAGGATACTTTGAAGGAACAGTCTCAATTGGCTGAAGAATGTGAAAAAGCAAAAGCTGAAGCTTGAGATGCAGCTCAAGATTTTGAAAATCTGTTTGAGAAGAGTTATCCGGTTCAGCAAAAATATGAAGAGGCTACTGCTCTTATTGCTAAGACAGTTGTTACTGTTGAGAAGCTTCAAAATAAGATCTCTATGCTTCAAGATGAAAATGTTCTTTATAGAGACAAGAATGAAGTGTTAACAAAAGATGTTGAGATCTACAAGTAAAAGAGAGAAAATGTACTTGAAGAATTATATGCTGAATGTAAGATCAGGAAGCTACAAACTTATGAGTTTGATGATCTTAATGCAAAATTCATCAAGTCACAACAAGAGGTGTTTGAAGGTCAACAGAAAATTAATGACTTGAAATTGGAGATTTTGGAGTTGAAAAGACAAGTTAAGAATTGCAATTTATCCCCGACATTGCTAAATTTCTTATACAAGCAGGATCAGAGTTCAGAGAAGTCTAAGGAAGAAATTATTCATTTGGTACCTCAACCAGTGGATTTGATTGAAGTTACTTCTGCTCAGATTGATCCAACCAATGAATTGCATGACTATTCAAAGTTTGCTACTCCACTCAAGAAAAACAAGTCCAAGTCTAAAAAGAAGGAGAAACCTGTGGGTGAAGCTCCAAAATTTTCTTCAGAGTCTGTATTGCTGGAAAATGAAAAAGTGTTTGATAAGGTTGGTTCAAGTTCTACATCTGCAACTGAAGAAGAAAAAGTTTTGATTGAAAAGAACAAGCTGAAGGATATCAAAGAAAAATTCACTAGTGACGCTAAGTCAAGAGTTGCTTCGGGTTCTTCGTTCACTTCGTCAAAGACTCAAGGATCTAAACACAAAGGTTTAGGTTACAAAGTGTTAGAATAACCGGTTCAAGCTAAGAAACCAGTGAAGGCTGAGAAGGTTCCTAAAGCAACAGTTGCAAAGAAATCATCATCTCAGAAGGAATTTTCTTATTATTCTGGAAGATCTTCATCTTCAAGGAGTCCATCTCCTAGGTATGATTCTTCTGATGATTTCTTTGATAACTTTCATTATGAACATTCCTCTGATTCTCAAAAATCAAAACCATTTTTAACCACTTTTAGAGAAAGACTTTGTTATGTATGTCGTCAACCGGGACATCTAGCTGCTGATTGTCCGACAACTGCATATATCCACAAAACTGCCAAATATGTGGATAACGAAAATTTTTTCATGAACCATGGTCTCCAAAGATTAAGTCAACTCGTAAATCGTCTTGGTCTAATCCAAGTACGTCAGTTGAATCTGATTCGGGTTCTGATAAAAAATTAAAACTTTTACAAATTTGGAAACCAAAAGTTGTTTCCAAGGCCAACAAGGACTTTGTGGAAGACACCAGACGACCCGATGCTGTTGAATCGGGTCGATCCCAAAGCGACTAATGATTTATTTGGTGTCAGCAGGTATTTCAGGAAGACCTTTTGGTGATTGGGAAATTGCTGATTGTGAAATATCTGGTCTAATTAACTTGAATTTCACAAACAATTTTGTTTTCAAAAGGCTAAACTGCTAGTCTTCGTGTTGGTTGATCAATTTTGCTTGTTTTTCACTCCGTCTCAACTTGAGGGGAGTATGTTTTTCCAATAATACAAAAATAGTGTGTTGTTTTTCGAATTGTAAAAATGAAAATCTATAAATAGAGTTGTCATTTTTAGGGGGAGAAAATTGAAAAAGACAAAAATATTGAAAAATGAGAAATCGTATCCGACATGATTGGGAAATGATGGTGCATTGGCTGACAGTGTCTGACTAATGGATAAAGTAAATAAAAAAGCCATAAGACCATTTGATCGATGTGTAAGGTAGGCTCGGCAAATCAGAAAATATACAAATGTGATATACACTAAATCTGATGCTTCACTTAGTGGACAACATCTTGATGCGTATCTCATGATATATCAAGAAAAAGATATGTGAAAAATAAAATGAGAAGTCACTGTGTATACATGTGTTCATTTTGCAAAGATTTCAACTTGTTTGATTTTCTTTATTTTGTCAAACGATCGGACTTTCTCTGCGTGCCGAAAGACCGACCTGATCGTTGTTCGTTTGACTTTCTGCTTTATTTTCTTTGGTGTTTCGTATAACTCATCGGACTTTCTCTGCGTGTACGGGAGTACCGACCTGATTGTTGTTGAGTTATACAATTTCAACTTGTTTTATTTTCTTATTTTGTTAAATCCGAGGCCTTATCTGCGTATCGAAAGATCGACCTTAAGGTAGACGATTTAACGTTCTTATTTCTTTTTGCATGGAACACAGTTGACTATATCATGGTTACAATTATTATGTGATTAAATTCACAAATGAAATCACAAAATGTGATAAGCAAAGCATATCTGAGTATGTCTGATAGTGTGGGGTACACTGGTCAATGCAAAATTAAATATTATCTTAACATATCCAGATGTTATGAGTATGATTATGCCAGAGTTTAAAGATGGACAAAGTATATCTGCAATCGGCATGGCTTATGCGCTACAATAATTGAAATTGAAATGTACTTCAGCATGTTATGACCAATATGATCCCAAGCTGTGATCTTTCTCACAAAAGACAAAAATAGTGTCTAATTCTGTATTGTTTTACTTTTCTTATCAGAAAATACCAAAAAGATTTTAGGTGTGTTTTGATATAACGTTTCTAAAAGCCAAAAAGATTTTGTTTCTTGTTTGTTTTTGATTTATCAACACGAAATACAATATCAGTTTTCAAAATCAAAATATCTTGGAGTCTCGAAGAGACATTTTGCACCAAGATTATTTATGTTGGCAGGTTTCTAAGTGGGAAGAGAACATCACAACTTCAAGTCTTCTAAAGATTTATGATAAAGAGATTATACACGTTGCAATATCAAGTATCTAAGATTGAACTCATCGTCAAGATCGAGGAAGAGTTTGATTGAAGATACAAGTTACAAGCTTAAATAGAAGAGATGATACTGCACATGCCGAGGGGGAGTTTGTTGATACATAGTCCTGAACGTCATGTGAAGTATTGAATACAAGACGATTCGCACAAGTTTGCTGAGGCCCGAACTCCCAGCGAACCTGGAGTTCGGACAGGTCCGATCTTGTGGCCGAACCTCAGGTTCGGCCGATCGTATTTCAGCTTGTATAAATAGTTCATCTTGTATAGAATTGAGTAGCTTCCACGTCATATATTCTCTGAGTGTACTCTGTGATTCTCTGTGGTTAATACAAGTCTTTTGTATTTACTCTCTGTGTTTTACACGTTTACATTGATTTCATTACGACTAAGTAGAAGATCCATACGTTCACGCACTTTCACTAGGGCTAGTTCAAAATCATTAAGAATTTGAACGAAATAGTTATTATAAAGATATCACTGTAATGGTTACACAATGACATGATTGGAAGTACATCATAACAAAAATAAACTGTTTTGATATAGTCGTGTATTTATAAGATATTAATAGTATAAATATATATAGCATCTCAAGTGACCCTTAAAATGAATATGTTTCATACAGAGTCTTAGAATGATTATTGAGTAATCATTGAAGACAATTTATTAGCTAACACAGATTCATAGTGTTCACCAAGGGCACTTATTATCACATATCATTTGAGCATACTTCAGTATTTAGGAAACAATAGTGAAAGTGAGAAAAATTTAATAAAGGACAATTAACACGGTATCAAAATTTGGCTGTAAATGATTAGGAAACTATCATTTAAACATCACCTGCTTGATGTGATATCTCAGCACAATAAGCCAAATTTTGATTTAGTATTTGGGATGTACGAACTGTAATAGTTATATTTATTATTCGAATTCATTTTAAACGGTTAAAAACAAATTCGGAAATGTATACCTGTGTTCGATTTTTATACATTTAGTATCCATGAATAGACATGTAGTATTCTCAATGATCCATCAGATTCGTGCAAACGAATCAGATGTTGAAGCGTTGTGACTTTGGATTTGAGTTGTTCAACTCTCTAAACTCAGATGCATCATTTGAGAATAATTCTAGAGAATACATATACATATTATTCAAAAGTGTCCGTAGTCGGTTAGAATCGTGGGAACGAATCTAAAATAAGACTATTCTAACTTTGGACTAAAATTGTTGACTCTCCAAATTCACAGACCTCATTACAGAATGATGTTGGATGTAACTTACATCAAATCATCTTCTTTAATTCAATAACAAGATGAATTGATTATTGGTAAACTCATTTGTATCCTTAGACCTGAGATACATGTGCAACCTCCTGTTTACCAGGGTCTGTTCTTTGATTGTAGTCAACCGCTGTCGCGTAAATGCTAGTCATAAAGGCTACTTTTGGGAATATATCTGAAGTTCAGTGGGAGCTGCATGTAGTCAATATGGGATTCAGTACTCTTTCATTAACAATGCAACAATGAGACACCTTGGGCCCTCTCGTTAATTCCAAGTGCTAAGTGTAAGGCCTTACCCAAACTTACTCTGTGTTTGATTGGAACACTTGCAATCGAGATCGAGAAACGTTAAACTTAAGATAAGTTGAATCGAATCCATTCCTTTTCGTTCAACAGATGTCAAATACAGAAGGGAACAATGACAAACGATATTTACCGTAAGTCTAATATCCTATTGCTTTGCAACTAATATACCTTGGTTGTCGACTTAAGGTGTCACAACTGGTTAGGGAAGTCATGTGTAGCTAGAGCGCCTCTGAATGCATCTTACGACCTTGTCGGATCTGTCCAAGTGGGAGTCTGTTGGATATATATATGTCCAAACCCAAAAATTTCTAAGAACCCAAGCCGGTTGTGGCCTGTAAGAGTTACATTGAGGGCAACGAGAACCGAACATTGTAAGGAACTTCAGTTTTGAAGTTCTCCGGCTGAACTCTAGTTTTGACAGTTCCGGCTGAAGTTGAAGCGGAACTACAACTTCAAGCGGAACAACAAGTTCAAGCGTGTCAGGACCAAATTTAAGCCTTTACTCATCCAATACACAGATTCAAGTGCGGAAATCATGAATCCATGATCAAATCATAGTGTTTGCTTGTTGAAATCCTTAGATTTCGCCTCTGAAACTCAAGAACTTGAGGGTTTTCACACACAAGTTCTCTCTATCTTCAAAACAGTCGTCCAAGAGTATATATAGGGTTATTCTAGAGTGGCTATTTATACTATAGAGAGCACAGGTCGTGATTGTGCTGAAAACAAGAGAATGTTATTGAAGTTAGTGCAATTTATGACATCAGACAGCCGAGATCGCCAAGACTAAGTCTGAAGTCGCCAAGAACAAGTTGAAGTCGCCAAGGCTGTTGGTGACCTCGCCAAGGCTTGGTGAGGTCGCCAACCTTGGTGAGGTCGCCAATCTTGGTGAGCTCGCCAAGTGTTAGCGAGGTCGCCAAACTCAAATCGCCAAAGTCACAATGGTGAGGTCGCCAAGCACAAACCCAAATCGCCAACATTCTTGGTGAGGTCGCCAAGAATGTTGGTGAGGTCGCCAAGAAAGTCCAGAAATCACCAAGTACGCTCCGGAAACGTCAATTATCATTATTGAATCATCAAGGGTTGTTATTACAAAGACACTATCAATTATTAGCATTTACCAAGTAATTTATCATGAAATGACCTAGATCTTGGATACAGACAATCACATTGCAATTGAAATGTACAAAGGCAATTTCTCCAATATCCATAATCAACACAAGCTAAGACATTTAGTCATGACATACAAAACATCAAACACTTGAATGATTAATATAAACATCAGGATAATTGTCCAAGTACAAGATACAAGCATAAGTGAAAGATATACACATGAGCACAAAAGCAAAGGATGCTATGTTTGAGTTGCCACCAACCCTATAAAGTTCTTACAAATTCCCCCTTTGGTGGTAATACAAACATAAAAAGAAAACTAGACAACTATCTGAGTTGACCAAGCAGCTTCAGCAAGAATCTCCAGTACTTTCGGGCAAGGTTCCTGTAACGATCATCAAGGCAGAGAATCTGTGCATCGTACAGAATCCATAGATCTTCTCGTGCAAACTTCTTCAAGTCAGAATAGTGCAACATTTCAATCACCCTTTCACTACCCCGAGAGAGATAGCAGATTCCACGACCACCCATGGCCCAGTATTTCAAGGTACTTAGGCTTTCCGTCTTCATCTTCCTAGCAGCAATACACTCCCAACACCACCATCTTAGAAACAAACCAAAGTAATTTGCATCCACTATCTCATATGGCCTAAGCCTTCTAGGGATGGTGTCAAGGCGACTATAGAATAACCACTTTAAGTAGCTTCGATGCAGTAGTCTCAGTTCGATTGCTGCGAAGAGTCTTATTGTGCAGCCGTCTTCCCTTTCAATAACCAGCTCATGAGTATCACCACAGTAGTACCAACAAGTTATAGGATTGCTTTTCTGATCTCCTTTTATTTTCTTTGTGACCAAATCTTTGCTGATACTTTTGTACATAACCTTGTGAGGGACTTCAGCTCTTTGCCTTCTGAATGTCTTGTATTTCTTTTTCTCGGTCTTGATGGGACGATTTGAGCTCACATTGTAGATGGCCCTTATTTGATCCTCAGAATCTCTGCCTACAGGATCATTCGAGTGATTTATCAGTGGACGCCATCTGAGCTGCTTCAACTCCCAAGAAAACAGATTTAGAAGATCCTTTATTTTGGCAAAGAATTGAACGAAACCATTTCTGCGCTTGACAATGAATGCCTTGAATTCATGATCGTATTTCCACCCAAGAATCTTCATTCCATCATCTGATTCAACGTTTGGAGGCATGTCTTTAAGCTTTTTAGCAGTAAACTGCACTAAGGCTTTCCGATAAGGTTCCATCTCCTTCCATTCGTCAACCAAAGTAGGAGCGTCTTTCCTTCGGTGTTCCTCCACTCTTTTAGCTTCACGATCGTCCTGCTGACGCTTTATTTTCTTATTTTCTTCAAGAATATGTTCTTTGACCATAGTTCGTAGACCGGGAATTTGCTTTCTGCTGTAGCTTTTACGAGCATATCCCCTTAAGTCTAGAAAGTCTTGTAATTCTCTCTTGTTCATTTTATTAACTTCAAGCGTAGCAGTAGCTGGACTGGGTGGAGGTGAAAACCGATCAAAAACCTCAGGAGGAGGAGGCATGTATTGTGCGTGCATCTCTCGTATCTTCTGTCACACGCCGGTCAACGGTTTCGGGTGTGAGCGAGAATGGAATCATAGTCGAGGATACATAGAACACTTCTAATAATTTAAAAACTTCATAAAACATTAATTCATTTCATTGCAGCGGAAAAGATAGTGGAAACATTAATGTCTTACAATTTAAAAACATAAGTCTTAAACGATTATTAAAGGCATAAAACGGTTAAGTTGGATAGTCGGGACTATGACTCCAAGGACAGGTCCGATAGCATTTGTAAGCCCCATTTGCATGTCTTCAGAAAGTCTTGTCAATTACCTAAGAAATCATGAATATAAAACGGGTCAACATAAAGTTGGTGAGATTCACAGGTTTAGGACTCGATAGTTAAACAGTTGTAAAACAGTTGTAAAACAGTTTCGGTATACTTAAATATTATCAGGGTTTATTGTTGTGGTTGTATGATCTCATCTGAACCTTGATTTCAAATACTAACGGTTTACCCACCCGGCATCTCTTGCCCAGATATGTTAAACAGAGCTGAATAACTGACGTGTACCCCCAGACAATCCGGAGTCAGAACTGGAGCTACCAGTTAGGGTAGGGTTGTCAACCCAAATAGATCTATTCACTAGCTATCGTTTCGTACAGAACTAATTGAAATCAATTAATGATGGGATTTCGGTTGTACAAACGTTTATAACGATAATGTACCAAGTTGGGCAATCAGTAAGAGAACAAGTAGTCATACGGCTAACAAATAAACCATAATATTAAGTAAAAAGCATTTAATCAGTTTTCATGATTTCTCCCCCAAGTATAAAGCAGTTAAAATGAAAAGGGGCCGTGAAACTCACTGGTTCAGCAGATAATCGGTAATTTAAGCAGTGGAGGACGGTAGCACGTAACGCCCTAAATAGTTAAATAACATATGCATAAGGTCTATGATCATTTGAGTAACATAAGTCACCCAAGTGATACCGGTCAAGTCTTGACGTTTTAAGTCCGTTTGTATTATTGAAAACTCGTTAACTTGTATTTATTTAATTAAATACGTTCATGGTTATTTATATTTATGTCCCATAAATATAAACAAATAATCATTTTCAATAATTCAATCAAGTCTTGAATATCGAGTAAAAAGAAATAATAATGTTTATTATTATTTTCATGAGTTCGAATAATTATTTTTAAGTAAATAATCACTTATTCGATTTGCTAATCTTGCAAGTTATAATCATCTTAAATAATTATGATTAACAATCATTTGATGAATAAAACAAAGTTTAAGTTCCTTGTAAATAATTATTTGTCAAAAATAATTATTAACGTTTGTTTTATTTATAAAACATAAATCTTTTAGGAAAAACATTTAAAGTTTTTAACATTTAATCATTTCCATAGGTAAATCAATATTTCAAGTTCATGAAATATTAAATAGAATAACGTTGATAAGAATATTTATGGCGTCGCTTGGATTTATAACGTTTGATTTATAAAACTTGATTTTTATTTAAAAATCTCCGACGAACGTTAGTCCATCTTTGGTTACTTTGTGTTTATCAAAGTAGTATTAAAGTCCTTGTAAATATTTTAAACCAACGATTTGTCTTGGTTTATTTTTATAAAAATCTTTTATAAAAATATTTATTTTCAAATGTGACCTTTTTATAAAAAAAAATGTCCATTTCTAGCAAGTTTCAAGAAAGGTTAAAACTTGTAATAAATCCAAGTATTTATGTCAAATTAATCATTTGACATAAATATTATCCTCATTAAATCTATCAAGAATTTAATATATTCCTTTTGTCCAATCATTTAATCATTTGTAACATGTTAAATATGTCACATGACTATTTTAAATATATTCTTTTTGTTTTTAACATGCTTAAGGTTTTGTTATGGCTTTTAGATCTAGATTTAATATGTCCATTTAACCATGTTCATCATCTTTATTATCATGTAAACATAAGTTTAAATCTACTAACACTTTGTGTTAGGACCAAGTATTTAAATCAAGACAATCTACTAACACATTTAGTGTTAGGACTTGTAAATATATAATGCAATCTACTAACACATTTGTGTTAGGACATTTGAAATTTAAATAACAATCTACTAACATATTTTCATATGTTAGGACCAAAGAAAATAAATAATAACAAGTAACATTATTTAGTCTTTGATTTCCATATTTATTTTTATGAAGAGGCTTGGGTTTGCAAATAACTAACTAAGAAATCCTTGGATTTCTTAAGATCATGGTGCACTTAAGCTACTATCCATAAGGGTTCACTAAGTGTTTCACAAATGATCTTGATTAGAAATGGAGATTAAGAAGAGAGTTTGAGTTAGTTATCTTTTGCAAACCAAGCATTCAAGCATTAAAGTGTATGAAGATCAAGGTGCACAAGGATACTTTCTAAGGATTTCTCCAAGTGTTTCACCCTCATTTTGTGGCTCTTTTAAGTTCCTAGAACACCACATAATGATTATGATCTTAGAAGAAGAGGAGGATTAAGAAGATAGACATAGATGATTATGAGAATGTAAGTGTTTTTAATAGGTTTGTTGTCAAGA
>JBCNJP010000008.1:24394898-24410020 GCA_039602395.1 Deinandra increscens subsp. villosa
CATCGTTAGATAACCAAAAGCTTTTTCCTCAAGCTCATAGCTTTTTTTTTAGCAGCATCAAAATTTTGAATTTGTTTAAAATCGCCATCTTCAGTTGGATGCATGTAAAGCTTCCGAATTGGAATCCATCAATTGATATCATTTTTGCTGATGTAAGAAGAAAATCTTCGTTTCCAATTGTGATAATCTTTCAATTTCAATAGCTTGGGAACTTTCTGGCTTGTTCCAATTTCGTTATCAAAGTTGAGCATAGCTTGCATCGTGATTTACATAGTCGCAAATGTTTGAAAATCTGACATTTTTCGGTATTGAAAACTTCGGATGCGAAAACGGAGGTCTTAGAAACGGATTTTGGGGGTCAAACAGGAAGGTACTAGCCGTTAGGTAGTAAAAGTTTAGATCTCGTCTAGACGGTCATTTTGGCTGGTATTAGCTCCCGTAACTCTTTACGTTTCTCAAGTTACGTCAGTTTTAGTGAACACTACTAATCTGCCAGCGTACCAAACACAATCTTAGCGGACCAAAACTTTGACCAACATACCAACAACTTTGACCGGACCAACCACTCAGCGTACCACCAACCTCAGCGTACCGAACACTCAGCGTACCAGTGAACTCATCGTACCAGTTTCGTACGGCGTAACTGCCTCCAGACCAAACTATAACCGTCGCATACCCCGGATGAAGATTTTCTTCCTTACCAACTAGCGTACCAACGAGCGTACCAACAACTGGTTGAAGATTGCCTTACGTACCAAGCGGCGTACCATGGTGTTCATCCGGCGTACCACGTCATTCTCGACTGATTTTTTAGAGTTTAACTATTTTGAGTTGTAATTTACTAGAATAAGTTGCGAAAACTCACTAGGAATGTTTCGAAATAATTTTTAGCACCGGAAACACTCAGAATTGGGAAAATTTGATGAAAATGAAGAAAAACCCACTTTCTCTCACTAGAAATCCGAAAATTGATCAAAACACAGCAGTAGAGCAACCTGGATTGCTCTAATACCACTTATAAGGACACAGAATGATCTTACTACTACATGTTTCAATCAATCTAGTGAACATGAGAAGTAAATAAGAGTTTTCATATCAAATCACTTGAAGATTACAATGGAATGCTCTCTGGTTTCTCTCTCTATAACACACACAGTAAAGGTGTAGAAATGATAGAACTGATAAGCTCTCATTCTAACACAATCTATTTATAGGTAACACATAGTAGCTAGCGTACCATCCAACGTACCATTGGTACGGGCGTACCATTTGGTATGGCGGACTAGCCTGGTACGCTGCTCCCTCAGACTCACACTATGACATGCTCACTTAGATAAAATACACGAGACACATCATAGCATAGGAAAATGCTCTAACAGAACTCCCGTGCTATGTGATTTTAAACCTAGAGGTTTTATAAGTCACAATAGGTCATCATTCCAATGCAATACATCATAGCTTTAATGGGGTTCGAAGGAACAATGTCCTCCTATTTGCATTAAGCTAGTCTTACGTTCATTAGACCAATGGTACTAGGTATAGTATCATGTTATGTAAGTTTGAATCTAATCTAACAACCAAGTGAAAAACATTTTCAAGCATAGATTTATCATGCACATCAAATAAGTTTAAACCAGAAACTTAGTGCATGTCCAGATTGAAACCAAAGAAAAATTGTATCCATCCTGGACCCCGCCAGGGATAAACAAACAAGCAAGTTGTTCAAGGATACAACCAAGAATTGTTCAAAAGTTTGACATGAAATTTATTCAAAGTTTGCAAAAATGCAAAGGATCATATCTTCTTGGGTTTTTGCTTTCAACGACTTCATGTTCCTACAAAATGTAAATTATGTCATGCATATATTTTGAAGGATCAAATGAAGTGGTCCATAACATGAAGTTATAGATATATACCTCCGAAAGTGCCAACATCGGCCTTCTTCCCTTTCACCTTCGCAAGATATTCTGGGCAGTTACATCTCTAGTGCCCGGATCTACTAGAGCCTCTGACAGCAGCCTTGCCTTTCTTCCTCTCCCTAGGTTTCCTCTTGTTTACCTTAAGTTTCTTGACACCAGCAGATCGGCCTGCAAGTAAATCAGGGGCTTTGGCCTTGTTGTTGTTGTTGTTGCTGAGAAAATTAATCTCAGCAGTTTTCAACATGTCGTGAAGCT
The DNA here is from genome assembly GCA_039602395.1 of Deinandra increscens subsp. villosa. Lineage (NCBI taxonomy): Eukaryota > Viridiplantae > Streptophyta > Magnoliopsida > Asterales > Asteraceae > Deinandra > Deinandra increscens. The sequence goes on from JBCNJP010000008.1 coordinate 24,397,073, forward strand.
CGCTCACTGTCTTAACCAGACTGTTCATGTTAAAGTTAATCCTGAATACAGAGTGTAGGATCAAGTCCGTCGCCATTTCCTGAGGACTGACATAGTCAAGCTTCTCAAGCCGATCGATGTACCCTTTCATCTCAAGGACATGGGCGCTAACAGGAGTGCTTTCAGCCATTTGACAGGTGATCAACCTGACAACAGTCTCATAGTGGGCCTGGGTTTCAAGCATGCCCTGAAGTTCCCCCGATCATCTAAAAAGTTGTCATGTCTACCATGCTCTTCTGAGTTTCAGTAGACATGGTGGCCAACATGAGACACATCACTGAATTGGCATCTTTCTTCAGTGTCTCATGTGCAACGCAAGCAGTAGCGATGTTATTCACAGTTGCTTCGAGCACTTCTTGTTCCAACAAGTGGAGCCTGTTGACCGTTTGCAGGACAATTTTCAGATTACGATGCCAGTAGAGGAAATTAGTTTCATCAAGTTTCTCTTTCTCAAGAAGAGACTTGAGCTAGAAAACCTCGTTGTTTGTAGGAGGGTTAGCCATTTGAAACAACATGCAATTGGCTTTAGTGTTTCGATGTAATATTCGTATTCAAAGATGGCAAGCAGATCTTGAATAGGAAAATGGGAACCCAATTAGTAGTTGACAAATAACGGCAGCGTTAAGTACAAACAAAGCAACTAAGTAATCGGATAGACAATGATTGTCTCTTGTGAATACCGGTCACAACTCCCGTTTATTTAGCTTTTGCCTAATAATTTGCGAAATACGTTTAGCCTCATCTATACCATTTTGTTTGCGAGTGACTAGATGTAAGGTATTGAAATACTCCAATACACAAAGTACTCGTAAAGAAAATAATAGACATCCACAGTGATCAGTGTGTACGCACGATGTTGATATACTCCAATGCATAGACCTTGGAAGATACACTGAACACCAAGTGCGGTGTTGAAATACTCCAACCCTGATGCATCAGTAAATATGTTCCAAGTTAGACTTGACTAGGATGACATAATCTACCAGTTTTGTGGCTTACCAGATAGGATTATTAAGTCAAAATTTTAATTAGATAAATATTTTGATGAAATATATATGAACCCTATCTCACTCGGGACAATCAATCAAATAACTTCATTATTAATGACTTACGTGTCACGAGGTAATAACCAATTAATTGATAGTTCGTTTTTATTGATCAGAAAGTTCGAGATCATAGTCGAATAAAATTGGTTTGATAATATTGAGTATTAAATAATTTTAGAACTCAATTTCAATTGATAGCAAAATAGTTTTAACCTTTTAAAACTTAGTTTGGAGTTCTAGTTGGTGTGTTAAACATGTTAAGACAAGCAACCAAAACACATAATGCAAACAAACACATATAGGAGGTTTCAATATCGTCAGAGCCTTACGACAATATCAAAGAAGGTTTGGGACAATAAATAAAATCAACAACAAGGATGACAACAAGCATCCAGCCGACTCTAATACTCACACTGGCTTCATGAGCTCCTATGTTTCGATTGGGGTTCGTCGGTCCTTCGGTCATGGATACATGCCATGCTAGGGAATGTTCTTAGAAAAGAACATTCGCCACGATGGGGTAGTCGCATCAAGGCTTGTCACGTTTGTCCAGGGTGAAGGTCAGCAATTACAAGAAATAGAAAATTATTTACATCTAATTTTGATACAACTTTTGAACCCAAAACATGTGGGCCAATCCAAAACCAAAATATAACAAGTGGGCCAATATGGGTCAAACCAAAACACGAAAACCAATCATAACAAAAAATATGGGTCAAGCCAAATATGATTGTTAAGCAATCAATCAACGAATTAAAAATAATGTTGGGTGGAAATAAATCGACCAAACACTTGAACATGCAATTCGCTTAACTTTCGCGACTTTCGGGTTTTAACCCCGGTTCGCGAAATCCACTGGTATAAAATCGATCGGTTAGGGTTTGTGTGTGGTGATCTAGGCTCTGATACCATTGTTGGGTTATGACGCTGGTATATGGGTGCTCGGTGATAACAAAAAAAAATTATATTCTAGTTAATCATTACCAACCGAGCTTTAGCAATCAGACTTTGAACGGATTAATCAAGTAATCTATTACGCAGTGGAATAAAACAATTTAAAATTTACGCGTAAACCTTAAAACGTCGTAATCATGTCAACAGTATCACGATCAGAAAATCACACAAACACCAATTGCGTGTTAAAACGGAACGTGATAATAATTACGATAACATTATAGAAATTAAATGACTAATCTAAAAGCGAGTTTTAGATATACCTGAGCAGTGTTCTAACAAACGTTAAAGACACCGAGGGACAATGAGATGTCACTACGGTTTCACAGAAATCTCGATCCGACCGTTCGGATCCAATCGCTTCGCATATCGCGGTGACTCACTTGCACCAAAGGGGACGGAGAAGGTGGCGGCGGTGGCGCCTAGGCAAAATGGCGACGTCGAAATGGCGGAGGCTGAGGCCGGTGATGGTAACGTCGTTGTGATGTCGACGTGTGATGGTTGCGACGGTGGTGTCATGGCGGCGAAAGGGGGGTGCGGTGGCGGTAATGGCGGATTGTGCTCGGGTGGTGCGGCTCGCGGCAGTTCGAAAGGAACACGTACGATGACTGGGTGGTGGAGATACGATGGTCGTCAGATGGAAAGGACGACACAAGGTCGTCGGCGGCTAGGGCTATCGACGAGGGAGACGAGCGGCGAGAGAAACATCGACGAGGGAGGGGGTGAGGTGCAAAAATGGGATTAGGGTTTTCCTAATCTTTAGTCGCTTATTAAATAACTGACTAATTACGGCTTAGGTCCCTCATCAATTCTTTTAACCGAAATGAACCACCAATACTTATGATTAATTAATAAAACAAGTTTGTTATTATAGAAACCGTAAATCTCAGAATCGATAAACTCAAATAACAATTTATTTGATTCATTTGATTCACCGTAAACATTAGTCGATAAATGGTAACGTTGTATTCCGCATTTTCTTTGGAAGAAAAATACGTAATTAAATGTATGTTTATTAATCAAGAATAAACGAAATTAATTACTGATTTTCGTGATTTATAGGTTAATCAATTAAGTGGATTTATTTCTCATTGCCCTCAGTGTAACTCTTATGGGTCTTAACCGGGTCGGGTCTTTGATGTTGTCGAATCTGGACATACAATATCCAACAGCATATACCTGTGGATCTCTGTCCATTAAGAAACTTCTTTTAAATTCTTTGTACCATAAAATCCACATTATGTATAATCACATAAGTATTTATTTTATCTTTCAGTATATCATTGTCATATGGGGTGAGGATTGATATAGTGCTCCCACTAGCCTTTATGTAAACACAATAATTATGGCATCAGGCCATTTTGAGATTAAAGATCTGATATTGCAGTTTTGAATCTACAAGTGTGTTTAAATATATATTTCTTGCTTAATGCAACAACCTTTTGTTAATGCAACAACCTTTTGTTGGTCAGGAAATATGCGAACAATGGATTTATGACTCTTGAACTACTTCAAGATCAACGTCCTTTACTTTTAGTTCTAGTTAAATAACTTAGGAACTGAACATTCCATTTCGGAGGCCAGAATACTACTTTCTATCTTCTGTGTGGAATTAGAATTCCATGTGAATGGTGGAAGTAGTATCCATTGTTATATGTAGTATCTAACGAGAATATATTCTCGTTCTCAAAAGACATTCGATGCTAGATTTATCAGGCGAGTGGTGATAAAAAGAGAGATACTCAATATGGGTGTGTATGGCAAATATTTCCTATATATCATCTTTCAAACGTTGAAACGCAACGTTTGATTCCTATCATGTGCTCAGGCCACAAGGCTGTACATGTAGGATCGGATCAGTGAAAACATCTTTCACATATCTTAAGATGATTTTAGGATTTGTCAAGCTTCAGGTATTCTTTATTACGATCAGACATAGAATTGTGATTGTATTTGTAAAGTTGGTTCTTTGACTTCATTTTGGAATGTTCTTGTACAATGCAAGAATTTTCATTGATGCTTATAGCCATAAGCATATTCACTATGACTATTATCATATTTATGAAGTAACTTTTATGATTCTTGTTATATGGTCTTTTCAGGCTTGCCAACACCAGAGTGTCTTAGCCTATGAAGAACATTTAACAATTCACTCAAATGAGTTAAGGATTTGGTTGTTAGTTCGTGAAAGCATAATCATTTAGTAAACTTAATCCCATGGTGGATCATAGGATCCAGTTGGTTCGTATCCTTTTATGCATGTCTTGCTTACACGGATAAGTCACAAACAAGAATCATTAGAAACATGTATGTTTCATAAAGAAACTTCAACTTATGTTATTAGTCTGATATAAAATCAGTGAAAAGCAAAGTATTAATCCTAAACGAGCTAGGTCAAAACAACCACTTATTTTAAATACTATCAAGGGGTGAAAGACATGATCGAAAGCAAATGGCCTTAAAAGGGTTATTCGAATCACGTGTCCCTCGATTAAGCTTTTCTTATTTTCACATTCATGTAAGGCATTCTAGATGTCATACATGCATGTGTGGGAGGAAACCCGTGAAAATCTAATAACATTAGTTTGAATACCAACAGAGAAGTGTAACCGTTCTCCATCTTCTTTGAGGTTAACATGGTAGTGTATGGTACCCGATTTGTTGTACATAGAGCATTGGTGCTTTTCATGATGAGGCAACAATGGTTGCACAAATCCTTTGCCATTGGTGTTCGTGCCAAATGGTCATTGCAATATCAACAGCCTTTTATTGCCCTTAGAGTCAATACTCTTTTCTTGGTACGGGGCTTCTTAACACGGTAGCAATCACCTATGACACGTAAAGTGTTAGTTGTGCATAATGTTATCAACTGGTTGAACTTTTCCACTAAAGTATGCAGTATATACGGGTTGTTATAGAAGTGAAAAGGTATAAGCCCAGATACTCGTGGGGTAACCTAGTTGAATCAGGTGATAATGGTACCCTTTCATCTTAATGACATGACCCTGTGGAGAAAAGCCTTGCAGGAAGCTCTCGTCCACTTTGTAGTTAAACATGCTATCAAGCTTGTTTGTTATGTCATTTATACTCAAGTCTTGTATGCTTTTTCTAAAGATTAGAATACATGCGAGCCTATACAAGACTTTCTACCTTAGAGGTGTCGGTGTTATGTTAATCAATCCTAGCATGTTGTATTCTTATGAAGGAACACAACTACGACGATTGGGCTCTTTAAGACATAGAGTTTATGAAAGATTGTCAGAACAGTTTCTGAGAATGTTTCAACAAGATGAAAGTTGGTGCTATTTAATTTGTCCTATTCAAGGGTTGATTAAAGGGAGAATGGGATTCTTTTTCATTAGCGTTATGAAATGATAAGCAAAGCACAATTTATTAGTATTTTCGATGTAAAATATTTTCTTATTATAAATTGGTAAGATTTTTTTATAAGAAAAATGAGAATTCGATTAGACAAGTTTACTTGACACCGCCAAATGAGCCTCAGGAGCAAATTTGTGTAACCAAACTGACAACGGGTGTCAATTGTGAAATCACAGTCATAACTCTCGATATGAGTCCGCATAATATAACCGTTTGTATTATTGCGATACGTTTAGCCTCATCCATGCCCACTTTATCTTTACACACTTATAGTGCGGTGTTGTATACTCCAACACTACAAATATATACAAAGAAAAATATAGTAATCCCAAATGGTCAATGTGACAGACACGGTGTTGTATACTCCAATGCCTACACCTTGGAAGATACCCTCAACACCAAGTGAGGTTGTATACTCCAACACTGATGCATCGCTAAATATGTTCCAAGTTTGATATGATTTTGGATGGCATGAACTATTAATTTATTATTACCAGTTATGGATATTAAAATTCAGTATATTGGTGATAGTTTGACAGAAACGAGAACCCTAGCTTCACTTGTGACACTCATTTTAAATAACCTCTTATGTAAAAATACAACTAGGTTGTCGCGTGTTATGTAACCAGTCGAAAGTTAATGAATGACTTATTAAGTTTGATTGAGTTTTATAAAATTTGAAATTTCCGAAAACTCATTAAGGCGGTTACATTAAAATTTAGGTCAAGTTGTAAAGACTTTTAGAACTTGTAACCTGTTGATTGTATTATCAGTTTTAAAACCATTTTTAAAAGGATTTCGGTGTTATAGTTGATGTGTAATACCACTATTAAATCAAGCAACCAAAACAAGCAAAACGAATATGTATTCGGCCATTAGGGTTTTGGTCTTGCTAGAGCCTTTTAGCGAGACCAAATGGTTCACGGGACAAAAGTACAAAACAAACCACAAGGCAGGCATCTTCTTGTAGCTTGTGCGTTCTCTAAGCTCCCAATGACCTCAAGACACCTCTTGACGTCGATTGGACATTCGGGTCTTCTTGATGACAACTTGTGCCAAAGTAGAAGATTTCAAAAAAGGAAACACTTAACTAAAATTCTGAACTGAAAAATGTGGGCCAACCCAAAGTCTTAACTATTATAATAATGGGCCAAACCATAACAAAAAAGTAATCATACAACAATCAAAATAGGGGTCGGGCCGAATACATATACAAAAAATCAAAACAAGTTGCAACTTAATTGGTCAATATAAAGCTGACCAAAATGCAATTTAATCATGCAATATAAATAAAACATGATTCGCAACTTCATGCATTTGACCACAGTTTGCGAATCCACCGGTTTAATATTGACCGGTTCCGTTTTGCATGTGGTAATCAAGGCTCTGATACCACTATTGGGTTTCGATAGTGGTATTCAGGTCGCCTGGTGACATATTTAGATTTTATGTGACCGATAGATTAATAGTTCATAAAAGAGTTTACCGAATTAATATATAATTAATTCTGTAACACAGCAGAAATATATATATATATATATTAAACTATATAATCATTTATATCGAATAACAGTGTGCAACAGGATCAGATTACGGAACACGTAAACACAGGAAATAAATAAATAATCTAAACTAACAAGTAGGTTAGATATACCTTGGAGATATAAAAAAAACGTTCAAGACACCGAGTTTCAACGAACGAGGCGCTATGTTGAAACGGAATGAAAACAAACCACTTTCGAGCTTCAACGGTTGTGACGTATCGCGATGATTCTTGTGGTCTGGTCTCACATACCGCTATGGGACTGCGTCTATGACCCGTGATCAATACACATAACGAGAGTACGTCTTGACTGACGTCGCGTCTCATGGGACTACGAGATTTATCAGATTTAGATCTGATTACATCCAAAGACAATGCACGACGAAAAGGCTTCGGACGCACGTCGATAGGCGATGGTCGACCGACAGCAGGCAAATGGCGGTAGTAGCGGTGAGTGACGGTGGCGCACAGCAACAAGCAGGAAACGACAGCAGCGAGTTCCACGGTGGTGATCGGCGATTGGGGGCGAACCGAGCAGCGGATCAGAGCGTACGAGGCGGCGATCTCCTCTCGGTGGTCTATGGGCGTTTGTAGACGGAGCACCCTGACTAGCAACAACCACCAAGATATGGTGGCTCTAAGATGGCCATCGGATTTCATCCAGTGGCGGCGAAGAGCTGCGGTATTAATTTCGCAAAGGGAATTCGATCGAGACAGAAAAAGGAGTTCGGAATCTCCTTTTCTTTTCTTTCTTTCGACCGGCCAAAATTTTTGAGGTGATTAGGGTTTAATCCCTACTCATCTAATATTTATTAGATGGCCGGCCCCTCTCGAATTTCAAGTCCAACTTCGTACGCGAGCCCATGAGCAATCGTTAATAAAAATTCACTATTGAATAGCTCGACCTTGATTTTAAATAACACCACTTTTCTTTAAATATCATTCACCCATTATTATTAAGCTTACTATAATAATAATATTGATTATTAATTATTTATAACTAGTATAAATAATATATATAATCAAATGTTTTTGTTTTTTTTATCGGTTAACTATTTAAATGGGTTTAGAGTTCGTTGCACCCGGTGTAACTCTTACTGTTCGTAACCGGGTCGGGTTCAAGATTTGTCGGGTTTGGACACATAATATCCTACAACCCTATCATACGTAGCTTCCACGTATCGAAATCATCTGGCATAAATGATGGTGGTTTGTTTGAACTACCATTCTGTGATTCACCCATAGTTAAGGATGTGCGAAATGAAGAGAGAGTGAATTCTACTGAAAAACAGAGTACGTAATTAAAATAGAGTTTTAAAATTGATTTCAAATTCAAATATATTAAAACAAGAGCCAAATCTCTGATACCACTTGTAGGATCAAAATCTGGTTACAAAGTTTAACCAGTTACAAGATTTTACTTAGAAATAACCAGGCGGAAACAAGTTAATCATTTACTCTATTTAGGTAAAACAAGATGAAATCGAATACAAACTAAGTACAACACTGATATGAGTTAAACTGTGACTATACTAATACTTGATGATTAGAAGAACATACATGAGTGATTTACACACACTTGGAATAAACAGATCACAAGTAACTATATGTAGTGCCTAAGAAATCAAGGAGAGCAATTGGTTCTCTAACGATCATTTTGATCGTCGATTTAAGATACATGAACTAGAATAATAATAAACTAGTCTAGAAGATAAAGTGTCAGCATCTTGTCAGGCATGGAGCAGGTTGGGTCTCTAAAGCTGGATCAAATATGACAGAGACAAGTGGAAGAAGTCAAGTTGTCCGAGATAACTCTCCTTACCGAGGTAACTTGAGTTATCTCGGGCACATCCACTATCCGAGATAAAAACTGTGCTTCCGAGATAAAAGTCTCCCGAGATAACTTCAAGTTATGCCGGGTATTTTGCTCGTCCGAGATAACTAGTTATTTCGGGTTTTCTAAGCCTCTCCTAGATGACTTTACCTAGCTAAACATCAGTATTACTTCAGGAGAAATAATTCCTTACAGTCGTCGATGCCGAAGCCACTAACTTCATCATCGGATGTTAAAGATCTGACTCACAGATTTAAGTCGGATGTCCTCGGTTCAACCTAGCGGCAGTTCGTTGAATCGCGGTGTCTTGAAAGATTGTCCGGATCCCGCCAAGGTATATCTAACTCGTTTAAATTAGATGTACGTTTATTTATTTTATTCTTTGTTTGCGTGTATTACGGTGATCTGATCCTGTTATCGGTTTTATTTATTCGCGTTTTGAAACTCATTTTCTACTGCAAATCTGTTTTAGATAATTAATCTCGTTAAGTTCTTTTTTTAATTTTAACGGGCAACCCGGAAACCCTGTGTAAAACCCAACAAATTCAGGATGCTCACCTGGAAGCTCAAATGGTCCAGAATCCTTGCATGACTTAGGAATCCTGCCAGTTCAGGTATCTCGATTATTTGTTTATGTTAACCCCACTATTTTGCCTCGTGTTTATTTAATTACAGGGACGTTGGAAGATCAACTACATCCTAAAGACTCGCTCTAGTGGTTGAAGAATGTGGGTCAAGTGGACGAGAGCTTAATAACGGTCAAGATAGTCTTCGATAGGATCCCGAGAATCTCAGAAAGTTTGTTACGTGTATTTCAATTATTTAAATGGGCTTTGATCGACATAAGAACACACATAAGCTCTCATACTCACACTAGCAGTTAGCAATAATCACTGCAACACTTAGATTGATCGATCAAGCCTTGCAAACACTTGTATTCTTTCATTTTTTCATTAATATAATTGCTAGGCAGCAGGCTTTTCAGGCCGGCTCCCGAGATTTTTTTCCAGGATCCCTAGAGGAAACTCAAAGGATTCCGGATTTTCCCTTGTTACATCATCGTGTCAATCATTTTACTTTGCCATTTTTCGTTTCCTTGATAAAGCACACTACCTCACAATCAAAGTTTGATCACTTGATTACTTCGGTAATTATTGACCAAAATAAGTTATACAAGATATACTAGAGTAGATATGCAGATATACTAGAGTAGATATGCAATTATCAGGACATCCAAGGAAATTAAGATCTTTGAGTTAATCTCAAGAATTAGGTCATTGAGTGATTTGAAATCACTAGTATCAGAAGAAGTTAATCTGATAAGAGTGTCTTGATGCCGCGAAACAAGGATATCTTAAGCAACGAAGAGATTGGATCTTGATGAAGATATAGTCTGCATGAAAGAGATGCGATCACTCAAGTTTCCAGAGACGGTCCAGAATTAGTATCTGGTGTTTTGTACAAAATGACCACATAAGTGAGTTCATCTAGAATCAATGGTTGAGTGTTATATGGCAGTGGATCTATGTTCAACATTTAGTACGTTTTAGAAATCCATGAATATTGTATTCTAAAAGTCCGCAGTCGATCAATTCGTGGGAATGAATTTTTGAAGAAAGACTGTTGTGATTTATAATCGTTCATGAGATGAATGCTCAAGTGATTGACGTTTATAATTCATAGATTCTCATTAGAGGAATGGTATTGGACGTAACTCGCTTAAAAAGTAACCTCATGGATAAAAGTCATAAGTAGTTTTGAAAATGGTATGATCGTCACGTTATCAGACCTAAGAAGCATATTGTTAGGACCAGATTTGAGCACAATGTTCTCATTCGATTCATCACACAGGTGCGGAAAACAAGTGTGATGATCAATCTTGGTTGATTTCACCCCATAGATCTCTGAAACTCAAGAACACACACCAAATACACGAAGAACACACACACAAAGGCTCTCTTGTAGAAATAACCTGGAGGATCTCGTATTAGGGTTTTCACTTTAGTATTTATACTACAAGAGAGCCTGGGACAAATAGAATGTTTGACACAAACCAATCATTGCCTAGAATTCAGCAAAATATTCTAACAGAATATGAAGTACGCTAAGACTATAAAGAAGTACGCTAAGCATTAACATGTTCGCTAACAAGTTCGCTAGGCACAAACAAGTCCGCTAACAAGTACGCTAAGCACAGATTAAGTACGCTAGGATCAAGTCAAGTTCGCTAGGAACAAATCAAGTTCGCTAGTAGCAAAACAAGTTCGCTAGGACTAATATCAGGCAAGTTCGCTAAGTATAACAAGTACGCTAAGAGATAAATGACAAGTCCGCTAAGAGTTAATCAAGTCCGCTAAGTTCAATATACAAGAAGTTCGCTAAGGAGAAACACAAGTACGCTAACGCTTGGATAAATAAGATCACATATAACATAATCAAAGATAATATTACAGATAAATACCAAAAAGGTAAACAGTTTGTGTTGCCAACATAATAAGTTCTAACAATTTCCACCCATGTTGGCAATGCAAAACTCTCGAGCTTCAACCATCTTGACCGACTAACTTGAGCAGGAACCTCCAGTTTTCTCTAGCAGCTTCTCTGTGTCTGTCTGAATGGACATGAATTCCCAGATCATACAGCCTCCAGAGGTCTTGCCATACCAGTTTCTTCAGATCATTGTAGTTGTTTAGCTCGACTAACCTTTTTGCCTTGTCAAGAACCACACTCGAACCATTTTCTTCCATCAACCAGCAGTTTGCATACCTCAACATCTCTTCGTCAAGCTTGAACCTACCAATACCAGCAAGCTGATTGCACCACCAATTCAGAAACATCAAGAAGTAGTTGGCATCGTAGCACTCGTATGGTCTTAGCTGAGTAGGGATGGTCCGCATCTTCTGGTAATAGATGAGCTTGATGTATGATCTTGACAGCATTCTTAACTCAATAGCAGCAAATAATCTGATAGACTCAGCACCTTCCCTTTCGATTACCAACTCATGTGTCATCCCGTTGTAATACCAGCTGATTATTGGGAATTTCTTCTGATTCCCTGGGATCCATTTGACATTGACTTTATCACCGATGTTCTTGAAGATTCCTTTATGTGGTGCACGGAGTCGCTTCTTTTCTTCGGCTATCTGAGCTCTTCTTTCTTCTTCAGGATTCAGATTGAACCTTTTGTCATCATAGGCTGATTTGATCAGATGTTCAGCTCTAATACCTTTACTGTGTTTCGTATGATTCACCAAGTCCAGGTATTTGAGCTGCTTCAATTCCCATGAGAAGAGGCTTGTAAGAGCTTTGAAGTCAGCAAAGAATTGAACGTATCCATTCCATCTCTTCACAATAAAAGCATCGAAGGCTTCATCATATTTCCAACCCAGAATCTTCATTCCATTATTTAACATTGGGGTTGGCTGGCATCTTTCTCAAATTTTTGGCAGTGAATCTCAGCATTGCCTTAGAATTCGGAGCCATTCTCACCCAGTCATCATAAATGGGTGGATTTTTATTCCTGTTTATCGCTTCAGCTCTCTCCTGTTCCTTTAATCTGATCTGCTCCAACTTGGCGAGCCTCTCAGTCTTCCTATACTCAATAACAAATTTGCGAAGGCCAGTCGTCTTCTTACGAATCCAAGACTTTCTCTCCACATTTTTGAATTTGAGATAATTACGGAACTCTTCGTAGGTCATCCGGTTGGTGGTAGCTATGATGTACTCAACAGAGTCTGGATCAGGTAGATCATCAGCAGGATCTTCAGGAATGAAGGATTTACCCATGTCAAGAACAAGATCAGAAAGACGATCTCGGATCGGTGCAAAGTCAAATGTTTTGTCAGTATCAGCAAATGGATCTGACAGAGGATCAACCAGTGATTCAGGAATCTTCTCAGCTTCATCAGCACGAGGGAGATTAGAATTCAATCTCTCCTCGTCAGTATATACAACTTAGTCAGCTCAAGATCGGTAAGTCTAAGAAGATATTCCAGAGGAATTCTGTCTTTCATAAGAGACCTCACCATCTGAGCAGTTTCTGACACATCATCCACATCAACGTCTGTTCCTTCAAGATTAGTGACGATGCGGATGGTTGGCTCATCGTCCTTCAAGATTAGTGACGATGCGGATGGTTGGCTCATCGTCCT
>JBCNJP010000008.1:24410520-24438921 GCA_039602395.1 Deinandra increscens subsp. villosa
ACATGTTTAGATAGTAAACATTGTTCTGTGAAAAACATAAATGATTTCATATTAATATTTATATATTGTTATAAATAATAATTTAATCATTTCATAATATTCTTAATTTGTTAATAATACAAATAGCAGAAAATATAATTATTAATTGTTAATAATTATTGGTCGGTGAAAATAAAAATAATATATTGTTATTATTAGTATTCCTAAAATTAAATAAAAGTTAATTAAATAAAATAGTTTATTTAATTAGTTTTATTTAATGTGGCTAGATAATTACAATTTAAATAAATTAGTTTATTTAAAGATTATCTCTAAAAACTGGATGGATAAATGAGATGTTCAAATCAGTTGTAGTTTATCTACAACTTATTAAGAGATAAAGGGATAAGCCATGAAAATTATTAAATAAACCAATTGTTGTTGATCCACAACTGGTTTATGGGGGCTTATAAATAGGGAGTCTGAATACTAATTCAGGGTTGCACCAGAAACTTCCCAAGACCATAAAAATTTCGGCCTCCCTTCCTCCCTCTCTCTGCGCCGTCGCCAACTACTTGAGTCGCCACCATCATCACCGCCGATCACCGGCAGTGACACCGTCGTAGTCACACCGCCGGCGACCCTGCTTCGCCGCCACCACCATCTGGCATCCGCCACTAACGAGGGCAGAGCCGCCGCAGCCTCGAGCCACCGCTGCCACCTTGAGCCACCGCCTTCCTGCCGCTGTCCCGTCGTTGCATTCAAACCGCTTCAGCGTCGGTTCATGCGCTGGTTTTCCAGGATCGTTCTGGCATGATGTTCTGCTACGATTTGATCGTAACCCTAGCTTGCTTCTCCAGTAAGTTTTTTTGCAACCCTAGCGCTTCTCTCGTTGAACCTCGGTGTCTCGAACAGTTTTCCGACACGAACCAATTTTTTATGATCTAAACACTTTTTGTTTAGATCGTATCATAGTATTATATATGATTCGGTCACAATGATAACAACGAGGTAATAAAGCTTGGCTTTATTGAATTGACTAAGAGGTTACAAGTTCTAGAGAGAGAAACACACTCAATACACACAGTTAAGAAATAGAGAATGACAGAACTTGTATTGAACTCTCTCTAACACGAACTATTTATACTAGCAACATACTGGCCGGCATACCAACTGGGGGACTAGTTGGTATGGGCGTACCAATGGTACGGCGGACAATATGGTACGGCCACCATGATATGTTGACTCTCCGACTCACACAGACGCTCCAAACTAGATACAATACACGAGACACATTGTAGCCTATGAAAATGCTCTAACAAACTCCCCATTAACGTGTAGTGTATCTATTCTAACTATCTACCCAACTAAACTTCAGTCTTCAATCTTTAACATCGTTGCGTCTGAGCTTCAACTTGAAATCTTGTTAGAAATAGAGCTTGCATGGCTGGATCAATCTTGAACATTCTTTGAACTTCGATCCACTTATGAAAGATATAACAAACTCCCCTTTCACCATGCTTGAGTCATCTAACACAGAAACCTGCAATTTCAGAAGACAGAATCGCGGCTTTCTTTTCCTTTTAAAAGTTAATTTAATCTTGGCGCAAAACTTCTCTTCGAGAATCCAAGATATAATTTTGAAATCATGATTTTGTATCTTATATCGATCGGTCAAAAACAATTAAGAAACAAAATCTTTTTGGCTTTTTGAAACTTTATATTAAAACACACCGAAAATCTTTTTGTTTTTTCTAAATTTATGCTAAAACACACCTAAAATCATTTTGGATTTTTCAGATATGAAACATAAATGCGATACAGAATCAGACACTATTTTTCTCTTTTGCGAGAAAGATCATAACTTGGAATTATATTGAACATAACATGCAGAACTACACTTCAATTTTAATTACTTTAGCACACAAGTCATGTCGATCACTAGTATAATTTGTCCATCCTAAACTCGGGCAAAATCATACTCATAACATCTGGATATGTTATTGTATTGATTTGATTTGCTTTGACCAGTGTACCACACACAATCAGACATGCTCAGATATTCATTTGCTTATCACATTTTGTGATTTCACTTGTGATTTAACACATAGTGATTTAATTCATGATATAGTCAACTGTGTTCAATGCAAAAAGAAATAAGAACTTTAAATCATCTACCTTAAGGTCAATATTTTGATACGCAGATAAAGCCTCGGATTTAACAAAATAAGAAAATAAAAATAAGTTGAAATTGTATAATTCATCAACAATAAGGTCGGTCTTGTGGACACGCAGAGAAAGTCCAATGAATTATATGAAACACCAAGAAAAATAAAGCAGAACCTTAAATAAACAACTATCAGGTCGATCTTGTGGATATGTAGAGATAGTCCGATCATTTAAGAAAATAAAGAAAATTAAACAAGTTTAAATCTTTCAAAATGAACACATGTATACACAGTAACTTCTCATTTTTCTTTTCACATATATTTTCAATATCTTGAAATACGCATCAAGATGTTGTCCACTTGGTCAAGCATTAGTTTTAAATGTATATCACATCTGAATACTTTCTGATTTAATGTCGAGCCTACCAAGCACATCGAACAATGATCTTATGGCTTCTTTTATCTAATTTATCCATGAGTCAGACATGTAAGCCAATGTACCATCATTTTCCAATTATGTCGAATACAATTTCTCATTTTTCAATGTTTTTGTACTTTTCTGTTTTTCTCCCCATTAAAATGAAAACTCTATTTTTGGATTTTTCATTTTAACAAAAACACAAAGACACTATTTTTGGTTTTTCAGTTTTCTCCCCCTAAACTACAAACGAAATGCATGAAAGAAAGAAAATTGACCAATCGATACTGATACCTTTCAGTTTAAGCTTTCAGAAAAAACTTTCAGTTTTGTAATATGAAGTAATCAATTAAAGTTAGTAGGAGACTCCACTATCAGCAAGCAATTGAAGATTATACTTCATAATCACCGACATGTCTTCTTGAAGAAACCTGCACACTGGATTTAAATGATTAGTATTCAAATGACCCGAAGCACACAGCTTCTGGTCGACCAGTGTCTTCAACAAAATCATTTGTAGCCTTGCTGACCACTTTAGGTCGCCACTGCATTTTTGCCTTTTCATTTTTAACAGAGTCATATCCTGTGTTGAACCACCAACACTTGAATCAAATTTGAAAAATGGTTTCTTTTTAGATTTATTTTTGGAAGGTGTTAACTCAATAAAAATTCTGCCTCATTCATCAAATATTGTGGTAGATTTGTTAGAAAATGATCTTTTGACATTTCAGGACAATTATTGCCATGTGTCCCTTGCGGTGACATTGATAGCACAAACGATATGATCGCTTAGATTGTGGTTTGCCCTGAAATGAATGACACGTATCATCAGAATCAAAAGAATCAAAACAATCATCAAAGACTTGAAACCTATTGGCATGAACCCATTTGGAAGTAGGACTTCGAGGTGTAGAATTAGATCCAGAGCCAAATGATAGATTTGTTCTAAACTCGTGTCTTTCTTTTCCTTTAGAATCTTCTTGGGCATGTTCGTCTTAACATTCTTATCAAACTTCTTACCTCCACTACCCAATCATGCCTTAGCTTCTTGAGTAAATGAAGCTTTTATATCCTTCAATTTGTTAGCTTCTACCAACTTAGCAGCAACATTTTCTTCATTCAAGTGCTTTTCATCTTTTTCAACCTGTTTTCCAGTAGAAATAACTCCCTACTCTGACATAAACCCACGCGAAACAAACTTAGAAGCAGATTTATCAACCAAGCTTTCCTCCTTCTCCACTTTCTTGTTCGAGGACTTGAATTTCTTCTTTTCAGATTTCTCATAAACAAACTTAGAATAATCACCAGTTGCATCACAAGAATTCAGATCAGCTAAAGGATCAGATTGAATAACCAGATGTGGAATCTGATTGTACTCTTCATTACCAAATACTTGCTTGAAATTTGCATCATTGCACAAGTAGCTTGTGAATTAATGTGAATTCTTTAAATTATTCAACTGCCGCTTAAGATCCAATACTTCAACATTCAAATCAGATATTTTCTTCTGTGCTTCACCTAACGCCTTTTCTAAATCAATTAATTGTTTTAAAGCTATGTTAGATAAAAACTTTTCTTGTCTCATCTGATCATGTGCATCATACACTTCTTGGGTAATTTTCTTTACCCTTCCCTCATGAATCTCAATATTTCTTTTCAGCAATTGGTTTTCTTCTTTCAAACTTATAACTTTGTCTTGTAATTCAGAATGTACCAAATTATGTTGGTTTTCTGCAGCAGTAACTTCATCAAACTCTTTCTTGAGTTCATCATAAGATTACTTAAGCGATTCTACTCTAGCTGTTGATTTTTAAAACAAAGCATCAAAATCTCCAATCACATCTTTGCTTCACTTTCCCACTTCTCAGCATTTTTAACCAACTTTTCATTCGCATCTTGTAACTGCAAAATTTGTTCGTTATCTTTATCAACCATCTCATCCAATCTTTTCTAGAGTTCTACAAACTCTTCCATCAACACATCCTTTTCCTTGACTAATTTCTCATTTACTTTGAGAATCTCATCAGAATCTGCAAACTTCTGTTTGAAACTTTCTAATTCTTCTTCCTTCTTTGTCCTTTCAACAATCAACCCTTCTTTTTCTTGAATCAATTCCCGAATCTTTCTATCCTTTTGAGCACAAAATTCATAAGTTGACTCATAACCACTAACTTCCGAATCAGAATCACTTGATTCAACTTGCACAGTAGCTATAAAAGCAGATTCATTAGGAAAATCTTTAGACCAATCATAACCTTCGTCAGTTTGAGATATCATAGCTTTAGCTTCTTTATTGTGATCATTCTTAGCCGAAGTACACTTTTCAGATGACGATTGATTGCATTCACGAGCAAAATGTCCGAATTTGGAACATTTGAAACATTTAATCTTTGATTTATCCAAACCAAGTTTCCCTCCTGGACTGAAAGCATTCTTTCCATGTTCATGAATCTTCTACCATTTTCAGTTGTCATAGCAAACTGCAAATGTAGATCTAATTCATTCAGATGATCATCATCCAAACATTGTAAGTCGGGTCCAGACAAATCAGCTTCACCAATCTAACTAAATATTGATCTAGAAGACGATGATATAAAAGCAGATAGCAATGCAACTAATTCTTCATCTATTTTACCAAGAATAGAACTATTTGTTGATTTATCAGGAATAGTAAACCGGCAACCTGAAGAATGACCAGAATTATCAGACTATCCAGCAAGCAACGCTGTTGGTGCTAGATTAGAAAATGAAGTAGATTTAGCATGCATAGTAGCAAAATTTTCTCCAGAATATAATTCAGGATTTTGAACAGACAGAGGTGTTGATTTCTTCACAAGCAGTTCCATTTCACGAGCTTGCAACTTACTTGTTAATTGATTAAATTTCCAGCCAGCATAACTTGGATCATTAGTCAACATCATAACATAATTTTCCCACTTATCGGGTAATGCTTCCAGAAATTTCTCTTTCAATTCATCATTATCCTTCTTGACTTTTACAACTTCAAGTTCATTTATCAATTGTGAAACTCTTGCAATCAAGTCCGACACTTTTTCATAATCACAATGTCTAAAGTTATCAAATTCTTTCTTCAACACTTTCTTTCGAGTTGCCTTATATTGCTCATTACCCTCACACCTTTCTGCAATAGCATCCCACAATTCTTAGTCGTTGAACAATTTCTAAATTGATGCATTAGATCTTTTGGTGATGCCATTGTAAGATAACTATATGTTTTCTTTTCTCTTGCAAAAAGTTTTCGTTCTTCCGCATCAAAACTACCAACCATCTTTGGCATATTGCCACTTAGCATCGGATACTCATATGCTTTTTCAAGCGGAATCCAACAATCAATATCTTGAGAAAAAAATGTAAGATTCAAAACAACTCTTTCAATTATGATAATCTTCCAATTTTAGCAATTTAGAAACCTTCTGAGTTGTTTCTATCTCCTTATCATAGTTCATCATGAGTTGCATTGAAGTTTGAGCGGCTGAAAACGCTTGAAAATCTCATTTTGAAGTTAAAAATTGAACGTCAAAACTTCGAACTCAAAAACGAAGGTCTTAAAAGCGGATTTTGGGGGTCAAACCGGAGGATACTATCTGTTTGGCAAGTACAAGTGTAGATCTCGTCGAGGAGGTATTTTTGGCTGGTATTGGGTTCTGTAACTCTCAACGGTTCTCAAGTTACGGTTTTAGTGAACACCACTTTTCTGCCAGCGTACCAAAATGTCGACTTCCGTACCAACAAAGCTCAACGTACCACAAGCGGACCAACCAAGCAGCGTACCAAAACCCGGACCAGAAATATCAACGTACCAGATCAAGCAGCGTACCAACTTGGTGCGGCATAACTGCCTGCATACCAGTGAATAACCGTTGCGTACCAAAGATGAAGATTGTCGTGCGTACCAACAACTAACGTACCAAAACTGTATGAAGAATGCCTAGCGTACCACTGAGCGTACAAATAGATCATCCGGCATACCATCATCATCATCGGACGTACCAACGGCATACCAAGCACAAACCGACTGATTTTTCAATTTTTTTACTTTTGAGACCGGAAATTGGAACAGTGAGGTGCGAAAACACTCTAGAAACGTTCAGAAATCATTTTTGACCTCGGAATCACTCAGAATAGGGAAAATTTGATGAAAAACGACTCAAACCCAAACTTTCTCTCACTAGAATTTTGAAAATGGCCAAATCAAAGCAGTAGAGCAACCTGGATTGCTCTGATACCACTTGTAAGTATCTGATCGGATCTTACTACTTCATGATTTGGTCACAACGATAACAACGAGGTAAATAAAGCTTGGCTTTATTGAATTCACTAAGAGGATACAAGTTCTAGAGAGAGAAGCACACTCAATGCACACAGTTAAGAAATAGAGAATGACATAACTTGTATTGGACTCTGTCTAACACGAACTATTTATACTAGCAACATACTAGCCGGTATACCAACTGGCGGACCAGTTGGTAGGGGCATACCAATGGTACGGCGGACCATATGGTACGACCACCATGATATGTTGACTCTCCGACTCACACAGACGCTCTAAACTAGATACAATATATGAGACACATTGTAGCATAGGAAAATGCTCTAACATAATGTAATTAGATAAATATAATTATATCCGGTAATACAATTAGTAAAACGGGTTTTAATAAAATATAAATTACTACCTATGACCCGAATACCACTGGCCAAACCATAAATACAAGATACTATGTGAAATTCACAAGTATAATCACATGAAAAACATGTGAAGCATATCTGAATATTTCTGATAGCATGGGGTCCACTAGTCAAAGCAAATTAATAATACCTTAACATATCATGAAGTTATGAGTATGATTATGCCAGATTTTAACTATTAGACAAATTATACCAGCAATCAACGTGGCTTATGTGCTTCAGTTAGTTAAAATTGAAGTGTAGTTGAGTGCGATATATCCAATATGATCCCAAATAGCGATTTTTCTCAGAACAAAAATATAATTTATTTCAGTATTGCACTTTATGTCTCATTTTAGAAAAATCAAAAAGATTTTAGGTGTATTTTGATATAGCCTTCTTAAAACCCAAAAAGATTTTATTTCTTATTTGTTTTCGATCTGATCGACACAAGATGCTAATTTTTTTTCAAATTTTTTTAAAAATATTCTTTGTTCTCCGAAGGAGATTTTTGCCCGAAGGAGATTTTTACCCAAGTTTAGTTTTATGATTGAAAATTTGGAAAAACCACACTTGTGTCTTCTGAAGTTGCAGATTGAAGACATGACTCACAAGCATGGTGTAAGGGGAGTTTGTTAGAAGAATATGAAGGTTTCACTTACAAGTGGTTCAGTGATATGGTCATGTTCCAGCCATGCAAGCTCTATTGCAACTAATCTCAAGCTTCAAAGTTGAAGATCAATTACACATTGAAGATCAACTGTTGAAGTTTAGATTCAAAGTGTTGAATAGATATAAGAGATACATGACACGTCAAGGGGGAGTTTGTAGTTTAAAGTCAGTTTGTCGTATGATGTATCTAGACATTGTGTGATATATGCTAGAGTGATCGAGTTGAGTTCATGTCATTTGTACTGGAGAATGAGAGCCACTGAATGAGTGCCAAATGAGCTCATTCGACAGCTGGTCATTCGGTGACACCACTGCCTATCAATAGCAGTTCATTCTCTGAGTTTGAAGCTTTTTGGTCAGAGTGATTATGTGAGGTTCATTCTGTGAAAAGTGTCTAGAGTCGGTCCTATACTGAATCACCACCCAATCAATACAATTCACTTTATATTTACTGTTTTGAGCACATTCTATACTTGATACACTGAACTAGATCTTTTCAGACCATTTACAATTACTTTCATCATCTTGAGTTTGCGATTCCAAACTTTTAAAGGTCTTTAGGATATGCAGAATGCCCTGTGAACATTATATTCGAGTAAGTCACCATGCAAATGTTATAAAGTAAGCAATCCAAAACTTACTTGACAGTTGAGGGATTCCATTTTCTCAGTGTGCTTAGCATTGGGATAGCCCTTAGAAGCAATCTGAGATAGATATCCCTAAAGATCTTCGTTTCTTTGAGCGGAAGGCGAGAGCATTCAACTTCAGGATGCTGCGAGCAAATTGGAAAACCTGAGTGTTGTGACAGAGAAAGGTCAAAAGGAAAGAATGGTGAGCAAATTCACTTGTGCAAAAATCTTAGTCGTGCAGGATACTATCCTTCTAGAACCGAACAAGGAGGAGATCATTGCCACCAGGGAATGAGGATCATTTCATAAAAGAAGAATCTTGACTTTCAACTAATGTATGATAAGTAATTTTCAATATGTAATGGGATTTACGAAGACCTGTGAGGACCATGGCTTCGAAGGTGCACCTGCCACTTCAACGTTTACTCACTACTACGTGTTTGAATTTTAAAATTTTTATAGCTATTAGATAATATATTTTAGTTGTATAAATTATGGGGACAATTGTTATGGGTCAAATCACCCTTCAGGATCTTGGATCGCAGGACATCTAAAAGGATCGTGCATCTCTGGACATCCCTGAGGATCCTGGATATTTGTTAAAGCTCACATGCAATATTCATCTTAGTCATTGTATGCAGGTCAAGAATAACGTTCACAAGGACTCGGTCAACCAAGGACCCGAAAGAAATCCCGAGAAATCATGTGAAGTCAAGTCCTTTTCGGTTACGAAGGCCCATAATCAACACCTTTGAGTACAAGGCAAGGCTGTACCAGTCCAATCAACCATGAGACTCAGGTAATCCCTGCAAATATGCGAGACCAAGTCAATAAACAGTCACAAGGGAGCTGCCATATTTTAGGACATTTGTTAGGTTGATTTCACTATGAATATGAGGCTAAATCTTCACATTTCACACAACGAAAACTCATACACCTATACTCACACACACTCACGACTGATTAAGCCTCTCTCTATTGTATTCGTACCTTTTTATCAATAAAATCGTCTAAAACAGGTGACTTCCATCACCTCCCGAAGTTTTTATGTCTGAGATCTCTAACGCGTTTAAACCATTCATCTAAAATGAATTGCTTATGTTGACGTGTTATGCATGTGTTAAAATTAGGTTTTAAATGTGTTAAGCCCTTTGGTGCGATGTATACAACATTTTAAACATGTGAGCTTGACGTGCCGGTTATCGCTTAAATAAACGACTTAATTAGCAAAGTCAATCTGAAACCACGAATTTAAATTGAAGTACATGTCATTGTCAACTAGTGTTAATATCCACGTTCAAACTGATTACAGTTAGTCATAAAACTATATACTTAACATGATTAGTTTCATTGAACACCACCCTCATACTACCAATTTCATAGTTAATTTAAAGTAACACACGACCGAATACCCACAAAGTAATCTTGCTCAAATCTTAATTTAAAAGCATGCCAATCGACTTAACTACCACTGAAGTTGGAATTTGTGATACATAATATATAATAATAATAATAATAATAATAATAATAATAATAATAATAATAATAATAATAATAATAATAATAATAATAATAATAATAATAATAATAATAATAATAATTAATCGAAATATCATCCACAGATTAAAAGTGATACTTTTAATTCCTAGTTATCCAGTCCATCTTCTCAGTCCGTCAATTATCGCTTACATATGTTGTTATTAAATCTGAGAAACTTGAACAATCCTCTTCCCAATATTGTCACCTCGAAAGAGCCCCACAAAAGCCGAAGGAAGACCTTCAAGACCGACTGATACATCTTCAAGCACATTCATCTTGCTTGTACGAAGGTGATCAACAGTTGTGGTGACAAACTCGGGAAACAAACTCATGTAGTCACCTGCTAAAAATCCTTGAATGGTGATCCTTTTATATATAACGTTTATCATATCTGGTGTCGCACGTTTTTCAGCATTAGTATATTCGGAAATAACTCCACATAGTGCAACCCTGCCATGTGACTTCATGTTTGAAATTGCTGCCTCTAGCATCTTTCCGCCCACATTATCAAAGTATATGTCAATACCATCCGGAAAGTACCTGAACATGAAACAAACAAAAATGTATGTATGTTCTGTAAAAATTGCTCTCGGATGGAGGAGGCTGCCGACACCCTTTTTAACAGATTGGTTTGGAGCAACTTGAAACCGGTCAACCTCTCGGTCAACAGGCCCGTTTGACTTTAAAAAAATAAAGAAAACAAAATAAAGTAAAGTGTTTAAAATTTCAATTCTTTTTGGGTGGAACTAAGAAAAGATCTATCTACCTTGCTCGAAAATTAACAGGTGAGCGTTCCTTAAACACTTTAAATATTTTAGTCATTTTACTCATGTGTATTGTACATGTATTATTTTGATATTCACGTACTTTGTTAGGAATATTAATAAACTTAATATATATATATATATATATATATATATATATATATATATATATATATATGAATTGGTTCTCATTTGAACCTAACCTATATTGGGAGAGGATCATTTGAGAACCAATTAATTTTGAGAACTTTTAAAAACCATTCTGAGTCACTAATTATATATAAGGAAATCCTCCCCATTAATTTGAGTGGTCCCCTCTTAAAATTAGTGGCCCAGAATGGTTCTAAAAAGTTCTCAAAACCAATTGGTTCTCATTTGAACTAATTGGTTCTCAAATGATCATCTCCATATATATATAGGGGATGGTTACCTTGAAAACCACCCCGAGTTGTGAAAACTACGAAAACTTTTTAAAATCGGGGTTAAAAATTGTTTTTTTTCTTTTAATTTTTTTATGGTGGTTCTCTATGCTACAGACTACCCTCGAGTGGAAAAAAATAAAAAAACCGCCGAGTAGTTTTTTTTTTAAAAAATATACAAAAACGTCATGTTACGTATGTTACATTTTGCATATTTACGTAACATAAAAATGTAACATATGTAACATGACGTCTTTCTATATTTAAAAAAAAAACTACTCGGCGCTTTTTTTATTTTTTTCCACTCGAGGGTAGTCTATAACCTAGAGAACCACTGTAAAAAAATTTGAAGAAAAAAAATAAATTTTTACCCCGATTTTAAAAAGTTTTCGTTACATTTTTATGTTACGTAAAAATGCAAAATGTAACATATGTAACATGACGTTTTTGTATATATTTTTTAAAAAAAACTACTCGGTGGTTTTTTTATTTTTTTCTACTCGAGGGTAGTCTGTAACTCAAAGAACCACCATAAAAAAATTTGGAAAAAAAAAACAATTTTTTACCCCGATTTTAAAAAGTTTTCGTGGTTTTCACAACTCGGGATGGTTTTCATTCTAACCTTTCTCTCTCTCTCTCTCTCTCTCTCTCTCTCTCTCTCTATATATATATATATATATATATATATATATATATATATATATATATATATATATAGGGTGAGGTTCATTGTAGACCCCCTTAAAAAATGTAGACCCATAGATCCCATATGTTGTTCTATAAAACTCACAAAAAATTATAAAACTCATTGCTATTGAATTTGGTTTTTTTTTTTAACTCTTGTTTTATATTTTTTATGCGATAAGTTTTTAAAAACCAAAAAGAAAACCTAGAAAGTTGTCGAAGACATTGAAATATAGTTGTAGTTAAAAAAAATATTGGACACTTGATATTCATTTTAATCTTCATTTTTGTTTGTTAATTTTAATATGTCATATTTCTATCTTTATATATTCATTTAGGGTTTATTTCTAATGTTTTTAGTTTTTTCTTTTTTATTATTTTGTTAATTTGAAATTATAATTTTCAATGAGTTTTATAGAACAACGATTTTTAAAGTTGCACTGAGTTTTATAACAATGACTTTTAAACACAATACTGAGTTTTAAACTTAATAGTGAGTTTTATAATTTGTAGTGAGTTTTATAATTTTCATTAAATTATATAGAACATCAACTAAAGTTGTATTGAGTTTTAAACATAACAGTGAGTTTTAAAACTCAGCAATGAATTTTATAATTTTTATTGAGTTTTATAGAACAATTATATTTCAATGTCTCCAACAACTTTCTAGGTTTTCTTTTTGGTTTTTAAAAACTTATAACATAAAAAAAAATAGAAATAAAAAAACCAAATTCAAAAGCAATTAGTTTTATAATTTTAGTGAGTTTTATTGAACAATATAGGGGGTCTACGGGTCTACACTTTTTAAGGGGGTCTACAATGAACCTTTCACTATATATATATATATATATATATATATATATATATATATATATATATATATATAGGGAGAGGATCATTTGAGAACTAATTGGGTTTGAGAACTAAAAAGAACTAATCTTAACCACTAGTATATATATATGGAAAACCCCCCATGAATTTGAATGCTTCCCCCTTGAAAATTAGTGGCCCAAATTGGTTTCTCAAAAGTTCTCAAAAGAAAAAGTTCTCATTTGAACCTAACCCTATATATATATATATATATATATATATATATATATATATATATATGGTTCTCAAAAGTTCTCAAAACCAATTGGTTCTCATTTGAACTAATTGGTTCTCAAATGATCATCTCCCTATATATATATATATTTTTTTGTGAAAACTGCTGAAAACACATATTAAAACCCACGTAACTTTTTCATACGTTAACGATTTTTCATAAAATTTGCGCCAAAAGTCTTAGAATTACGTTATCTTTAAATCTGAAGCAAAATATTAAAAAAAAACTGAACGTTTTTTTTCCCGTGTGATGCACATGTGCATCATATAATTAAAAAAGTTATAAAATGCTATTTTTTTCTTTAAATCTAAAGATAACACAACTATAAGATTTACGGTGCAATTTCTTTTTAAACAATTAATGTATATCACATGTATAAGCGTTTTTTTTGGGTATGATGCACATGTGCATCATTCAATAAAAACGCAAAAAAAATGATGAAAATATATGACATATGGTGCGACTAAGAAAAAAATATATTAACTCATACTAAAAGTATGAGTTTTTTTTTGTGATGCACATGTGCACCACACAAAAAAATATTTAAAAAAGTAAAAAAAGCGTTAAGTTTTTTAAAAATTTTATAGGATTAAAGATAATATAATTTTAAGACTTTTGGTGCAAATTTATAAAAAAAATATATTAACGTATGAAAAAGTTATGTAGGTTTTAAGATTTGTTTACGCAGTTCTCACAAAAAAAGGGTGTTTTCGCAGGATCCTTCCCCTATATATATAGGTATGGATCCTATGAAAACCCTTTATTTTGTGAAAACGTGAAAACCACTTTAAAACCTACGTAACTTCGTTATACGTTAATGTTTATTCATGAAATTTGCGCCAAATGTCTTAGAATTACGTTATCTATAACTCTGGAAAACAATATTTAAAAAAAAAACGTAAAACAAAAACGTTTTTTTTTTTTCCGTTTTTGGTACACGGGGGTACCATCATCAACTTCATGGACTGGATTTCAAAAACGAATTATAAAGTATAAAAACACTCCTTAGTGGCTAAGAATAGTATCTAAAAACATACTCAAAACAATAAAACATTTATGTTCTCAAATGATCCTCTCCACATAGTACATATATATAGTATATACTATATATATATATCATATAAATATATATTTATATCTTTAGATGATAAAGTTCATTGATAGACACCATCATAACTGTAGACAGGTAGCACATTCCCTTTTACAACTATTAGATAACTCATATTAAATTTTGAGTTGTTTTATTGTGGTATACATGTGTACCAAAAACGGAAAAAAAAAATAAAAAAAAATAAAAAACGTTTTTTCTTTTTTTTTTGGTTTTCATATAATTAAAGATAACGTAATTCAAGACTATGGTGCAAATTTCATGAGAAACTATTTACACATGCAAAAGTTATAAAGGTTTTAAAGTGGTTTTCACGTTTTCACAAAATAAATGGGTTTTCACACGATCATATATATATATATATATATATATATATATATATATATAGGGTTAAGTTCAAATGAGAACTTTTTGTTTTGAGAACTAAATCTCCACCACAAATTTCAGGGGGACCACTACAATTCATGGGAGGGGTGATACATGTAAATAAACTTGTGGCTCAAATTAGTTCTTTTTAGTTCTCGAATCAAATTGGTTCTCAAATCAAATCAAATTGGTTCTCAAATGATCTTCTCCCTATATATATATAGGGAGAGGATCATTTGAGAACCAATTTGATTTGAGAACTAAAAAGAACTAATTTGAGCCACATGTTTATTACATGTATCCCCCCTCCCATGAATTGTAGTGGTCCCCCCCTGAAATTTGGGGTTGAGATTTAGTTCTCAAAAATTCTCAAAATAAAAAGTTCTCATTTGAACCTAACCCTATATATATATAATTTCTCAAAAAATATATTCATTATAATTTTCCATATGTAAGTATTCTCTATCTAGATCGATTAACTCCCCGGTCAACAGACATGACAGTGCCTATCGACTTTGACAACATTACCTATGATAAAAACTTTTACTTTTTAATATTTTTACCTCTGGAGTGTTGAATTTAGATCAGTTTCCTCTTTATAGTTAAAAACCTCATCAAATCCGAGCTTTTCTTTAAGCAATTTTACCTGCATTTAACAGTGTTTGGTTTTAATTAAAATATTACTCGTTAGATTCGATACTCAATATCTAGCCTAGTGTATCAAAACATAACAAATAAGGAAATTTTAAAATATGATAAACCTTATTCGAGCTCCCAGCACAACCCACAACATAACACCCGAAATGCTTAGCATATTGACCAACCAAATTTCCTACTGATCCAGAAGCAGTTGACACAAACACCTTTTCACCCTTCTTAGGCTTACATACTTTAAAGAATCCAGCATAGGCAGTAAGTCCACTAAGCCCTGTATGATAGAAATATAACAACTATAGTCTATATATAAGATGATACTAAAATAATACCCACACACATCCTTAACTCAATGGCCCAATATGGGACATAATTGTCGAATATATTAATAACATGTAAAAAAAGTAACTTTAACTATTCTCCTATAAAACAAACAAAATCGCTTTAATAGGAATATTAACATCTTTGGCCACCTCCTTTTGCCCACGTGGTATAAGCGGTTTCCACGTGCCATTAATATTAACTTATATTTTTAGATTTTTTGTGGTCTAACAAATATGGTCTTCTGAGTTTAACAAAGGAGTTGGTGTTAAGTTGGTGATGTAGTAGCTATAGACGTATAATATCAATTTTTATGTTTCCAATCTTAACGAATTTAGTATAACATTTTACGTTGTGGGCTTAATACTTTAAGCGTTTGGATCATTAGACATCTTTAATTATTTTTGTTTTCTTTACGTAATACAATTGTTTTGTGTACCTGTGTTATCCACTCGACAACACACAGTTTGCAAATCTATTTATAACAAATTTATTAATAAGTATTATGTAAGTTGTATTATTTGTATACCCTATAGAACAGTAACATTGTGCTGGCCACGTGGCAGCCTATGGTAGTGTCACCTGACACTATTTAAAACTTTTTTTTTTTTTTTTTTGTGTTCTAGTTTTTCTTTTGTTTCTTTCCTTAGGTTATGGGCTTTAGAATTTGACCGTTTCGCTTCTGATTTTTGAAATTTAAGTCATACGTCTAATACTTTTTCGTTTTCTTTAGGTCACCTTAATTGTCTTGTGTGTCCACGTTTTTCTATCACAACACGCGACAACACAAGCATTTCACATGTAGATTATAACAATAGTGATAGTTTAAAATTATTGGATTGAGGGTCACCTAAAATCCCAACATGGTATGACAACGGGAAGCCCATTGGATCCAATTTGCTTAGCATGGAGCCTTGTGATGTGCTATATTCTCCCCAGCTTATAAGACCCACAACGTAATCGTTTTCTTGAAATTCAGGATTTCCAGAAGCTACTACTTTTCCCACACCATATGCATCAATCACCTAAAAAACCCATTTAGCATAAATGTAAATATATGATGATTATGCTACTCCGATTGTATAATGAAAATGAAAGTTAAGATTGCTACCGTTAGTTTTTAGGATTATTAGATTTTAATAATCCTAACTATTGTCTATTAGCCGATAATAATCTCATCTTTATTTTTCCCTACATTAAACCTAACTTTTTTACTAGTGCAAATTAACAAACCTTCGTTAAAAAGAGTTAACCTACTTTAAAAAAAAAGTTAACTTTTTGATGACTGTGACTAGGGGTGTTGTTTGGGCAAATTTTGGTTTTCGGATTGTTTGGATCTGTTAGTTCGGGCTTTTCTTGTTTAATACAATAATCGGTAACCAAACCGTATTGTTGTTTCGTTATTCGGTTTCTGGTTGTTTGGTTATCTTTCACCGGTGGTTATGTAGGGTTGAATGCGGGTCTAAAATTATAACTGATACCACATTATAAGGTATTGAAAATAGTGTATTGAAAATATAATTTAGAAACAATTTGAAGCTCACAAAATTCGACATTCACATACAATTTATAATATTCATTAGCTAATTCTTGGGTTCTAAATTAAATTGACGACTTTCTTTTGGGTTCTAAATTTTGTGAGCTTCTTTCACAATTGATTTTGACATTCATACGTGGATTACCAATAGTAAAGCTACATGGTTTCTAAATATATTTTAATACACTGTTTTGGAGCAAGTGTTGAAAGACTTTCTTTTGGGTTCTAAATTTTGTGAGCTTCTTTCACTATTGATTTTGACATTCATACGTGGATTACTATTAGTAAAGCTACATTGTTTCCAAATATATTTTAATAGTTATAATCAAACTTAATGTTTTAGATTATATCCTTTGTATTTATCATGTACCTAGGTGTAATTTATAAATCTATTTATAGATGAGTATCCTCTAATTGAGGAACACTCCTATTCTTTCTATCTTCTCTATAATTATATCATGGTATCATCCGCTCAGGTTCCTTCCCCCCTTTAATTTCTTACCCCATCGCTTCCCCTTCTCCTCCGCCCCACGTCTGCCCATCCCTTCCCCTTCAACTCTATCATGGCATCCTCCAGTAACTCCAATGGACCCCTGTCCATGACAGCCCTTCTCCATTCCCTCGAGATTCCTTTAACATCGACCAATTTCTTGTTGTGAAAAAATCAAATCTGGCCACTACTATTGGATCAAGGCCTCACTGGTCATGTTGACGGATTGAAGTCAGTCCTGCCAGAAAACTTGACTTTCGATGGCAAGACCACTCCCAACCCGCTCTACTCCACATGGAAGGACGCGGATTGTCACGCCGTCATTATCCTCAACACTTCTCTTTCCGAAGAGGTCATGCCGGTGACAGTTGGTCTGACCACTGCTCGGGAGATTTGGGAGGCCCTTGAAACGCAATTTTGCAATGCCTCAGTTGAACGGGTTCACAACCTCTGCGATCAGTTACGCTCACTCGTCAAGGGATCCGACTATGTGTCGGAATTTGGTTGCAAATTTAAGGGACTTTGTGATCAACTTTCAGCCATCGGACATGCTGTGTCGGACTCCGACAAATTGTATTGGTTCACCGCTGGCCTCGGTGTTCAATATCTCAGCTTCACCTCGATTGCAAGGGCCTCTCGCCCAACACCCGTTATTTCCCGATTTGGTCGCTCAAGCAGAAAGTCATGAGGTTCTTCTACGTGATCTTCAGGGACAAAATAATCCTCTTGCTGCGTTTGTGGCACAATCTTCTCGCTCCTCTCGACGTGGGGGAGGTGTTCGTAACAACAATCGGGGCTACCGAAACTACCATGGAGGCCGAAATAACCGTAGTGGACGTGGCTTTAGTGGCGCTCGCAACAACAATAGGAATGTCGCTACCACTTCTAATCATTGCCAATTATGTGGACTTCATGGACATGGTGCAAATTCATGTCCATCACATGTCTCGTACCCTTCAAGTGAAGCTCATCTTGCCAATGCATTTTAGTCCCAATGTCATGTTAACTCGAATAATGCTAGTTGGTATGTGGACTCCGGTGCCACATATCATATGACTCACTCCACTGGTAATGTTAATCATATTATTCCATGTTATGAGAACTCATAGGTTACTTTTGGGGATGGAAACACACTTCCAATATCTCACAAAGTACATAAAGCTATTGCAAATAACATTCAGCTAAAAATGTCCTTGTGGTACCCCAAATCACTAAGAAACTCCTTTCAGTTAACAAGTTAACTATGGACAACAATGTTGATGTTCTTTTTTCTCAATCAAATTTTTATGTTCAGGATCGGGAAACGAGGCAGATCCTAGCTCAAGGACGATATGAAAACGGTCTCTACGTGTTGAATCAAGACCACCAAGCCCTAAGTGCCGTCTCTAAAAATAAAGCCTCGTATGGCATAGGCGTCTAGGACATGTGTCCAATGATGTTATTAAGATATTAAATAAAATGGGATTAGTGCAAGTCACATCCATTTTGCCTAAACCTATTGTTTGTTCCTCGTGTCAAATGTCTAAAGATCATAAATTGCCATTTGATCTTAACCCAAAACGGACACTTTTTCCCCTTAATTTGGTGTATTGTGATTTATGGGGACCGTCACCTATCACATCTCATGAAGGTTATCGATATTATGTCGTATGTGTTGATGACTTTTCCAGGTTTACATGGCTTAACCCATTGCACTCAAAAGCGTTGTTCGCTAACATCTTAACTATCTTTATAACATTTGTTCAAACTCAGTTTTTAAGAAAAATCAAAGTTTTTCAGAGTGACGGTGGCACGAAGTTTATAAATAATCTAGTTAAAAAGATATTTGAAGACAATGGCACATTTCATAGACTCTCGTGCCCATATACTCCTCAACAAAACGGACATGTGGAACGTAAGCATCGTCACATTGTTAAAACCGAACTTGCAATGATGTTCAATGCTAAAATCCCCTCATCTTATTAGATTGAAGCTTTCAGCTCCGCGGTCTACATTATTAATCGTCTCCCGTCTAAAAGGAAAATCGCCATTTGAACATACGTTTGGTCATGTACCAAACTACGACAATTTCCGCACCTTTGGATGCCGTGTTTTTCCGTATCTTAGAGACTATTCTGAACATAAACTTGCACCACGCTCGTTACCGTGTATTTTTATTGGATATGCCACCCAATATAAAGGATTTCGATGTCTAGATCCCAAGTCTCAACATGTATATATTAGACGTCATGCTACATTTGATGAAAACTACTTCCCATTTGATGAAGGTTCTAGTCCACAAAACAATATTAATCTTGATCTAACTTCTTTTGTTGAATATAATTGGATAGGATCTCATACTACCACAACACCCTCTCAAGGAATTATTAATGGCAAAATTCAAAAATCAACTCCTTGTGGACTACGCTTTGAAGACGTCAGTAGGCCTCAACCTTCAATAGAATCTCAAAAGCAACTCACTCAACAACAAGACAATCCTCAAAATCAGCCCACTAACGAGGTGCAAACCAGTGGGGACCCATCAAATGATCAAGACATGCCTTCTATTTCTTCGAATGTGGCACCTACTATGATCATTCCGCCACCGCCACCTCCATCAACGGGCCATCACATGACTACTCGAGCCAAAGCGGGGATCTTCAAGTAGGTCCACAAACCCGACTTTGTTCACACGCATCACCACAAACTTTATGCAGCTCTCTTTGCCAAAACTGATCTGAATAGTTTTAAAACGGCGGCGAAACAACCGCAATGGGTTACTGCTATGCGAAAGGAACTTTGTGCCCTACATCAAAATAGAACTTGGACTCTTGTCCCTAGACCAACAAACACCAATATTGTAGGTTCGAAATTGTTATTTCGCACCAAATATCGATCGAATGGCTCGATTGAACGACACAAAGCTCGTCTTGTTGCTCAAGGATACACTGAAATTCCGGGTTTGGACTATGCCCACACGTTCAGCCCGGTGGTTAAAGCGGCCACTATTCGCATTGTCTTATCCTTAGCCGTCATCAATTGGTGGAAACTCCATCAACTTAATGTAAATAATGCCTTCCTTCATGGTGCTCTTCAAGAAAAAGTCTTTATGGAACAACCACCTGGGTTCATTGATCCAAAGTTCCCGAACCATGTCTGTCGTATCAAAAAAGCCCTATATAGTATGAAACAAGCACCCCGGGCTTGATTTCAATGCCTCAGCATGTTCCTTGTTCAGAATTGATTCTCATGCAGTCAAGCCGATCTATCTCTCTTTATTTTCAAAAGAGATTCATGCATCATATACTTATTGGCATATGTGGACGATCTAATTATAACTGGAAACCTGGAGAACGACATATCGTCATTCATCACCAAACTCAACTCTGAGATTGCCACCAAAGATTTGGGCGAATTGAGTTTTTTCCTTGGTTTAGAAGTAACTCATTCACAGGGCGATCTATCCCTCAGTCAATCGAGATATGTTCGGGACATCCTTGAATGGGCAGATTTGTTAATCACGAAACCGATGCCCACCCCCCTCTCGGCAAAAGTTGTATTTACCTCCACTTGCGAATCGTTCGAAGACCCCACCTTATACAGGTCTTTAGTTGGAGCCCTTTAGTATCTAACAATAACCCGTCCCGACATCTCCTATGCCATAAATCAAGTGAGCTAATTTCTGCACAATCCCACAACTACTCACTATCAGCATGTCAAAAGAATTTTACGGTACATCAAAGGCACCATTGATTTCGGGCTTACCTTTCGCCGCACCACCACATCCAACATTCTCGGATATTCTGATGCCGATTGGGCTCGTTGCATTGAAACACGACGATCCACCTATAGGTACTCAATCTTTCTTGGGGGCAACCTTGTTTCATGGAGTGCCAAGAAGCAACCTAGTGTAGCATGTTCCAGTTGTGAATCTGAATATCGGGCTATGGCCAACACTGCTGCTGAAATAGTTTGGGTCACTCATTTACTCAGTGAACTACATGAGCTTCCGCCTGATCGTCCCACACTTCTATGTGACAATCAAAGTGCCATATTTTTAAGCCAAAATCCCGTGGCCCACAAACGTGCTAAGCATATAGACATCGATTACCACTTCATCAGGGAACTTGTATCTTCAGGTAAGTTGCACACACAGTTTGTTCCTACAAAGCTCCAGGTGGCTGACATTTTCACTAAAAGCCTCTCAAGACCGCAATTTGAACTCTTTAGAGATATACTTTGTCTTGGGTCACCACCATCTCGATTGCGGGGGGATAATAGTTATAATCAAACTTAATGGGGTTAGATTGTATCCTTTGTATTTATAATGTACCTAGGTGTAACTTATAAATCTATTTATAGATGAGTATCCTCCCATTGAGGAGCACTCACATTCTTTCTATCTTCTCCATAATTATATCATATTTTAATACACTGTTTTTGAGAAAGTGTTGAAGTTAAATGAATAAATGCATATTAGATCTACTTCTGTAGTTTCTGAAGGTATTTTATCAACTTTGTAAACCAATCAAACTGTAATGGAAATGGAACCTTCAATTTTAAAATGTGAACCAAACTGTAATGTGGTGTCGGCTATAGTATTAGACCCGCATTCAACCCGATGATAATCGATGAAACATAAAGCAATCTGAAACCGAATAATCAAACAACAATACGGATTGGCAGGGGCGGATCTACACTTTACACAGGGGTAGCGTCCGCTACCCCTAAACTTGCACCGCGATATGGATTTTTTTTAATGTTTTTGGTATTTCGTTACCCCTGAAACGGTTTTTTCGCTACCCCTGAAATTATTTTACGCTACCCCTCGAAGTTTTTTATGGTTTTTATTTAGATCCCGACGTAAAAATATGATCAAAAAGCCATTAATTAATTAAAAGTGAACAACTAACAAGTTTGTGCAATTTAAAAATACAAGTTGTATGTTTAGGGAGTAAAGTGAAACAAATAGAGTGAATAAAACCTTGGACCCCGCCAGGGGCTTCCACCCCTTGGCCCCCGCTTCTCTCGGGGGCACTGCCCCCGAACCCCCGTTAGTTCCAAAAAAAAAATATGAACGCTACCCCTGAATATTTTTTCTGGATCCGCCCCTGCGAATTGGTTACCGATTATAGTATTAAACAAGAAAAACCCAATCCAAACAACCCGGAAAGCGATTAATTTACTCGAACAACACCCCTGGTCCTGGTCATCAAAAAATTAACTTTTTTAACAGAGGTTAAATCTTTTTTAACGGTGGTTTGTTAATTTCCAATAGTCAATTGCTAAAGCTTATGATTCTCTAAACTGGGATTATCTATTTTTTATTTTAGAATCTATGGGATTTGGTGATAAAGGGATTGGGTGGATCCATGCATGTTTGTCATCTTCTAGAACTTCGATTTTGTTGAATGGTAGTCCCACCAAGGAGTTCATGTTGGAAAGAGGGCTTAGATAAGGGGATCCTATGGCACCTTTTCTTTTCATAATCGCTTTGGAAGGGCTTCATGATGCTATTTGTGATATTATTGAGGCCTATTATTTTCGGGGGGGGGGGGGGGTGACTATAGGAAACGTTTCCCTTTCTCATCTTTTTTCTCTGCCGATGATGTTATCATATTAGGGGAGTGGAACGTTCAAAATATGATGAATATCGCTGATTCTCTTCATTGTTTTTTTTCTTGCCTCGGGTCTTCAAATAAATATTCAAAAGTCTTATATTCTTGGAATCAGTGTTGACAACTCTAAGATTAGCAGTCTTGGGAAGCGCTTGGGTTGCAAAGTGGAGAAACTCCCATTCACATATTTGGGTATTCCTGTTGGTGCTAAAATGCGGCGGTCTTTGGAATGGGATGTTCTAATTAATAAGTTTAAAATCAGGTTATCTAGATGGAAGAGTAATTTGCTTTCGATGGGTGGCCGTTCAACTTTGGTTTCTTCAGTGTTGGGTTCGTTGGGATCTTAATTTTTTTTCACTTTTTCGTGTGCCTATGAAAATATTGAAGCTCCTGGAATCTATTAGATCAAAATTCTTTTGGGGTGGGGACGCGGAGCAGAAAATTATTGTATGGATCAAATGGAATTCGGTTCTTTCGGATAAAAAACATGGTGGGTTGGGGATTGGAAGTCTCGATGCTATGAACCAGGCCCTATTGTATAAGTAGCACAAGAAATAGGTTAAAGTGATCAAGGAAATTCATGGTCATAGTTTTGATCTGGATAGTGTGGGTAATGGTGGTGGCGTTTTGAAAGTGACTGATCGTGGATCGGTTTGGACGAATTGATCGAATGCAAATGTAAACAAGTGAGAAATCAACACACAAACGTAAATAAAACTCAATCTCGTATTAACAGAGAATCAGAGTTACACAGAGACACAGAGAAAATTTCACTTACAAAATTTGCTCTCTCTCAAAAACTACTGAATTACAAAGACACAAACACTTATATATAAGCTACGGATGTCCGAACTCCACTGCCTGTCCGAACCTCAGGTTCGGACAAGGCTCGGCCAAGGTTCGGCCGGAGTTCGGCCACCAGACCAAAATACCAAAACTTCGTGTCTTCGTCAGATCCAGCTCATTGCCATTTCGTGTATCAACACGTTTGGCAACGTATTTGCAGGTCGATCACTTCACTTCATGAAAAGGAGATTATCTCCCCGTCTTCTATTCATAGGAAGTTGGGGGATGGTAAATCATGTCGTTTTTGGTTGGATCGTTGGTTAAATAACATTCTTCTTGCTGATAGATTCAAACGTCTTTTTAATCTTGATCGGGATAAGTTTTGTTCAGTGGCAGAAAGATGAGGTGTTATCGATTGGCCTTGGTGTTGGCGTCATCCTCTTAGAGGCGGTATTGAGGAGTCTTAGTTGCTTGACCTTAGTTTAATGCTCGAGGCCGTATCATTCTCGGTCAACAGTGACTCTTGGGTTTGGAATTTTGATGGTGATTCAGAATTACAGTGAGATCGGTTAAGAAAGCTATTGATGGTGTCATTCTTCTCGTTCTCCCGCTTTCTACGAGATGGAATAGATTCGTTCCTAAAAAGGTTAATATTCTTGCTTGGCGAATCCTCCTTGACAAACTCCCCACTCGATTCAATTTGAGTCTAAGAGGTTTGGATATCCCTTATATTCGATGTCCGATGTGTGGGGTTCAGGCGGAAATGTCATCTCATATATTTGGTTCGTGTTTTATTGCTGAGAAGACATGGACTTTGATCGCTGATTGGTTGGAGATGGATTGCATTCTACCATGTTCCCCGAATACGTTGATGTCTTTGTTAGATGATTCTCGGTTATCGTCTAAGAAAAAGGATTTGGTTGAGGCGGTTTGTTTCACTAATTGGTGGATTTTATGGACCTTTCGTAATAAGTCCATTTTTAATCCCTCGTAGATTAGGAACGGAGAGATTTTTGAGTCTATTGTTCATTATTCCTATCTTTGGTTTGTTAATAGGAATCGACGGGATTAAAAACCCGTTCCTTTTGATGTAAGTTTTGGTTGGTTTTTTTTATTAATACCACTGCCGTTCAAAAAAAAAAGTTAGGTTTATTGTAGGAAAAAAAACAAATGTGAGATTATTATTGACCAATAAGCAATAGTTAAGATTATTAAAATCCAATAATCCTAAATTATACTAATTTATATGATCTTTAGACATTCTCAAAACTACTTTTTAAAAGGTCTATTAGGGGAGGCGGTATGGAGGGGGTTACCGCATGGCGGTTCCAAGGAGCCATGCGGCTCCATCCGGTTCACCATACCATCACCCTCCTGGCTTCTCTTCCGCGGTTCCTCCTGGCTTCCGGAAGCCTGCCTTAGCCGCTGAAACCTTTTTTTTTCTTTCTTTTCTTTCGGTGGCTTCCCCAAGCCACACCACAACCATACCATGTGGTGTGGCTTGGCATGGCTTCAAAAACACAAAATTTGACATGGCCGATGATGATTGGTTGATGGGCATGGCTCCTTGAAGCCACAAGGCAACCATACCCCCTCCCCTTAGACCATTGACACTTCGTGTTATTAGAAGGTCTATTAAACGAGAAGATGCAAACAAACATAAAAACAAACACCCTGAATGCATAAGGTTACTATAGAGTTGAGATCTAACCTCACCCGGAGAAATGGCTATAGAAAACTCCGAAGCTTTTTGAGAAGCACTCACCGTCTTCATTCGGTTGATTTGATACGGATCGATCGACAAGTAAAGATTTTTAATGATGATATCCTTGGATCCAGGCTTAAGAGATAGGGAAAACGGTTGGGTTTTCATCTCAAAATCACTCTCTTGTGGTTTGCCATCTATAGATGTCTTTATCACTATGTACTTGCTTGTAACCTCCATTTCAAGTAATCTGGAACAATAGAACTCGATTTAACGTATATGTAGAAAAAACTAAGAACCTTTAAATGGTTATGTGCAAATAAAAGAGAACCCTTAATCTCTGCTTATAAGAACAATATGAGAGAGTGATGACAAAAATAGGTACTGAAAGATCTTCATATTTACATGTTAGGCATCAATTGTGTATTAAATTGTTTAGTAATGCTATAATACGTCACGTTTATTTTATTATTACTTTTTTTAAATTACATTATTTCATAATTGGAAAAAGTAATAAAGGGAATTTTATTATTGTTTATTTCAACAAAATTAAATTACTTTTCTCATCCATCAAACACCGTTATAACTGGATTCAGTATAATACACGTTTATATGACCTACAAAATAGTTCTACGTAAAAACTGATATTAACTTTACTACTGTTAAAACATTATACCAAAAAATATACAGTTTTATTAGATTAAATATAGTTTTTTTTTTAGTTCCGTAAAACTAAAATTAAACCACATATAACTTATGGCATAAAAACATACAATTCTGAGTGTAGAATAAAATATTAGAAAAACATTAGGAATATCGAACCATAACAAATCACATACATGCCCACAAATACTTCCAAAAAAAGTATTAGTTCTTTATCTTCATGCCTAGGCAGGCCTAATTGATCAAATTAAAATAACTCCAATATGCCTCACTTTTCTAACTTACATGTAATCCCTATCCACCTATTATATTCCTGCGCAAAATCATTATAATATTCCTCTGCAAAGTTTTTAAATTTACTTGTGTCATGTATGGAGTCAGTTTATAATTCGAAATCATTTTAAGTTCTCGTATTAAAAGTTTCTTATTATCCTTTATATAATTTATGATAGAGTGTCACAAGGATTTGCAAATGGGGAAAAATAGAGTATTTATAGCCGTTCTCTATTTTTATCCTTATAATTTATATTTTTATCATTATTTTTGTTATATTTCACTCACAATCATAATTAATTATTATTTTTAGTAATCTTATCATTATCTTTTCTCTCTCTTCCCCTTATAACCAAACCTCAAATTTGAGAGAATTAATTGTTTCTTGAAGACTCTCTCTCGCTCTCTCTCGCTCTCTCTCTCTCTCTCCCTCTCCCTCTCCCTCCCTCTCTCTCTCTCTCCCCCTCTCTCTCTCTCAGATTGAACTGTTTGAACGTAAGTATTTCAGCCGTCACTCTTGTTGGGAATCTAGGGCTCGTTTAGGACACAATTGTTTTTTTTTTCATATTAATATAAAATCATATTTTACATATATATATCCAAAAGCGATTATATCAAGTAATCAATTTGCGGAAGAGATAAAGTTTAAAACTTTTATAAACGAGTTTTAGGTATTCCACACCAATAATCCAGTTACAATCAATTCAGATAAATATATAAAACACACACATAGGTGTTTAGAGATCGACCTTGACGATACCGATATGAGACACTCTGAATGCGACAAACGGATCCGGTAGAAATCCTGGATCACCCGTTCAACACTTGAATGACTCGAACCTGTTTCTCGACACGATAACCGAGAATACCCGGATATCGAAAACTCAGGATAACTCGAACTGCTCCACACCCGAAAACAACCCAGAGATGGGTGGAGATGGAGGGTGCCGGACGGTGGTGTAACACTTTGGTTAATCCATTTGTAAATACCCGACCCGTTTTTTTTATCATGGTTAATAATCAATAAAGAATCATTTCACATTTTATATTCATGTGCTTCATGATTTAATCCTTTAATCACAATATTCATAACATTAGATTTTTCAATATATCTCGAATCGGATCCATAACTCGATCGTTTTTGTTATTCATGCAAAACCGGAAAACTTTAGCATTCCAAATATATATAATACTTGTGGGTAATACTAGTCATACACGCAAGTAAATATATATAGGGTTTCATAAAAGTTCGCGGTTGAAAACAAAGATAGCAAAAATACAAGTTTTTGTGCGATTTCGTATTAACCGGAAGTTCGTACATTTCAAAAACTCTCATTCTATTATTCCATAACATTTTATCTAATGAATTGTATATCACAAATCAATATGGTGAATTATGATGAATTTTAATGAATTTTGTTGATTTTTTCATAATTTTTAACAAATAATATATAAATAAATATATATAAATTATATATTTTATACCTCGTTAAACGTATCCCGAA
The DNA here is from genome assembly GCA_039602395.1 of Deinandra increscens subsp. villosa. NCBI lineage: Eukaryota > Viridiplantae > Streptophyta > Magnoliopsida > Asterales > Asteraceae > Deinandra > Deinandra increscens. The sequence continues at coordinate 24,438,592 of JBCNJP010000008.1, forward strand.
GCTGATGAATCTTAAGAAAGTATTCTAATATCATGTTAAACTTAAAACATTGATTACATCGAAAGATATAAAGGTAAAACTCACAAAACAAAAGTTGAGGGACTAAAAGTGTAAATTATTAAAAGTTATAAAACGCACGTATCCGTATATCATCGAGCATATTCCGAGCCTTAAAAACTTTATAAACATGTTTTATAATGTTTTGGTGCATAAAATAACAGTTTCGGAGAATCTGGGCTTAAAATGTAAATATAAACTTGAGGGACCAAAACTGCCAAAACTGCAAACTCCTTCGCGGGTCGCCGAGCTCCCCTCCTCCTCCGTCGCGTA
>JBCNJP010000008.1:24439421-24550935 GCA_039602395.1 Deinandra increscens subsp. villosa
TGATAAAGTTCTTAAAACCCAACATTATTACCCATAAAATTGGAATTAACTCTTCTTTTCAGGCCTATACACCAAAAGAGAAGAAACTACGCCCCGGAAAAGAATATAATAATCTAAGAAGAAGTAGACCGCCTACTAAAAACAATATGATAAAGGAAGTAAAGTTCCCAAGATGGATCGCACATGTGGTAGTGGTGCAGAAGAAAATGGCAAATGGAGGGTTTGTGTGGATTACATTGACCTTAACCGAGCATATCCTAAAGATCCTTTTCCCTTACCACATATATATTCAATGGTGGATGCTACAACAGGGCATGAAATGCTGACATTCATGGACACAACCTCAAGCTTTCAACAAATCCAAATGGAGCCTGATGATCAAGAGGACACAACATTCATTACTCCCGCATGTATTTATCGCTATATTGTTATGCCCTTTGGACTGAAAAATGCAGGTGCAACTTATTAGAGGCTGGTAAACATGATGTTCAAAGAGAAGCTGGGGACGCCATAGAGGTATACATCAATGATATGGTGGTCAAATCGGTGAAAACAACAACCATGTCCAGGATGTGAAGGAATCCTTAGACATCCTAGATAGGTATAATGTGAAGTTGAATCCTGAGCAATGCCACTTTGGAGTGGGTGCCCGCAAATTCCTGGGATACATGGTGACTAAAAGGGAATTGAAGCTAGCCCTGAGCAGATCAGAGCAATAATGAACCTGAAGTCACCAGAATCATCCAAGGATGTCTAAAGATTAACAGGCAGGGTCGCGGATTTGAACAGGTTCATTTCAAAATCCTCGGAAAGATGCTGTGAATTCTATGACATATGGAGAAAGAATAAGAAGTTCGAATGGACAACCCAGCATGAGAAGGCCTTCCAGTATAAACATATCTACCATCGGCACCACTCCTAATGAAGCCAGAACCAGGAGAGCCACTGTCTTTATACCTCTCAGTTTCAAGAAATATGGTAAGTGCAGTACTGACCAAGGATGCAGAAGGCTAGCAACATACAGTATACTGTGTAAGTAAAAGTCTACTTGACGCTGAATCCAGGTACTCTCACTTAGAAAAACTAATTCTAGCTTTAAGTATGGCTTCCACTAAGCTTAGCCATTATTTTGAAACAGACACTATACACGTAAAAACTAATTATCCTGTTAAGTCTCTTTTGAGAAAGCCAGAAATGTCAGGAAGGATGGTGAAATGGTCAGTCAAACTAAGCGCGTACGACTTAGTCTATGAAGCAAGAACAATCATAAAATCCCAAGCTCTAGCAGACTTAGTGGATAATTTCAGTAATGATATGCAAAAGGAGGCTGACCAAGAATTCCAACACCTATAAGAAGAGGAAACCTCAGGATGTTGGACGCTGTTTACGGATGGAGCATCCAACGTTAAGGGGACAGGCTTAGAAATCATACTGAAATCGCCACAGGGGGACATGATACCCCAGGCCGTAAGGTGTGGATTTTAAACAACCAATAACGAAGCAGATTATGAGGCCCTGATTGCTGGAATGCAATTGGCACTACATCTTAGAATACAACACATCCAGGTATACGTCGACTCCCTGCTTTGACTATCCACTTTAATGGATCTTATGCAGTGAAAGGGGGAAAGTTTGCCAAGTATTTGGAGATAGTAAAGTCCATGTCCCAAAATTTTCAAACTTTCAACATACAACAAGTACCCATAGAAGAAAATGTTGAGGCACATGCTTTGGAAAATTTATGTTCGGGATTCAAAGCATTGGAAGACACACATATCCCCATAATTCACATACTAAGTCCGGATATCAACCAAAATGAGGAACCAAAGGACATAAACCCTGGATGCAAGATTCTGGTATCCAGTAGCCAGGATGTGCAACACTCTGATTCCACAGGGAACGCCACATCCTAGACCAAGCCGATAATACACTATCTACAGACTGGATCTATCCTAATAGAAGACTAAGACGCCATAGCATTCAGAACCAAGACAGCCTGGTACGTCCTTATCAAAGGAAAACTATATAAAAAATCTATTCCAGGTACATACCTAAGATGATTGGAAAAAGAGGAAGCCTAGGAAGTACTGAAGGATATCCATGAAGGCGACTATGGGAACCATACTAGGGGCAGATCCCTGATGTCCAAAATCCTAGAACAAGGTACTTTAGCCTAACCTTGAGAAAGGATTCCCTGGATTTGCCCTTAAATGTGATGCATGCCAGAGACACGCAACATTTCTCACCAACTGGCAGAACCTTTATATCCTATCCCTCCAGCCTGGCCCTTTATGAAATAGGGAATGGACATCATGAGGAAGCTACCCAGGGCCCCAAGAGGAAAAGTTTTCATGTTAGCAATGACTGATTACTTCTCAAAATGGATAGAAGCCGAAGCACATGTCCAAGTTAGAGAGAAAGAAGTCATATCATTCATCAAAAGGAATATTCTTACAAGATTTGGTATACCTGCTGAGATAGTTTGTGATAATGGATCTCAATTCATTGGTAAAATAGCTACTAGATTCTGTGAAGCTTGGGGGATATAAATGATAATCTCCACACCTCTGCATCCTCAAGCTAATGGCTAAGCAGAGTCTAGGAACAAGATCATCATCAACAATTTAAAGAAGAGGCTAAAGGAGAAGAAGGGAAGATGGGCAGAGAAGCTACCCTTGGCATTTTGGGCAGATAAAATGACTTCTAAGAATGCCATAGGCCAAACCCCTTTCTCCTTGGTGTTTGGTACGGAAGCGATCATCCAAACAGAGATGGTGGTGCCTACATTCAGGGCCAGCAGTTAGACCCAGGATGAAAACAGCGAATCCTTTGCTGATGACCTTGATACTGTGGATGAGCTACGAGAACAAGCTGCCTCGAGAATGGCGGCATATCAAAAAAGGATTTCGAAGACATACAACAAGCATGTGAGGATTCGAAGATTCAAAGTGGGAGATCTGGTCCTAAGAAAAGCATTCCAAAATACTACGAATCCTGGGGATGGGAAGCTGGCCATTAAATGGGAAGGCCCTTATCTGATAGATTCCGAGGCAGGTAAGGGGGCATATTGGCTTGCCAACATGGAAGGTGAACTACTGTCGAGGCTGGAATGCAATCCACTTGAAGGCCTATTTCATGTAAGTCTGTTGTCCCAGAATATTGCATCCAAGGTATGTTTCCTAAACTAGTAAACTTTTCAAAGGTATTTGACTTATTCATTTTCTTATTTAGTTTACTTAATTACTTTTAGTCCTTGTTTGTTACTCTTTTGAAATTTGCTAACACTTGTGGTGAAGATATTTGAGATAAAGACAGGTATTGAACCCTGAATGCACAAGCCAGGGATGCTTTTCTCCTAAGCTAGAGATTGGCCATCTCTCATCCGTTTTGGGTAATTTCAGAATCCCTACTAAGGTTTGAAGATAATACGTCTTCCTTATAAGTTAAGCTTTGACGCCTCGCCAGTTGTGCACGATGGCTTGGTATGACCCAGGATTATGGGATCGGCCTGTTCTAACAGCATGGGCGACAACCTCATGATTTATGGACATAGCAAGTCCCGTAAGGTTTTTGATATTTACATATCAACTAAGGACACCCGAGGCAAACCCCTATATCGTCAACATGACATGAGGGTAGACCCTAGAATTCGCCAGTACCACAACGGGATTTACCCCAGTTCGCTGGATCGGAACTGGGCTTGACCCCAAGATCTATGGGCTTGACCCCAGGATTTATGGGCTTGACCGTAGGATTTATGGGCTTGGCCCTAGGATTTATGGGCTTAATCCCAGAACGTAAGGGTTTGATCTCAGTGCTTCGTGTTCAACCCCAGTATCTACAGGTTTACCTCGAAGGGTGTTTGATCTAATCCAGAAATTTATGGGATTACCCCAGGATTGTGACCTAGGATGGCATTTGATGCCAAATCCTATGTATTCGTTTTCGATTGGGTAATAGCTTACGATATTCTTGAATATGCAGGGAATAAACAAGAAATGGCCGAAGAAACGATGTGATCCTGCATTAAAAACTTCAATTACCCAGGGTATACCCCATGATGAAATATGTAAGGACCTACCTCCTATAACCTGTATGTTTTCTTTATGTCTCTTTATGCAGATCAAAATCATTCAACACATCGACAAATAGTTAAAGCATGGTAGTTATATTATAAAACCACCATGAGGTTGGAGCAAACCGTCCAACTACCCCACGGTGGGGCAAGTAAAAAACCGTAGGCATGGAGCCTACGGGTTGAACATTGTACGGCCGGGAAAAACGAAGGACCACGGGCTATTGAACGCTACCCGTGGCTGCTGCATCGGCAGCCGCTGCATCTCCTTCCTTGGTGGCTGCTTCCTTGCATGCTTCATCCTTGCCTGTTTCATCCTGCCACTCTGCTTCCTAGGTCCTGGCCTGATCCACCTCCATCTCTATGCTGGCTCCGGCTGCATGCAAGGCTGAATCCCCTGCATCCTTGGTCTCGTCCAAGTCAAAACCTCCGGAATAGTGCCGCCTAGCTCTCGCATCTTGTTCAGCCACATCCGGTGGTTCCATTTAGAGTTCTTGAACTTCAGATCCCTAGCATCCTTCACCATCTTAAGCCTGGCCTGCAACAGGGATACAAGGGCAGAGGCCCTGGATGTTTCAACAATATTAGCCATGGCAGCTTGATGATCAGCCCTCGCCTGCACCGCCTTCTTCTTGTTTTCAGATTTGAGCTTCACAACTCTGTTGTGAAAGAGCTTGGCTTTGGTGGCTATTAAACCCTGGATTCCGGCAATAAAACACCAGCTTAGTTTTATTGATATTCTTTGATAGGTTTAAACCCGAGGATGTCACTCATCTAGGGACTGCATATTTACTTTGCCTGACCCCAGCATGTACGGTAACCCAGCATGTAGGGGCATTCGTTACTAACAAATTTCCTTTGACTTTATTTGATCTTTAGTCAGGTACGAAGGGTCGAATAACGGTCATAAGGACTTGGTCAAGAGAAGAAACATGTGCAGAACAGAAGTCTCACCGAAGAACTCGGTCAATAACGGCCAAATGCCGTTAGAATGAAGATCCCAAGAATCACAGAATGTTAGTTAGGGACTTTGTGTATTTATACACGGCATAGGCTTTACTTTTACGACATACAATCACTTATACTCTCACTCACTCACTTAGCAACATACGCAAAATATTTTACTCAAACCAATATTCAGTGAAATAAACGGGCAACGTTTGTTATCGTTGCCAATGGGTTTTATTTTCCGGCGGCTCTTGGAGACCTCCAGGGGTTAAGGGCTTTTTCCCCTCAAAAATCTCGGTGTTCTTACTTGCATCCTGGGAATTCTTTGATTGTGTTTGCGTTAAATCTATTTTGTCCTTGAATTCAATCTGTTTTAATCAACCTAACGTATTCTACATCCAGGGCACCAAACTCAAAAACTAATTTGGTAACGAAATTGATCTAAGTAATTTTTAGCCAAAACAGGTTGGCATCCACCGTGGGGCAACTGCTGTCAATTTTCCTCAAACACATCTGCTCCTGCGAACACATCTACATCAACCAACACTGCCATTCCACCACCACCTCCAAGGTTCAGCACATCATCAACAAACACCGTAAATCACAACACCAGCCCATCAGTCAGCTATGGCTTCACGGGATCTGGACTTGGTGTAGAAATTTGGTAGTGGTCTCAAATGACGACTTCCTCACCATGTTTGCGAAAATGCAGCATTACATGGAACAACAACAAAAAGTGAACGAAGATATGATGGGGGGAAGTGGCAAGGTTGAGGTCGGAAGTAACAAATAGGGATCGGACTCCTGTGTCTCCAATTCGTCCCACTGCATTGAACTTCAACACCCCTAGAAACAGATCTAACCCTCCTGGAGATGTCATCTAATTGGATCAGGCAATCACAACTTTAGCTCTAGCTAACATACCCAGGATGTCAAATTTCAGAAAGTCTGTTGTGAATCCTGGGGGCACTACTGCCTAGGATGACGGTAACATCCTAAGAAACTCAAACCATAATCTTAATACTAACGAATTTGTGCAGGATACAGGTGTTAGCCCAGCAATAGCCAAAGAACTTAAGAGGTTTAAAGAGATGATCTCGAGTGTGCCTGGGGTGGTTTAGCCAATCCCAAAAGTAGCATGTTCGAGCCACAGGCTTTCACGATTTGCACCCTATTGATACATGGTTCCTGATCGTCATGTGAAGTATCGAATACAAGACAGTTTATTCAAGATATGTTCTGGCCGAATGTTGGCTGAACTCCAGGTTCGGACCCAGCGAACTTTGTCCGAACCTGAGGTTTGGACCAGCGGGGTTTGACATATATAAATAGTTGTCTTATGTTCAGTTTAGGTAGCTTCCGAGTTTTAGCTTCTAAGTGTATTCTGTGGTTCTCTCTGTGGTTAATACAAGTCTGATATGTATTTACTCTTGTGTTTCAACTCGTTATACATTGATTTTGTTACGACTAAGTAGACGATCCCCACGCTCACGCATTTTCAAGTGGTATCAGAGCATTTGGTTTGTTCTACTGGTCGGAAATCTCTGTTTTTCAAAATTTTTAGTCAAAAGTTCACATTTTACGAAAATGAGTATCATTTTGGAGTTCATTTGATCTTCTCGAGTGTGCTTTCCATCGAAAATCTACTTCTAGATTGTTTCTATTGAGTTTGTTTGTGCTTCTGTCGAAAATTCCAGTCAAAAACACTGAAAATCGAGAAAATGGTGTCGAGTGAACTAGGTCTCGTTTGAGGTTCGGACAACTTCGGAGTAACCGCTCCGAACTCGAGCTTCAGATGGAGTTTGGTGATATTCTAGTTCGGTGAGAGTTCGGTGAGGTTCGGAAAGTGTTTGGTCCGAGTTCGGATAGATTTCGGTCACCTTTCGGCACAAGTTCGGTCCAGGTTCTGTTTGATTGTCCGAAGGTCAGGTTCGGAGGGAGTTCGGCGAGTGTATGTTCGGACGAGGTTCGGAGTGAACAGTAACTTGTTCTTCATAATGTCTGATTTTCAAGTGTTCGTGGCTATTCAGAATTCGGTTCAAGCAACGATGCAAACTATGATGAATTATGATAATGAAATTGGAACAAGTCAGAAAGTTCCCAAATTGCTCAAGTTGGAAGATTATCATAGTTGGGTCAAATGATTTGAAGCTTATGTTGATACAAATGATATTGATATGTGGTTATCTTTTACCGAACAATATGTTTACCCAAAGGATGAAACTGGTGAACCTATTTTTCAAAGAAAAATGTCATCTGAAAAAAAGAAAGCATATCAAGCCGAAAAGAAGGCTTATGGTACTTTAACGATGGCTTTGCCTAAAGAGTTACCTCATCAATTTGCTAGTAACTACACATCGAAGAGTCTATGGGATGCTTTGGAAAAACGATGTGAAGGCAATGAGCAATACAAGAAAAGTCGCCAAAAAGTTTTAAAGAGAGAATTTGATAGCTTCAAGCATTAACAAAATGAAACAATTCCCAATCTGATTGCAAGATTCGCTCATCTGATGAGTGAAATGCGGTTGGAGAATCTTACTAAAGAAGAAGCTGATATGAAAGAAAACGTTTTGGAAGCTCTGATACCAACTGAAAAACCGTTTACGGATCGTTTCTATGGATGAGACGGAAGTTTTGTCATTGAATCATGTTGAATGATTACATAACGAAGGAGTATACAACGATTAAGCCCTGGGGGAGGTCGGACAGAACCTCCCCTCTCAACACACAGAAACAAGATGAAAACTTACAAAGAATTACAAAGACGAAACTATTTATACTTGAATAATCCTGTCCGAACCTGTCAAGTCCGAACTCCCTCCGAACTCCCTCCGAACTAGGAGTTCGGCCCAAGTTCGGTGACTCCGAACCTGGAGTTCGGCCTAAGTTCGGACCTCAGTTCTCGTCTCTGATAATTCAGTCTGTTTGACAATTCGAACAGTAACGGCCACACAAGGGTCATGCATCAACAAATTCCCCCTTGGACGTTACTGTCGAATCCAGACAATAATCTTCTAGCAATCTTCAGTCAGCTTGCTGCAGACATCTCTATCTTTAGCAAACTCCCCTTGACCGAATCATCAGGTAAGCAGGAAACAATTCGCATCTTGTACAATTTCCACAACCAATAAAATTCCCCCTAGCTTCAAGCACAACCATCCAATTGGAACCGGCATGTATGATAATGGTTCACTTCATAAGTTGTATCCGGAAATTGTAAAGACACACGAACATCACTGCATCTTGATAATAATCTTCAATCTTCACCGAAATTGTAACACATTCTGATCTTTATGAAAACAAACACAATCAGCATCTTCAATCATGGAAATTCCCCCTCAGCATCAAATCCATCCCAATATATTACTCCGGTAAACGTATATCTCGTTGCAGACTGGAATCTGACCAAGTCTTTCGACAACTCAAGAAAGTATCGGGCATATGACAGAGAGTTCCAAACCTTAACCGAAAACTTTGACGTATCAGTTCGCACAAACATCAGAAAACACCACCTTTCCATGAAGATCAAAAACCACCATCATCCCTGAACTGATTGCTTTTGAATATTCACTTTTTCAATTAAGGAACCTTGAAAGTTTTTAGGATCCCCAATTTCCCCCTAAACAAATGACATATTCAAATCTTCAATTTTCTATGATTCCAAACCCCGCATTCTTGTAGTGGAATGATAAACTCAAGTGGCCCGCAACGGAATCTTTAATCTCATTAATCTTCAGTTTGTGTAGAAAGATAATCTCCGACAAACGTTCCCAAGTAATCATAACCATGTCTCCGAATCTCTGTCCATCATCAGAAACACCCGTTCATGAATCTCTGTCCATCTTCAAGAACAATGACTACCCACAAACCCATTTCTTGAAATTCGATCACTAACTCGTAACAAATATCGTGATCTGGATTTTCTTCAAACATAACACCCCACAACTACCGAATCAAGGGTAAACTCGATAGCTGATCCGCTTCTTTGAAATTCCCACCTAACGGGGGTTCGGGGGCAGCGCCCCTGAGAAGCGGGGTCCAAGGGGCGGCAGCCCCTGGCGGGGTCCAAGGGGCAGAGCCCCTGGCTGGGATCGAACCTCCTCCGAACCACCTCCGCACCTGACCTTCGGAACCTCCGAACCTGGAGTTCGGAGCAGTTACACCGAACGTGGAGTTCGGCCGAACGCGGAAAAACGCACTAGATTCAGAATTTGATCGAATTTGAACATCCAGATGCTTCTGTTAGGTAAAAACATGACTCAGGAAGACTCGATTGATTAAAAACCAAACAGAAACACTTCCAATCACCCCTAACCGAAGATTTAACGTCTCGAAATGAAGAAAAACGATAGATTTCGACCATAGAAAGAGCCAACAGCTCTGATACCAACTGAAAAACCGTTTACGGATCGTTTCTATGGATGAGACGGAAGTTTTGTCATTGAATCATGTTGAATGATTACATAACGAAGGAGTATACAACGATTAAGCCCTGGGGGAGGTCGGACAGAACCTCCCCTCTCAACACACAGAAACAAGACAGAAAACTTACAAAGAATTACAAAGACGAAACTATTTATACTTGAATAATCCTGTCCGAACCTGTCAAGTCCGAACTCCCTCCGAACTAGGAGTTCGGCCCAAGTTCGGTGACTCCGAACCTGGAGTTCGGCCTAAGTTCGGACCTCAGTTCTCGTCTCTGATAATTCAGTCTGTTTGACAATTCGAACAGTAACGGCCACACAAGGGTCATGCATCAACAAAATCACTTCCTGCACAAATTCAGAATCCTGCGGTGTATCATGGTAAGAATGATGCTACTATGAATGATAGGAAGTCTAATATTCTTAGTTTTGCACCTCCTACAACATTTCTGCCAGGTAAATCTGAAACTCCTAGTTATTCTACTGGTTAACTGTGTTGATTTCTAGTTCTTCGACTCAAAGTGCATTGTCTGCTGAAATTGTCTATGATTTTCATGCTTTGATGTCTGCGTTAGTATCTTCATATTTTGGTGTTATCAGTGGTGTTGTGAGTAATGCTGAATTGGCAAATGAAGATTACGATCAAGTTGATTATGATCATTTGGAGGAAGTGGATCTGAACTGGCAATATGCTATGTTGGTTCAAAGAACGAAGAGATTTTTCAATAGAACTAGTAAGAAGAGGTTGAATCAGGATGTTAAGATTGGCTTGGACAAGTCAAAGGTGAAATGTTATAAGTGTTCCGTCTATGGTCACTTTGCACGAGAATGTCCAAGTTCAGCAGGCAATAAATTGAAAACTGGTCAACATGCACAATTAGTTTTTCATCCGTCAAATGAAGCTGATAAAGTTGAAAAGAAATCTGTTACTTTTGCTAATAATCTATCAGAAACGTTTTGGCATCCAGATGAATTTGCATGGAATGCGTATTTCAGTAGCTACAAAGAATCATGCTCCATTTAGCATCGCATTAACTGCTCGTCATGATGATGATGATAGTGTTTTGGCTGATTCTGATTCTTATTCAAGTGAATCATTGCTTCAAGAAGTTTTACCAAAGGTTATTGAAAGCTCAAAAGTTGAAAAAGTCAAGTGTATGGAATGTGAAAAATTGCAGAAGACGATTGCAAGTTTTGATCAACGTTCAAAAACTTCAACTGAAGAGATTGTTATGCTTAAGAAAGAGTTGGATGATTTTCAGAAGAAATATTATGAATTGGTCTATATTCATGAAGATGTTTTGAAAGAGAAGACACAATTGGCTGAAGAGTGTGAGAAAGCCAAAGCTGAAGCTTTAGATGCCATTCAAGATTTTGAGAATTTATTTGAGAAAAGTTATCCAGTTCAGCAAAAATATGAAAAGGCTAATGCTCTTATTGTTGAAACTGCTGCTACTGTTGAGAAGCTTCAAAACAAGATCTCTGTGCTTCAAGATGAGAATGCTCTTTATAGAGATAAGAATGAAGTGTTGACTAAAGATGTTGAGATTTATAAGAAAAAGAGAGAAAGTGTTCTTGAAGAGTTATTTGCTGAATGTGTGATCAGAAAACTGCAAGCTTATGAATATGATGATCTCAATGCAAAGTTCATCAAGACACAAAAGGAGGTGTTTGAGGCTCAACAGAAGATTAATGATTTGCAGTTGGAGATTTTGGAGTTAAAGCGGCAAGTTAAGAATTGTAATTTGTCACCAACATTGCTAAATTTCTTATACAAGAAGGATAAGAGTAACGAGAATTCAAAGAAATATGATGTTCACTTGGTTCCTCAACCAGTAGATCTACTTGAAGTGACTTCTGCTCCGATTGATCCAAAAGCTGAATTACATGATTATTCGAAATTTGCCAATCCACCCAAGAAAAAGAGGTCAAAGTCTAAAAAGAAGGACAAGCCTTTGGGTGATGCTCCAAAATATATCTCAAAGTCTGTTTCGCTGGAAAATGAAAAGGTCTTTGATAAGGTTGCTTCATGTTCTTCATCTACAACCGAAGACGACAAAGTTTTGATTGAAAAGAACAAGCTGAAGGATATCAAAGCCAAATTCACTAGCGAAGTTAAGGCAAGAGAAGCTTCGGGTTCTTCTTCCAATTCTTCAAAGAATCAAGGATTCAAACACAAAGGTTTGGGTTATGAAGTGAAGGAAGAACCAATTCAAGCAAAGAAACCAGTGAAAGCTGCAAAGAAATCACCTCCTCAGAAGGAATTTTCTTATTATTCTGGAAGGTCATCATCATCACAGAGTCCATCTCCTAGGTATGACTCTTCTGGTGATTTCTTTGATAATTTTGATTCTGAGCATTCATCTCGTTTTCAAAAATCAAAACGATTTTCAAACATTTTTTGGGAAAGACTTTGTTATGCATGTCGTCAACCGGGACAACTTGCTGCTGATTGTCTGACGACTGCATATATTCATAATACTGCCAAGTATATGGGTAACAAAGGTCAATTTTTTGATGAACCATGGTCCTCAAAGATTAGATCAACTTGTAAATCGTCTTGGTCTAAACCAAGTATGTCGGTTGAATCTGATTCAGGTTCTGATCAAATTAAAAATTTTACAAATTTGGAAACCAAAGGTCAATAACGACTATGTGGAAGACACCGGGCGACCCGACGCTGTTGAATCGGGTCGATCCCAAAGCGACTAATGGTTTATTTGGTGCCCAGCAGATATTTCAGGAAGATCTTTCGGTGATTGGAAAATTGCTGATTGTGGAATATCTATGCTAACTTAAACTGAAATTCACAATCAAATTTTTGTGTTTTAAAAAAAAAACTATTCTGCAAGTATTCGTGTTGGTTGATCAATTTTTCTTGTTCTCACTCCGTCTACGTTTGAGGGGGAGTTTGTTATTGCAAAAATCCAAAAATCGTGTCTTGTTTTTTAAATCGTAAAAAGGAAAATCTATAAATATAGTTGTCATTTTTAGGGGGAGAAATTTGAAAAAGACAAAAACACTGAAAAATTCAAAAAGCCAAAAACATGGAAAAATGAGAAATTGTATCCGACATGATTGGGAAATGATGGTACATTGGCTTACATTTTCTGACTCATGGATAAAATAGATGAAAAAGCCATAAGACCATTTGATCGATGTGTAAGGTAGGCTCGGCAAATCAGAAAGTATTCAAATGTGATATACACTAAATCTGATGCTTGACCTAGTGGACAACATCTTGATGCATATCTCACGATATATGAACGAAAAGATATGTAAAAAATAAAATGAGAAGTCACTGTGTATACATGTGTTCATTCTGCAAAGATTTAAACTTGTTTGATTTTCTTTATTTTGTCAAACGATCGGACTTTCTCTGCATGCTCACAAGGCCGACCTGATTGTTGTTCGTTTGATTTTCTGCTTTATTTTCTTTGGTGTTTCGTATAACTCATCGGACTTTCTCTGCGTGTTCACAAGTCCGACCAGATTGTTGTTGAGTTATACAATTTCAACTTTTTTATTTTCTTATTTTGTTAAATCCGAGGCCTTATCTGCGTATCGAAAGATCGACCTTAAAGTAGACGATTTAACGTTCTTATTTCTTTTTGCATGGAACACAGTTGACTATATCATATATATATTCATTATGTGATTAAAATCACAAGTGAAATCACAAAAATGTGATGAACAAAACATATCTGAGTATGTCTGATAGTGTGGGGTACACTGGTCAATGCAAATTTAATCAATACCTTAACATATCTAGATGTTATGAGTATGATTGTGCCAGAGTTTAACGTTGGACAAATTATACCTGCAATCGGCATGGCTTATGTGCTATAATAATCGAAATTGAAATGTAGTTCAGCATGTTATGTTCAATATGATCCCAAGTTGTGATCTTTCTCGCAAAAGACAAAAATAGTGTCTGGTTCTGTATTGTATTTACATTTAATATCAAAAAAATACCAAAAATATTTTAGGTGTGTTTTGATATGAAAGGAACATTGTATAAAAACTCTGTTGCATGTACATACCTAATATGCTTGGAAGATGACGAAGCTAGGAAGTACTCAAAGACATCCATGAAGGCGACTATGGAAATCACACAGGGGGCATGTCTCTAATGTCTAAAATCCTAAGAACAGGCAACTTTTGGCCATCCTTGAGAAAGGACTCCCAGAATTTTTCCCTCAAATGTGATGCTTGTCAGAGACACGCCAACATTCCTCACCAACCTGATGAACCCTTGTATCCTATCCCTGCATCCTGGCCCTTTATGAAATGGGGAATGGACATCCTGGGAAAGTTACCCATGGCCCCAGAAGGAAAAGTCTTTATGTTAGCAATGACTGATTATTTTTCAAAGTGGATAGAGGCTGAAGCATGTGTCAAAGTCAGGGAAAAAGAAGTCATTTAATTCATCAAGAGGAGTATCATAACAAGATTTGGCATACCTTTTAAAACAGTATGTGATAATGGATCTCAATTCATTAGCAAAAGGACTACTGGATTCTGTGAGAGTTCCGGGATAAAAATGATAACCTCTACACCAGTGCATCCTCAGGCTAATGGCCATGCAGAGTCTAGTAATAAGATCATTATCAACAATTTAAAGAAAAGGCTCAAGTAGAAGAAGGAAAAACGGGCAGAAGAATTACCATTAGCATTGTGGGCTGATAGGACTACATCCAAGAATGCCACAGGCCAGACCCCATTTTCCTTGGTATTTGGTACAGAGGCGGTCATTCCAACAAAAATGGTGGTCCCAACATTCAGTGTTATCACTGAAACCCAGAATGTAAATAACGAGTCCTTGACGGACGACCTTGATACCGTGGATGAGATGCGAAAACAAGCTGCTTGGAGAATGGCCGCATATCAACAAAGAATCTCTAAAACATATAATAAAAATGTAAGTATCCAAAGATTCAAGGTAGGAGACTTGGTTCTAAGGAAAGCATTTCAGAACATGATGAATCCAGGGGATGGCAAGTTAGCCCCTAAATGGGAAGGCCCCTACTTGATTGACTCAGAGGCAGGAAAGGAGGCATATTGGCTTGCCAACATGGAAGATGAATTATTACCAAGACCATGGAATGCGATTCACTTGAAGAGCTATCTTATGTAAGCTTAGTACCCCAAGATGTTGTGTCCCAGGTATGTCTCCTAATTAAGAAATTGTTCAAGGTATTTGTCTTATATTTTTTGTTATTACATACTTCCATTTTATTCTTAATTTTATCACTCTCTATAAAATCTATTAACTCTTATGTGTAAGAAACTTGAATGGAAACGGGTACATGACCCTGGATGCATGAAGCCAGTGATATATTTCTCCTAAGTTAGAAGATGACCATCTCTCCTCCGTTCAAGGTATCCAGCATGCCTTCTAAGGTTTGAGGGGATATCAACTCTCCTACGTTTGAGTAATCGCCTGTAGCGCACGGCCCCCACCTGTAGTGCAAGTTAACCCACATATTGGACCCAGGATTATGGGATCGACCTGTGTTAACAGCATGGGTGACAACCTCATGATTTATGGACATATAGGGGTTCCCTAAGGTTTTTGGTTTTTTCACACCAACATAAGACACACGAGTTAATAACCTAGTTCGCTGGTTCAGATCGAGGTGGACCCTAGAATTTGCCAGTACGGCACCGTGCATGACCCTAGTTCACCGGATCGGCACCGGGTTTAACCCCAGGATTTTTGGGTTTAACCCCAGGATTTTTGGGCTTAACCCCAAGATTTTTGGTTTTACCCCAGGATTTTTGGGCTTGACCCTATGATTTTTGGGTTTGACCCCAGGATTTTTTGGATTGATCCGAGGATTTATTGGGCTTTGCCCCAATTATTAAAATTTATTCCTAACATGTGCAAGATCTATCTAAGTGATTATGACCTAGGATGGCATGGTAATGCCAAATCCCAGGGTTTCGATATCGGTTAAGTACAACTTAGGTTATTACTAAGCATTTTGACGCATAAATGCACTAAGGATAGAAGAAATCATTTATTTGCACGGGGGATCCAACATTCAGGGTACACCCCAGGATGTAGAAGGTACAATTTATTTTGTTTAACTTGTCTACCAAACTTGTACATTTACTTGTGCAGGAAAGATAAAATTATCACACGAGTATGTAGGAGAAAAGCAGTTATATATATATATATATATATATATATATATATATATATATATATATATATATATATATATATATATATATATATATATATATATAACCACCCCTTGGTCGGAGCAATGTGTCCAACCACCTCAGGGGGGTTCAAGTCAAAACCATAAGTATCTAGCCTGTTGGTGGAACATTGTAACACCGGGAATCAAACCTCCGGCAACCATCACAAAAGAAACATCTAAAAAGTTTCACATAAAACAGGAAGAAAGAAAAAGGACCACGGGCTATTGAACAGTACCCATGGCTGCTGCGTCGACAGCCCCTGCATCTCCTTCCTTGGTGGTTTCTTCCTTGCCTGCTTCATCCTTGTCCGCGTCAGCTTGCCCCTCAACATCCTGGGTCTGGACCTGATCCACCTCCATTTCACTACCGCCACCAGCTGCAACCAAAGCTGAACCCCCTCCATCCCGGGTCTCATCCAAGTCAAAGCCCCCAGGGACGGCACCACCCAGCTCTTGTAATTGGTTCAGCCATAGCTGGTGGTTCCACTTTGGGTTCTTGAGCTTCAACTCCCTAGCCCCCTTCACCATCTTGAGCCTGTCCTACAGCAAAGATACCAGGGCCAAAACCTTAATTGTTTCAACAACATCCGCCATGGCAGCATGGTGATCTGTCCTCATCCAAACCGCCTTCTTCTCATTTTCAGTCATGAGCTTCACGACTTTATCATGTAAAAGCTTAGATTTGGTTGTCTCCTTGTTGGTCTGGGTGATTTTCGTCTCGGCAAAAGCTTCAGCCTCGGCTGCTCGCTTTTCAGTAGCGGACAGGAGGTCCAGAATGTGGGAGGTAGCCTGGGACAAAACGAAATTCAGGGTCAGAATCGATAAAACGTGTTCATAACAACATAATGATTATCTGGTGGATGAGGGATTCGCTCGCTGTAGCTGAGAGATCCGAGATGCGACTGGGAGCAACATGAGTGGTAGCAGCAGCACTGGACCCTCTGGGCTTCCTTTTTGTGCCCGAGGCCCTGGATTGCGGAATCTTGGTGAGTGGGGTGGGCTCCGTCTTCAGGGATCCAAGAACCAAAATGTCGTCCTTTGCGCCAATTCCGGAACTCAGGGTAACATCCATATCATCAAGATCGAATTTAGGGGCAGTAGCTGAAAAGAAAACCCCTGAATGTCAAACAACGGATATAAGCGAAATACCAAAATATGTAATCCAGGGGTACTTATAGCTCGACATGCTGGGGGTATGGTAAGAAGCAGCGGAAATCTCGTCACAGCAGAAGGAACGCTCGGATTCATGGATGCTCAAAAACTTCTCCAAGTTAGCCTCAGACTCTTCTTCTTTAGGGCTGATCTCCAAGAAACTAGGCACTGCATAAACAAACATCCAAGGTCAGCAATTTAATAAATACATATTTTAACCCTAATTTCTATGACAGGACTTCCTACCCTTGACAATCCACCTATGAGGAAGTTGATCACCTCCTAGGATACTCGAACGCTTCATGAAAAAGAATCAACCTCTCCATTCTTCCCGTTGGGTTACGCTGATTATCAACTACAGGTCTTTTGTGAGGGATTTAAACAGGAAATGGTTCGATCCATGAGATTTTAACTCGTATACCTGATCCAACTCTGGAAAACCGATCAGGGGCTGGAAAGAATGGTTTAGACGATCAAGGGTACCCAGGATGCGGCAAACCATGGGAAGTGTTTGGGCATAAGAAAGACCGGTGGCTTCAAAAAACTCGGCGACCAGGCCGGAGAAAGGATAGGTAAGTCCAATGCTGAAAGGGGCCACAGGGAAGCAACCCAGGTGTGGGACGCGAAATCCGACCTCAACCTGGGGTCGAATGGTCAAATCTCGGCAGAAGCAGGAAGTAGCCCAAAAACTTTAACGAAGGGAATGTCGGCATCGCCGAAGCTTCATGCTTATATTTCAGGGGTTTTGAAGGTATTTTTGGTCCAGGAAATCTTTGATTCCCGTAGGGGTAACCACAGACTTAGAATGGATGCGCTTTTAGTCATCGTGAGACTGAAAAATTGAAAGCTAGAAGAGAGGTGTACGTGATCGGAGAATGCAGTTGGAACGATGGAGATAAAGATCGCTTTTCTCTCTAAGGAAGTGGGTAAAACTGATTTAGAGAGAGGGGTATTTAATGGATGGAAGTTACAGGGGTGAAAAGACGTGGGTAACGATCATGGAGGGTCAACTCCTAAACGAGTGAATCAGATTGAACTAGCTTTGATGAGTCATCGCTATTTGAAAATACACAACTTTGAACTCTTATCCACAAGCTGTGAATTTTGGGGAAATTGTTATACCCTGGATCCCGGCCTCAGTATTACTTATATTTTTTGACAGGTTTATACCCAGGATGTCGCACATCTAGGGACTGCATATTAATTATGTCTGATCCCAGCATGTACGGTAACCCAGCATGCAAGGGCATAATGACTAACCGAATTTCTTTAACTTTGTTTGATCTTTAGTCAGGCACGAAGGGTCGAATAACGATCTTGAAGACTTGGTCAAGGGAAGAAACACTTGCAGAATGAAAGTCTCGCCACCAAACTCGGTCAATAACAGCTTGAAGCCGTTGGAATAAACATCCCAAGGATCTCGGAGTTATAGTTAGGAATTCTATGTATTTAAATGCGGTTTAGGAGTTTATTTTACACACTTACGAACACTTGTATTCTCACTCACTCACTTAGTAACAACCGCAATCTATTGTACTCGAACTTATTTTCAATTGAATGCGGTTTAGGCTTCATTTGTGTTATTAACTTTCTTAATCGATTTCGCAACTAAACTTACATGTTAACTCAGGATTACGGCTTTTGTCCCTGGAATTCAGCTGTTATCCCACCAGGATTTTTACAATCCATTTTCATACATTAATCCTAGGCACCAAACCTCACAATCTAATTTGGTTCAATTCTTACTAATTTTGTTTGAGTAATTTTTAGCCAAAACAATTTGGCGCCCACCGTGGGGCAATTGGTGTCAATTTTTTGTCAAACTCTTTTCAGATTTGTCTTAAACCTGATTTTTACCAAAATCTATCAAAAAATGTCGACACAAATGAACACCTAGAATGTCTCGGTTTCCGCTGTAACTGCTTCAACAACTGGAGTTGCCCAACCAGGTCCGAGAACCAGTATTACGACAAGTGGAGTCACTTCATCGGCTCCAGGGTTTAATGCCTCAACTTCAGCTACGCGCAGTGACGGACCGATAGTCAACCATGAAGTGATCGAAACTGAAAACATCCCAAATGACCCTGTCTTAATATCTGACACTGATATCCTAGCCACGTTCGGTAAATTGGAGTGCCACATGGAACTCCAACAGAAGGTGAACCAGGAATTCATGGCCCAATTGACGAGCTTGAGATCAGAGTTACCCAGGGCCACGACGGCTCAGCCGTCGCCACTCGACCCTAGAATTCTGAATTTCAATACCCTTGGAAGTAATTCCAGGGTACATGAAGGTGTCGCCCCACTGATCTGGAGATCAACATCCTTCCCTACTCAAATGGCCCATGTTGATTTATCCAGAATGACTACCATCAGAGAACCAGTCATTAATCCTGGGACAAACATACCCAAGGATATCGGTAACACTCCTCAAACTTTCACCCATTATGCTAATACTAATAATTCAGTGCAGGATTCAGGGATCAGCTCATCAGTGGAGCGAGAAATCCAAAAACTCAAGAGAATGATTTCAAGTGTCCCAGGAGTTATGCAGCCTATCCCTGAAGTTGGACCAGCAAGTCATAGAGTGTCCAGGTTTGCTCCACCAATTTGTGACGTGGAGATACCCAAAAGGTTTCAAACTCCCAGCATGAAACCTTATGATGGCACAAAAGACCCTGAAGAACATGTGGCATAGTATTGTGAAAGAATGGAGGTTATCTATATGCCCCCTGAAATTAAGGAGGCATGCCTATGCAAAGGATTCGGATCTACCTTGACAGGAGCAGCCTTGAAATGGCTCTTGAATGTTCCCCCTTACTTTATTACTTCATTTTCGCATTTAATCAATTTATTTAACAATCAATTCTCTTGCAGCCGCAGATTTGAAAAACTAACAAGTGATTTGTATAGGGTGACCTAGAATGCAGGTGAAACCCTAAGGAATTTCGTTAGCAGGTTTAGCAGAGAAGCCTTGGAGATACCAAACATGGACATGGCGACTGCAGTCCAGGCCTTCAAGATGGGAATCAACAAAGATTCACCATTCTACCAAGATCTAGTCATGAACCCGTGTCACAACATGGACGAAGTCCGTCACAGGGCCATACGCTTCATCAGGCTGGAGGAGGACAAACAAATCCTGGGAAAGGGTGAATCCTCCCCAGGAATCAACAGCTCCAACAGAAAATCAGAATCCTCACATCCTAGGTCACAGCGATCTAAGCCATACTCAAGGCCCGATGAACAACGAGTGAATAGTGTGGACCAGGATGAAGAGGAAGAAGAATATCCTTCCCTTAATGATTATTGCTTTACTACTGATATTTCTGGTGTTATGTTTGCTATGCAGGACCTTGGAGACAAAGCAAGGTGGCCCAAGAAGAACGATAAACCGTCTACTTGGAAGGATAAGTCCAAGTGGTGTGCCTACCATGAAGACTTTGGTCACCAGACCGAGGATTGCATGGCCTTGAGAAGAGAAATAAGCTATCTACTTGGGAAGGCTACTTGAAGGAGCTTCTGGGAAAGAAGAAGGACAAGTCCAGGGAACAGAACCCAAAATCCAGGGATAGTGGTGAAAGGGCCCAGGATTTTGGACATTCTGATGGCCGTCTTGAAAGGGCATCCTCACCGCCTCCAGATGCCAAGGTAATACACTTTATTTCTGGTGGTTCTGATATTTGTGGTACCTCCTATTCTGCAGCGAAAAGACATGCCAGGGAATCCAAGTCAAAGAGAGAGGGAAGACCCAGGAAGAGCTCTGTTCAACCTGATGTCAAGGAAATTACATTCGGGGAAGACGATAAACGTGATGTCATAGACCCTCATCATGATGGGTTGGTGATAACACTTCACATCGCCAACAACGTTTTGAAGAGAATCTTGATTGATGGAGGCAGCTCAGTAAATATAATCCAGTTAGAGGCCTTGCAGAAGATGGGAATTTCACATTCAGAGATCATCTCAAAATCCACGGTACTCATGGGTTTCAGTGGCGAAACAAAGAATACCCTGGGTGAAATCAAGCTTCCGGTCTACATAGAAGGGCTCAATTCAGTTCAGCGTTTCTGTGTGATGGACGCACCATCAGGGTACAATGTAATCCTGGGTAGACCCTGGATTCACGACAACAGAGCTGTACCCTCGACGTACCATCAATGCGTGAAGTTGCCGACACCATGGGGTGTGATCACAGTCCACAGCGACCAGCAAGAAGCCAAGGAGTTTTACACTACGTCAATGAAAATATCCTCCAAACAAAGACAAGGATAGCAATTAAAGAAAAAGGCCCGGGAAACCCTGGAAGCGAGGGAGCAAGACGTCAAAGCTATTGAGCTAGATCCTTCAAATCCAGGGAAGAAAGTCTATATTGGAACTAATATTCCAGGGCCAATAGAGGAACAGTTAATATATCTGCTTGGAATTGATAACTCTTTCAGGCCCATACGACATGACAGGTATTTCTAAATCCGTTAATATATATGCTTGGAGCTAGATCCTTCAAATCCAGGGACTAGAAGTCAACCTTCGCTTGGTCCCATGACGACATGACAGGTATTTCTAAATCCGTTATTACACATAATCTTGGAATTGATAACTCTTTCAGGCCCATACATCAAAAGAGAAGAAAATTTGCACTAGAAAAGAACATCATAATCCAGGAGGAGGTCGATAGACTTCTAAAGGCTAGGATGATCAGAGAAGTGAAGTTTCCCAGGTGGTTAGCCAACGTGGTGGTAGTAAGTAAGAAAAACGGTAAATGGAGGGTATGCGTAGATTACACGGACCTGAACCGTGCATGCCCGAAAGATCCATTCCCACTACCTCACATAGATTCCATGGTCGATGCAATGTCAGGCCATGAAATTTTGACTTTCATGGACGCTACCTCAGGATTTCAACAGATCCAGATGGAACCCCAGGATCAGGAAGATACGGCATTCATAACACCAACAGGTATATATTGATATATAGTTATGCCCTTTGGACTAAAAAATGCACGGGCAACATACCAGAGATTGGTCAATATGATGTCAAAGAAAAACTGGGGGACACGATGGAGGTGTATATCGACAACATGGTGGTGAAATCCAGGGTCATTAGCAACCATGTCCAGGATGTTAAGGATTCCTTTGACATCTTGGATAGATACAACATGAAGCTAAATCCATAAAAGTGCCATTTCGGAGTTGGAGCAGGCAAATTCCTGGGATACATGGTAACCAAAAGAGGTATAGAGGCAAGTCCAGAACAGATCGGGGCAATTGTCAACCTACAACCACCATCCAGCACCAAGGATGTCCAAAGGCTTACAGGTAGAATTACTGCCCTGAATAGATTTATCTCAAAATCCTCGGAAAGATGCAGGGAATTCTATGACATCTTAAAGAAGAATAAGAAATTCGAGTGGAAAGAAGAGCACGAGAAGGCGTTCCAGGATTTAAAGACATATTTGTCCACGGCACCCTTGCTGATGAAGCCCAATCCAGGGGAGCCCCTGTCCCTGTATCTAGTAGTTTCCAGGAATACGGTAAGTGCAGTCCTAACCAAGGATGCAGAAGGCCAGCAACATCCTGTTTATTACGTAAGTAAAAGTTTACTTGATGCTGAATCCAGGTACTCACACCTTGAAAAACTTATACTAGCCCTAAGTATGGCATCTACTAAACTTAGACATTACTTTGAAACTCATACAATTCATGTTAGAACTAATTACCCTATAAAGTCTGTTTTGAGAAAACCAGAAATGTCAGGACGAATGGCTAAGTGGTCGGTGAAGCTAAGTGCGTATGATCTGATCTACGAGGCCAGAACAGCTATAAAATCCCAGGCTCTAGCTGATTTTGTGGTTGATTTCAGCACTGACATACAACAAGAGGCAGACCATGAATTCCAGCAGCTCCAACAAGAAGAAATTTCAGGGTACTGGACTTTGTTCACTGATGGAGCATCAAATGTCAGGGGTACAGGCCTAGGAATCATACTGAAATCGCCACAGGGGGACATAATACCCCAGGCTGTTAGGTGTGGATTCCAGGAAACTAACAATGAAGTCGAATATAAGGCCCTAATTGCTGGGTTGCACTTAGCACATCCAGGTATATGTTGACTCTCTTCTTTTAGCTTAACATTTTAATGGATCCTACGCAGCTAAAGGAGAAAAGTTGATCAAATACTTGGAGGTGGTAAAAAGAATGTCCCAGGATTTTCAAAATTTTAATATTCAACAAGTACCAAGAGAGGAGAATGCTGAAGCAGATGCATTGGCAAACTTAGGCTCAGCATTCAAGGCACTTGAAGACACTCATATTCCTATAATTCATATACTAACACCAGCTATAGACCAAGGTACAGATACCCAGGATTCTGATATAGCAGATAAAATCCTGGTATCTAGTACCCAGGATTGTTCGACTCAGAAGGAACCCTGGACCAGACCAATTATTCAATATTTGCAGGATGGTACTATTCCAGAGAATGAGAAAGATGCCCGTGCATTCAGAGTAAGAGTAGCCAGGTACGTGATTATTAAAAACATATTATATAGGAAATTTTCGCAGGTGCATATTTGAGATGCTTGGAGGAGGATGAGGCCCATGAAGTCCTCAAAGATATCCACGAAGGTGATTGTGGAAATCATACAGGGGGCAGGTCCTTGATGTCCAAGATTTTGAGAACAGGATATTATTGGCCCACCATGAGGAAGGATTCCCAGGATTTTTCCCAGAAATGTGACGCCTATCAAAGACACGCCAATGTACCTCACCAGCCTGCAGAGCCATTGTACCCAATTCCAGCATCCTGGCCCTTCATGAAATGGGGGATTGACATTGTTGGGAAATTACCCAAGGCCCCTGGAGGAAAGGTATTCATGCTAGCTATGACAGATTATTTCTCAAAATGGATTGAAGCCAAGGCTTACGTTCAAGTCAGGGAGAAAGAAGTCATATCCTTTATTAAAAGAAACATTTTGACAAGATTTGGGGTGCCATCCGAGATTGTTTGTGATAACGGGTCCCAATTCATCGGAAGAAGAACCACAGGATTCTGTGAATCCTGGGGCATAAAAATGATAACATCAACACCAATAAATCCTCAAGCTAATGGCCAGGCTGAATCAATCAACAAAATTATAATAAACAACTTGAAGAAGAGGTTGAAAGAGAAGAAGGGAAGATGGGCAGAAGAATTACCCTTGGCACTATGGGCAGATAGGACCACATCCAAGAACGCCATAGGCCAAACCCCATTTTCCTTGGTCTTTGATACTGAAGCAGTTATCCTAACTAAAATGGTGGTCCCAACATTAAGGGTCAGTTCTCAGAACCAGGATTCGAATGATCAGTCCCTGGTTGAAGACTTAGATACTTAGGACGAACTAAGAGATCAAGCAGCTTGGAGGATGGCAGCTTATCAACAAAGAATTTCCAAGACTTATGACAAACATGTGAGGATCAGAAGGTTTAAAGTGGGAGATCTGGTCCTTAAAAAGGCATTTCAGAACACAACAAATCCAGGGGATGGGAAGTTGGCTCCTAAATGGGAAGGCCCCTACCTGATTGACTCTGAGGCTGGTAAGGGGGCATATTGGCTAGCTAATATGGAAGGAGAACTATTACCAGGTATGTATTTGATTTTAAATTAATGCTGCAAATCCAGGTCAGTTCCTCTCACTTAATTTATTTCGTTTATCCCTTTATATGTTTTACCTTCATTATTTATTTATTAACATCTGTTACGTATTACATTTTATTTTGAAATTGTTATTCAACATCTCGAATTCGCTAAGATCTATGTTTCCCCCAGAATCCATGGTATCCCAGGATTCAGGGTACCAAACATGCAGGATATTCAAAAATTCAAGATACATGGAACAAAGCCTACTCGAGATACCCTAACTCGACAACAATCAGCGTATTTCTCCTAAGTTTGAGATTGGCCATCTCACTTCCGTATGGGTAAGGCCTAAACCCATTCCTAAGGTTTGAGGATTGAGCATCCTCCAATCGAATATGGGCTACCACGCCTCGCCCGGGACGCACGTGGCAATTTTTGCCTCGCCCGAGACGCACGTGATCTAAGTATGAAACCCTGGGATTGTGGGATCATCCGTGTTTAAGCATTGGTGGCAACCTCCCAATCCAGGGACATATGCGGATCTCCTAAGGTTTAAAATGATTAACGCGTTTTCAAGATGGATTGGTGCTAACGTACCAACTTAAGACTCCAAGGACATGCCCTAGCCAGTCAGTACGACTAAGAGGAAATCCCTAGTTCGCCAGTACGGCACCGGGCATGACCCCAGAAATAACCTAGTGACCCAGGGTCATAATGGTTAAAACCTAAGTAAATTAACTACTTGGCTAGTTAATTCTAATTGATATGCTTATGTAACAGGAAACATTCTCAAGACTACCGAAGCTACGAGGAAACCTAAATCCTGGGGGCAACCCAGGAATTCTAAGGTAAACCCTTGAATAATTCTACAGAACAGCAAATGTTTTTCAAGTATTTCAAACACAATTATGGAAGCTAAAGCAAAACATATTAAAATAAAAAAAAGGGCCACCCTGGGTCCGGGAAAGACTCCGGCCACCCCAGAGTGGGAGCATGTCAAAACCCTGGATTCTAGATCCAGGGGTGGGGCATATTGTTTTAAAACCGGGAAACATCAACCAGTATACCATCACAAACAAAAAATTAAAATTGTTTTCAAAAACAAACATAAAAACAGGAAAAAGACGACCAGCAACCTTCAAGCATCATCCTGGGTCATCTCCTTCGCTTCCTCCTCCTCCGCCGCCTTCTCCGCCGCCTTGGGGTCCTGGGCCGGCTGCTCTCCTCCCTGGGCTGGTCGATGTCCATGGCATGACCAGCGGAGCCCTTGGATGGGGTGCCTTTGCTGGATCAAGGGCCAGCTTTAGGGTCACACCCTGCGGGGATGGTAGCGCCTAGGTTGCGCAACTTGTTTGGCTAGTCGGACACATCCCACTTGGGGTTCTCCAGCCCCAGGTCCCTGGCCTCCTTGGCCATCTTCAGCCTGCATTGAAGGAGAGATACAAGGGCAATCCTTTTGCCCTCCTTTTCCTTCACGACCAGGGCAGCCTCATGCTCAGCCCGCACCTCAACAGCCTTCTTCTCCAGCTCCTGCACCAGCCCCAGGTTCTTATCAGCAATGATCTTGGTCATGCTCAATTCCTTCTTCAGGGTGGCGACCTCCTTCCTGGCCAAGGATTCAGCATCCTGGGCACGCTTCAGCGGCCTGGACCAGCTCAAAGAATCGCCCAGCAATCTGCATGCAAAGGTAAGTTAATTAACAATTTAAACTCTGAATGGACTAACTATGCAGGAAAATTCAGGGGTACCCAGGATTTACTTACTTGGTGAGAAGAAGCCTCAGCATGTGAGAGTAGCCCAGCAGCATCCATGTTCTCCAGGGGATGCAGTGATATGGCGGAGCTGGTGGCCCTGGTTTTGCGCTTGGTGCCCGAGGTCTTGGAGGGAGGAGCTTTGGGAACCGATGGAGGCTCGGATTTTACCGTGGCCAGGACTTGGAAGTCATCATCACCTAGCAGATAGGCGTCCAGATCCACCTCTTCAAGGTTCACAGGAGCAGCAGCAGCTAAGAAACAAAAAGCATAAAAAGTTAGCAGAAACCAGGGAAATTCCTAGGTCTAAAAGGCAGTGTCCCAGGATACTTACAACTCGACATGCTATGGGAGCAGGAAGAAGCAACTTGATCAGGGTCAACCTTGAACTCGCGATCCACTTCAGTGATGGTCAAGAAGGTCTCGAACCTCTCGAACGTCCTTGGATTTACAGGGCCGATGGAACTCAAGCTAGGCACTGCAAAACAGAAAAATTCAAGGTCAGTTTTCATTAAACATGTATATTAAAAATTGAAACCCTAATTCCTAATGCAGGTGAGGACCTACCCTCTACTCTCCACCTAATCGGAAGATCCATTCCTCCCGGGATGGTCGACCTCTTCACAAAGAAGAACCTCCCCTTCCATTCTTCATGGTACGAAGCCCGAGGAATCATCTGAGTACCTTTGTTCAGAGCCTTGAACAAGTATCTGTTGCTGCCATGGGACTTCAGTTCATAGCCCAGGGACAGCTCAGGCAACCCAACCAGGGAATCAAACTCCCTGTTCAGGCGGTCAAGGGTACCCAGAATTCTCCAAGTGTTTTGGTCAAAAAATTCACAAAGGAATTTCGTATTCCAAACTTAGAATGTGAGGTAGTGTGCTTGTTAATATGTTCGAAATGTAAAACTGAACACAAGGATGTAACGAGGGAAAAATCCAGGATTCTTCGAGTTGCCTCTAGGAATCCTAGCAAAAAAACCTCGGGAGCCGGCCTGAAGAGCCCGCTACCACACAATTTTATTGATAGGAAACTGAAAATTACAAGTGTTTTGGAGGTTTGATCGATCAGGCTAAGTGTTACAGAGATTGTATGCTATCAGAGCTAAAGTGTGAGTGAGTTGTGTGTTCCCTAAGTCGATCAAAACCTCTATTTATATAGTTACAAGGTAATAACCGAAAGTGCTAAAAATAAGGGATTCCATTCCTAAGTCTTTGTGAACGTTAGGAATCAGTTATGGCACGTTCCTTAATGCTTGACCTGGTCTTTAGCCTTCATTTACACGTCCATTTAAGCCTGCAATTAATTAGGACACGTGGACAATTGAAACGGTTAGTCGATAACTGCATTTCAGGATACCGAACCTGTCAGGATACTGAACCACTTGAGCTTCCGGCAAGGATCCTGAAATAAAATAACCAACTGTCCTATATTTTAGGGATTCTCCCCACTGAGTCAATATGAACGTTGTGGACCACTTAGTCCACGTTCTATAGTATTTGTCCGAGTCTTTAGGCTTGTTTTACACGTTTTCTTTACCTGCAAGCAAATAAATACGAGGAACAACATTAGCGGTTAGTCGATAACCGTAATTCAGGATGCCCGAACCTATCAGGATTCTCAACCCGTCTGAGGATACTGGACCACTTGAGCTTCCGCCGAGGATCCCGAAATATCAGCCCAAACAATTGCCCCTGAATTTTGACAGTTGTCGACCATGAAGACGGCTGTGAAAATTCAAACTCTTGAAATAATTACGGAGGTGACTCGTTAGCTCCTGATTTGATAGTGACGCAACTTCTCATGAGACTTCTCCATAAATAACCCTGGATTACCGTCGGAACCTTCTCGATTTCTCTTTTTCTCCAGGTCAGCTCCCTCCCTTTTCTTTTTGATTTTCTTCCGCGATCAAGGCCAATGAAGCAGATGCTGAAGGCTTCACTGCTAAGGCTTGAATGCAGCTACCTAGAAAGGAACTCTGGAGGAGCTTGGGGGTGCTGAGAAACTGGAGTTACCCCTTTTGAATTTCCTGCATGGTTAATACTAGTATCCGACTTTCTTTATCATGGTGTGTTTGCCCCTTGTTTTTTATTTTGTTCATGAAAAATTTTGAAATATTTAAGTGAGAATCCCATCGGGTTCTTCAGGAATATTAAGGTAGTAAAAAAGCTTTAAGTTAAGTATGTAAGTCGACAAACCATGACACAAGTCAGCATGATAAAATGTAATAATTTGAAAGTACATTACCTGAATAGTCCCTTAAGTAGGTTTTACCTTGGGTGCATTTAGATAGATTCTGGAATCCTCTTTCAGCATCCTTGAGGATACCTGTGGTAAAAGCATAGTAGTTTCGAAATAGAGTTAAACTGGGGACAAGCCCGGGATGCTTAGGACTAAGCGAATTCTGGGGACAAGCCCGTGCATTTCTGGGGACAAGCCCGTGCATTTCTGGGGACAAGCCCGTGCATTTCTGGGGACAAGCCCGTGCATTTCTGGGGACAAGCCCGATAAACTTGGGACTAAGCCAAAACTGGGGACAAGCCCATACGTATGTGACATGAAAATGCCAAAACCTTAGATAACACGTCAGTGTTATAAACCTTGAGAATCCTCCCAGCAGCCTCCAGTGACAAGATTGTCAGCCACCCCTGGAGTGGACTGGTCCGGCCACCTTGAGCATACTGGTGGACAACGTGCGCTCCTGGCGAGGGTCGTGCGCTACTGGCGATTACCCAAACGTAGAAGAGGTGAAATCCTCTTAAACCTTAGAAGGTATGCAGGATACCTTAAACGGAGGAGAGGTGATCAGCCTCTAACTGGGGATATACCCAAAATTCTCTAGGATTCTCAAATTCTGCAAAACACTCAACACTTGGTGAGGGGTGGGTGTTAGCTTAGCTAACACCACTCCGATGCTTAAGTCAGTAATGAGTCATAAAAATAATAAGAATAAATTGAAATAGGATTAGTATACGTACCTTGGAATATTTATACAGTGAGGATCCTTGGGATTCTGCCTGAGATTCTCAATGGGATTCTCACATAAAATACGCTTTGAGGTGTATGGCATTCCAAGCTCTTGGCAGAGGTTCTCCTTCCATATTCACCAAACGGTATGCCCCCTTACCTTCTTCAGAATCAATAAGGTAAGGGCCTTCCCACTTGGGTGCCAACTTCCCATCAGCAGGATTGGTAGTATTCTGAAAAGCTTTCCTCAAGACCAAGTCACCTACTTGGAATCTTCTCAGCCTGGTGTTCTTGTTATAAGATTTTGCTATCCGCTGTTGATAAGAAGCCATCCGGATTTTGGCCATATCTCTGAGCTCCTCAACTGTTTCGAGATCCTGAAGGAGATTCTGGCTATTGGTTTCAGGATCCTGGCAGTTGACTCTGGCTGTCGGGAGTACCATTTCTGTAGGGATCACAGCTTCTGCCCCAAACACTAACGAGAATGGCGTTTGGCCAGTAGCATTTTTAGGTGTAGTTCTGTCTGCCCAAAGGACAAATGGCAGCTCCTCAGCCCATTTACCTTTCTTGGAGCCCAACTTCTTTTTGAGATTGTTGATGATGATTTTATTGCTGGATTCTGCCTGCCCATTAGCCTGAGGGTGGACAGGTGTTGAAGTGATCATCTTGATGCCCCAGCTTTCACAAAAGCTTGTTGTTCTCTTGCCTATAAACTGGGAGCCATTATCGCATATGATCTCTGCCGGAATCCCAAATCTAGTGAGGATGTTCCTCTTGATGAAGGATATCACTTCCTTTTCTCTCACTTGAACATAGGCTTCTGCTTCAATCCACTTGGAGAAGTAATCCGTCATGGCAAGCATAAACACTTTTCCTCCGGGAGCCTTTGGCAGCTTACCCACAATATCCATGCCCCATTTCATGAAGGGCCATGGGGATATTATAGGATGCAGATGCTCAGCAGGTTGGTGGAGGATATTGCCATGCCTTTGACAAGCATCGCATTTTTGTGAGAAGCTCGCGGCATCCTTCTTCATGGTTGGCCAATAGTATCCGAACCTGAGAACCTTAGAGAACAGTGCCCTGCCCCCGGTATGGTTTCCACAATCTCCACTATGGATATCTTCAAGCACCTCTAGAGCTTCTGACTTCTCTAAGCACCTTAAGTAGACACCTGCAAGAGATCTTTTATATAGAATATTATCAATTATAGTATAGGGTACTACCTTTGTGCGAAAAGCTCTGGGGTTTTCGCCCTTTGGAATTTCCCCATCTTTGAGATATTTCCGGATCGGGTAGGTCCAGGATTCCTGAGCATCTTCAGGATTCTCAACATCTGCACCTGTATCATCGTCAACAGCCTGAGCTTCCTGTAGAGCTATCGCTGGCGTCAAGATGTGAGTTATTGGAATTTTGACATTCTCAGGGATCCTGAGTGATGAAGCCAAGTTTGCCAAGGCGTCGGCTTCTGCATTATCTTCTCTTGGTACCTGCGAAATGCTAAAATTTTCGAAAAATAGAGACAATTTTTTAACAATTTCAAGATATTTGATCAGATTCTCCCCTCTCACTGCATAAGAGCCATTAAATTGGTTAGTTAATAAGAGAGAATCAACAAACACTTGTATAGATAGGATTCCCATATCCTTAGCCAGCTGTAATCCAGCAATTAAAGCCTCATATTCAGCTTCATTATTGGTAGCCTGGAATTCACAGGATATGGATAGAGGTATTATGTCCCCCTGTGGCGATTTTAGCAGGATTCCCAGCCCTGTTCCTCTGACATTCGAGGAGCCGTCGGTATAGAGGATCCAGTCTTCTTTGAGCTTCTCAAGTTGCTGGACTTCCTTTTCAACCTCTGGTTCAATGTCACTGCTGAAATCCGCCACAAAGTCAGCTAATGCTTGGGATTTGATTGCTGTTCTTGGTTCATACTTGATGTCGTAGGCACTCAGTTTGACTGCCCACTTAGCCATCCTTCCTGACATTTCCGGCTTCCTGAGAACTGCCTTGATAGGATAGTTAGACATCACAATTATAGTATGGGTTTCAAAATAATGTCTAAGTTTAGTGGAAGCCATTATAAGAGATAAAATTAACTTTTCAAGGTGAGAATACCTGGATTCTGCGTCTAGCAGAGTTTTACTTACATAATATACCGGATGCTGCTGACCTTGATGGTTTTTTACCAGGACTGCACTGATTGAGCTTCCGGAAACAGCGAGATATAAATATAACGGCTCCCCATCATCTGGTTTCATCAATAACGGGGCTGCTGACAGGTAGTCTTTCAGGCATCTCAGGGCTTCTTCATGCTTCTGAGTCCATTCGAACTTCTTGTTTTTCTTCAGGATATCATAGAAATCCTTACTTTTTTCTGAGGATCTTGAAATGAACCTGTTGAGCGCTGCGATTCTCCCTGTCAACCTTTGTACTTCTTTAACATTCGATGGGGACTTCAAATTTAGGATCGCTTTGATCTGCTCTGGACTTGCTTCTATCCCTCTTTCAGTAACCATGTAGCCTAGGAATTTTCCAGCTCGCACCCCAAAGTGGCACTTAGAGGGGTTGAGCTTCATGTTATACTGATCAATGATATCGAAGGCTGTTTGGAGATCCCTGACATGATCTTCAGCCTTTTTGGATTTCACTACCATGTCATCTATGTAGACTTCCATCGTGTCCCCCAGTTGCTCTTTAAACATCATATTAACGAGCCTCTGGTAGGTGGCACCTGCATTTCTCAAACCAAAGGGCATAGCAGTATAACAATATATACCTGTTGGAGTCATAAATGCCGTATGCTCCTGATCGCATGGTTCCATCTGAATTTGTTGGAATCCTGCCGAGGCATCCATAAAGGTGAGCATCTCGTGACCAGCCGTGGCATCCACCATAGCATCAATATGGGGAAGTGGAAACGGATCCTTAGGACAGGCTTTGTTCAAGTCTGTGTAGTCGACACAAACTCTCCACTTTCCATTCTTCTTCTGGACCACCACCACGTTTGCTAGCCATCTAGGGTACTTGACTTCTCTGATCATCTTTGTTTTGAGAAGCTTGTCGACTTCCTCCTGGATGATTATATTCTTCTCTGGAGCAAACTTCCTCCTTTTTTGCTGTATAGGCCTGAAAGAAGGATCTAAACCAAGTCTATGAGTAATTACATGTTTAGGGATACCTGTCATATCTTCATGCTTCCATGCGAAAGTTGAAGTTCTGGCTTTGAGAAGCTGGAGTAATTCCTGCTCAACATTTGTTGGGATGCTTGTTCCCACGAGCACCTTGATTTCCGGATTCCCAGGGTCTAGAGGCACTTCTTTGACTTCCAGCTCCCTGTCCTCCTGCAATTCAGGTGCCTTTTTCTGTAATTGCTATCCCTTCGTCACCTTAGTGGTGTTCTTCATTGAAGTTGAATAACAGTTCTTAGCTTCCTGCTGGTCGCTTTCAATTCTCACAACTCCCCAGGGTGTAGGAAGCTTGATACATTGGTGATAAGTTGAAGGGACTGCCTTCATCTCGTGAATCCATGGCCTGCCAAGAATAATATTGCAACAAGAGAGAGAATCTATAACACAGAATTTTTGCATAGAGTTTACCCCCTCTATATATACCGGCAGCCTGATATCCCCAACGGTGCTTTTAGTTTCACCGCTGAAGCCAACTAAGACTGAGGATCTTGCAACTATTTCAGTTTCCGGGATCCCCATCTTTTTTAGTACATCAAGACGGATTATATTTACTGAGCTTCCATTATCAATCAGGATCCTGCGAACAAAATGGTTAGCAATATATAAAGTAACCACAAGACTATCATGATGAGGATCCTGAACATGAGAACGGTCACTCTCATCAAAGGATATAAGCTTGTCCTGAGTTAGGGTGGACGTCCGGACAGGTTTGTCACCCTGTTCAGATTTGGATTCCTTAGCATGCTTCTTGGCTGAGGAATACGAAGTGCCGCAGATGTCTGAGCCTCCTGAGATGAAGTTGATTATCTGGGCATCCTGGGGTGGAGAAGCTGCCCTCTGAGGCACCTTGTCGGCTTCCTGAGTCTTTATCTTCTTTCTGCCAATCAATTCTTTAAGATGCCCCTTGCTGAGTAGATAGCTGATTTCCTTTCGGAGTGCTATACATTCATCTGTTAGGTGGCCAAAATCTTCATGGAAGGCACACCACTTGGTCTTGTCTTTCCAGGATCCTTGCTTGGTATCCTTCCTGGGCCATCTTGCTTTTTCGCCTAGATCCTGCATAGCACACATCAAACCACCAATGTCAACGGAAAAACAGTATTCAGATACCTTAGGATACTCCTCCTCATCATCATCTTGGTCGACGGCATTGACTTTGTGATTTTCCGGTTTGGAGTATGGACGAGATCTATACGGCTTCCCGGGGGATTCCGCCTTCTTGCTGTTAGGGTCATATTTAGGAACCTCCAATCTTTGGTGGATCCTTTTGTCATCTTCCAAACGGATAAATCTCAAAGCTCTACTGCGTACTTCGTCAAGGTTCCTGCAAGGAGCCATGACAAGGTCATCATAAAATCGTGAATCTTTGGAGAGCCCCATTTTAAAGGCTTCCACGGCTGCTGCCATATCCAGATTAGGAATCTCAAGAGATTCTCGTCCAAATCTGGCAATGTAATCCCTGAGAGGCTCATCTGGCTTCTGAATTATTCGGTACAGGTCACCTGTGAGCTTCTCAAAGGTCCTGCTGCAAGAAAATTGATTGTTAAACAAGTTAACTAAGTGAGAAAATGATGTAATAGTGTTAGGAGGAATGCTCAGTAGCCATTTCATGGCTGGTCCTGTTAAGGTTGAACCAAAGCCTTTGCATAGACAGGCTTCTTTAATTCCTGCCGGAATGGGATTGATCTCCATACGCTCCCGGTAATGTGCCACGTGTTCTTCAGGATCTGTGGTTCCATCATAGAGCTTCATGCTTGGAGTCTGGAAACGCTTCGGGATCTCCACCTGAGATATTGGCCAGGCAAATCTGGAGATCTTGTGGCTTTCCAAAGGAACTTCAGGGATAGGTTTCAGGATCCCTGGAACATTTGATATCATTTCTTTCAACTTCTGGAGCTCCCTAGCGATACTTGGATGAATACCTGCATCATAAGGAGCACCCTGGTTAGAAACAATAGGGATTGAATTGGACATGTTACCTGGGTCAGGAATCTGGACTGGAATCCCGGAACCATATCCATAGCCCGCTGGGAAGCTCGGCTCTGTGGTGGTCGCTGTTTGCATGGGGATAACGTCTCCGTCATGCACTTCTGAGGAGCTAGTCTTAAAGATTCCTGCAGAAACAGAAGGGTTAGAGTATTGATATCCTTGAGGGTTCTGGCTTGGATTTCCAACAGAAAAAGGATATCCTTGAGACGGCAAGGCTGAGGATCCCAACAATGATGGAATCCAAGGACTCTTGTAGCGTGACTGTGAGGATTCTGGTGGGAAAGCTCCTGAGAATCCAGCGGTACTCTCCACGTTTCCAGCGGCTTGAGAAGTTATTGTAGGAGCTGTAGTGAAGCCTGATGCTGATTTGTAATTGTAGCGAGACGGATCTGAGGATCCTGAAGCATTGAAATCAAGATGCCTAGGAAGCAGAGGGCTTTGTTCTTCCATGGGCTTCCTAGATTTCTTTAGCTCTTCAATCTCCTTCATCACCGTTAAGTTGGTTTTTTCTTGCTGATCCATTTGATTCTTTACCTGCTTAATCAAGGAAAACAAATCACTGTTAGTAATAATAGGATCAACAGATTGGACCTGGGATCCTGTGAAGACAGGATAATCAGTTTTTCTCGGCTGCTCGTCCACTTTCTTCTGACGGTCATTGGTCTTCTTCTGGCTTCCTGGGATGGAAGGAAGAGGAGGAATGGAAGATGATGTAGAGGCCGAGACAGTTTTTTGCGGGTTTGACATTTTTTGGGATTGGAGATCAAATGAAGTGAATGATATATGGGATTTTGGTAGGATTAAGCACCACTTGCCCCACGGTGGGCGCCAAACTGTTTTGGTCAAAAATTCACAAAGGAATTTCGTATTCCAAACTTAGAATGTGAGGTAGTGTGCTTGCTAATATGTTCGAAATGTAAAACTGAACACAAGGATGTAACGAGGGAAAAATCCAGGATTCTTCGAGTTGCCTCTAGGAATCCTAGCAAAAAAACCTCGGGAGCCGGCCTGAAGAGCCCGCTACCACACAATTTTATTGATAGGAAACTGAAAATTACAAGTGTTTTGGAGGTTTGATCGATCAGGCTAAGTGTTACAGAGATCGTATGCTATCAGAGCTAATGTGAGAGTGAGTTGTGTGTGTCCCTAAGTCGATCAAAACCTCTATTTATATAGTTACAAGGTAATAACCGAAAGTGCTAAAAATAAGGGATTCCATTCCTAAGTCTTTGTGAACGTTAGGAATCAGTTATGGCACGTTCTTTAATGCTTGACCTGGTCTTTAGCCTTCATTTACACGTCCCTTTAAGCCTGCAATTAATTAGGACACATGGACAATTGAAACGGTTAGTCAATAACTGCATTTCAGGATACCGAACCTGTCAGGATACTGAACCACTTGAGCTTCCGGCAAGGATCCTGAAACAAAACAACCAACTGTCCTATATTTTAGGGATTCTCCCCATTGAGTCAATATGAACGTTGTGGACCACTTAGTCCACGTTCTTTAGTCTTTGTCCGAGTCTTTAGGCTTGTTTTACACGTTTTCTTTACCTGCAAGCAAATAAATACGAGGAACAACATAGCGGTTAGTCGATAACTGTAATTCAGGATGCCCGAACCTATCAGGATTCTCAACCCGTCTGAGGATACTGGACCACTTGAGCTTCCGCCGAGGATCCCGAAATATCAGCCCAAACACCAAGCAATGGGAAGAGTCTGGGCGTAGGCAAGGCCGGTAGCTTCGAAGAATTCAGCCACTAACCCAGTGAAAGGATATGAAAGCCCCATGGAGAAAGGAGTGAAAGGAAAGCAGACCCAGGTTGCGGAACAGAAATCCGCCCTAAGTCTCCTGTCAAAGGGCCTAACCTCGGCACCATCAGGAAGGAGACCGGACGCCAACAAACAGGTAATGTCGGCGTCGGAGAAGTTGCAGGTTTCCGTTTCCGGAGCTTGCAGATACTTCTGATCGAGGAAATCCTCAATCCCGGTCTTTTTGGCCGCCGTTTCCGATCGGATTTTCTTACGAGTCATAGCAACGTAATAAAAGAAAGAAATCAGGGGAAGGATTACCTGATCGGAAAGGACTGAAGGCCGGAGGTGTCGATGAAAAGCTTTGCTCTCGAAAAAACTGATGTGAGAAAAGAGAAAGGTTAATGGCGCATTTAAAGGAGGGTAGAAGTTGCAGAGGTGATGGGAAGTTACCCTCGACGTGGCATCATGGGTACTAAATAAACGGACATGATCGAAATAGGCGTGGATTAGACCTCAATTTGAAATTTTCACAGCTGTAATCCCTATCTACAACTTGGGAAAATATGGGGGCAATTGTTATACCCTAAATCTTCGGCTGGTAATCCAGGGTACAGGTATAGACCAGGGGCAGGTATGACCCAGGAATCGTATGACCCTGAATTTGGCAGGTAATGTTCGGTGACCCTGAATGTGTCAATAGTAAAGTGATGACCCAGGATGTCGACTTCATACAGGGAAGTTTACATTCATTTTATTCTATGTTAATATGATCTAAAATGTGTATAATCCAGGGTTATCCTTATTTTATAGATGACCTAGCATGTAGAAATGACCCTGCATGCTAGGGCATTGTCACTAACGGTTTATGTGTCTATATCTGATCAAGGATAGGTTGACGAAGTCTACTAACGGTCGCATAAAACAAGCTAAAGACTTATTTCGCACGTGGTCAAACTCAGTTAGCTGGAAACTCGGTCAACCAACTGAAAGAGACGTTGAAGAGGAGATCCTTGGAATATCGGACAAGTTGTTGAAGATCTAGGACACTTAGTCGTTTATTCAGCTCATTCGAGCTTTACTCATTGTATTCTCATTCCTCTGCATACTCATTGTACTCAAACATTTACGTGATCAATAAATTGGAAGTGTGTGTTATCGCTACCCGGGGTTTTTATGCCGGCGGCGCCTTAGAGACATCTAAGGGCTAAGGGCTTTTCCCTAGTAAAATTCTCGGTCTTCCTACTTGCATTCAAGGCTTCATTTGTGTTATTTAATTTCTTAATCGATTTCGCAACTAAACTTACATTTTAACCCAGGATTCTGGCTTTTGTCCCTGGAATTCAGCTGTTATCCCAGGATTTTTACAAACCATTTTCATTCATTAATCCTAGGCACCAAACCTCACAATCTAATTTGGTTCAATTCTTACTAATTTTGTTTGAGTAATTTTTAGCCAAAACAAGGGTGACCCAGAATGCAGGTGAAACCCTAAGGAATTTCGATAGCAGGTTTAGCAGAGAAGCCTTGGAGATACCAAACATGGACATGGCGACTGCAGTTCAGGCCTTGAGGATGGGACTTAACAAAGACTCACCATTCTATCAAGATCTAGTCATGAACCCATGTCACAACATGGACGAAGTTCGTCACAGGGCTATACGCTTCATCAAGCTGGAGGAGGACAAGCAAATCCTGGGAAAGGGTGAATCCTCCCCAGGAATCAACAGCTCCAATAGGAAATCAGAATCCTCACATCCTAGGTCACAACGATCTAAACCATACTCAAGGCCCAATGAACGACGAGTGAATAGTGTGGACCAGGATGAAGAGGAAGAAGAATATCCTTCCCTTAATGAGTTTTGCTTTACTACTGATATTTCTGGTGTTATGTTTGCTATGCAGGACCTTGGAGACAAAGCAAGGTGGCCCAAGAAGAACGATAAACCGTCTACTTGGAAGGATAAGTCCAAGTGGTTTGCCTACCATGAAGACTTTGGTCACCAGACCGATGATTGCATGGCCCTGAGAAGAGAAATAAGCTATCTACTTGGCAAAGGCTACTTGAAAGAGCTTCTGGGAAAGAAGAAGGATAAGTCCAGGGAACAGAACCCAAAATCCAGGGATAGTGGTGAAAGGTCCCAGGATTTTGGACATTCTGATGGCCGTCTTGAAAGAGCATCCTCACCGCCTCCAGATGCCAAGGTAATACACTTTATTTCTGGCGGTTCTGATATTTGTGGTACCTTCTATTCTGCAGTGAAAAGACATGCCAAGGAATCCAAATTAGAGAGAGAGGGAAGACCCAGGAAGAGCTCTGTTCAACCTGACGTCAAGGAAATTACATTCGGGGAAGACGATAAACGCGATATCATAGACCCTCATCATGATGGGTTGGTGATAACACTTCACATCGCCAACAACGTTGTGAAGAGAATCTTGATTGATGGAGGCAGCTCAGTAAATATAATCCAGTTGAAGCCCTTGCAGAAGATGGGAATTCCACATTCAGAGATCATCTCAAAATCCACGGTACTCGTGGGTTTCAGTGGTGAAACAAAGAATACCCTGGGTGAAATCAAGCTTCCGGTCTACGTAGAATGTCTCAATTCAGTTCAGCGTTTCTGTGTGATGGACGCACCATCAGGGTACAATGTAATCCTGGGTAGACCCTCGATTCACGATAACAGGGTTGTACCCTCGACGTACCATCAATGCGTGAAGCTGCCAACACCCTGGGGTGTGATCACAGTCCATAGCGACCAGCAAGAGGCCAAGGAATGTTACACGACATCAATGAAAATATCCTCCAAACAAAGACAAGGATAGCAATTAAAGAAAAAGGCCCGGGAAACCCTGGAAGCGAGGGAGCAAGACGTCAAAGCTATTAAGTTAGATCCTTCAAATCCAGGGAAGAAAGTCTATATTGGAACTAATATTTCAGGGCCAATAGAGGAACAATTAGTGCATCTGCTCAAGACCAGGATGTCAACCTTTGCTTGGTCCCACGACGACATGACATGTATTTCTAAATCCGTTATTACACATAAACTTGGAATTGATAACTCTTTCAGGCCCATACATCAAAAAAGGAGAAAGTTTGCGCCAGAAAAGAACGTCATAATCCAGCACGAGGTGGACATACTACTGAAAGCAAGGATGATCAGAGAGGTGAAATTTCCCAGGTGGTTAGCCAACGTGGTGGTAGTAAGTAAGAAAAACAGTAAATGGAGGGTATGCGTAGATTACACGGACCTGAACCGTGCATGCCCGAAAGATCCATTCCCTCTACCACACATAGATTCCATGGTTGACGCGACGGCAGGCCATGAAATGTTGACTTTCATGGATGCCACCTCAGGATTTCAGCAGATTCAGATGGAGCCCCTGGATCAAGAAGACACAGCATTCATAACACCAACAGGTATATATTGCTAGATAGTTATGCCCTTTGGACTAAAAATGCAGGGGCAACGTACCAAAGATTGGTTAACATGATGTTCAAAGAAAAACTGGGGGACACGATGGAGGTGTATATCGACGACATGGTGGTGAAATCCAGGGTCATCAATGACCATGTCCAGGATGTTAAGGATTCTTTCGACATCCTGGATAAATACAACATGGAGCTAAATCCAGAAAAGTGTCATTTTGGGGTCGGAGCAGGCAAATTCCTGGGGTATATGGTTACCAAGAGAGGTATAGAGGCGAGTCTAGAGCAAATCAGGGCAATTACCAACCTACAATCACCATCCAGCACCAAGGACGTTCAAAGACTTACAGGTAGAATTGCTGCCCTAAAAAGATTTATATCAAAATCCTTGGAAAGATGCAGGGAATTCTATGACATCCTGAAGAAGAATAAGAAATTCAAGTGGAAAGAAGAGCACGAGAAGGCGTTCTAGGATTTGAAGACATATTTGTCCACGGCACCCTTGTTGATGAAGCCTAATCCTGGGGAGCCCTTGTCCCTGTACTTAGCAGTTTCTAGGAATACGGCCAGCGCAGTTCTGACCAAGGATGCAGAAGGTCAGCAACACCCTGTCTATTACGTAAGTAAAAGTTTACTTGATGCTGAATCCAGGTATTCACACCTTGAAAAACTTATATTAGCCCTAAGTATGGCATCTACTAAACTTAGACACTATTTTGAAACTCATACAATTCATGTTAGAACTAACTACCCTATAAAGTCTGTTTTGAGAAAACCAGAAATGTCAGGACGAATGGCTAAGTGGTCGGTGAAGCTGAGTGCATATGATCTGATCTACGAGGCCAGAACGGCTGTAAAATCATAGGCTCTAGCTGATTTTGTGGCTGATTTCAGTACTGACATAGAACAAGAGGCAGACCATGAATTCCAGCAGCTTCAACAGGAAGAAATTTCAGGGTGCTGGACTTTGTTCACTGATCGAGCATCAAATATCAGGGGGAAAGGCCTAGGAATCGTACTGAAATCGCCACAGGGGGACATGATACCCTAGGCTGTTAGTTGTGGATTCCAAGTAACTAACAATGAAGCTGAGTATGAGGCCCTAATTGCTGGGTTACACTTAGCATTACACTTGGGAATTCAGCACATCCAGGTATATGTTGGCTCTCTTCTTTTAGCTAACCATTTTAATGGGACCTACACAGCTAAAGGAGAGAAATTAATCAAATACTTGGAGGTGGTAAAAGGAATGTCCCAGGATTTTCAAAATTTTAATATTCAACAAGTACCAAGAGAGGAGAATGCTGAAGCAGATGCATTGGAAAACCTAGGCTCAGCATTCAAGGCACTTGCAGACACTCATGTTCCTATAATTCATATACTAACACCAGCTATAGACCAAGATACAGATACCCAGGATTCTGATACAGCAGATAAAATCCTGGTATCCAGTACCCAGGATTCTTCTACCCAGAATGAATCCTGGACCAGACCAATTATTCAATATTTGCAGGATGGTACTATTCCAGGGGACGAGAAGGATGCCCGTGCATTTAGAGTAAGAGTAGCCATGTATGTAATTATTAAAGACATATTGTATAGATAATCTTTTGCAGGCGCATATCTGAGATGCTTAGAGAAGGATGAGGCCCAAAAAGTGCTTAAGGATATCCACAAGGGTGATTGTGGAAATCATACAGGGGGCAGGTCCTTGATTTGCAAGATTTTGAGAACAGGGTATTATTGGCCCACCATGAGGAAGGATTCCCAGGATTTCTCCCAGAAATGCGACGCCTGTCAAAGACACGCCAATGTCCCTCACCAGCCTACAGAACCACTATATCCAATTCCAGCATCCTGGCCCTTCATGAAGTGGGGGATGGATATCGTTAGAAAACTACCCAAGGCCCCTGGAGGAAAGGTATTCATGCTAGCTATGACGGATTATTTCTCAAAATGGATTGAAGCCGAGGCATACGTTCAAGTCGGGTAGAAAGAAGTCATATCCTTTATTAAAAGAAACATTTTGACAAGATTTGGGGTACCATCCGAGATTGTTTGTGATAACGGGTCCCAATTTATCAGAAGCAGAACCACAGGATTTTGTGAATCCTGGGGTATAAAGATGATAACATCCAAACCAGTGCGTCCTCAAGCTAATGGACAGGCTGAATCAAGCAACAAGATTATAATAAATAACTTGAAGAAGAGGTTGAAAGAGAAGAAGGGAAGATGGGCAGAAGAGCTACCCTTGGCGTTATGGGCAGACAGGACCACATCCAAGAAAGCCACAGGCCAAACCCTATTTTCCTTGGTCTTTGGCACTGAAGCAGGTATCCCAACCGAAATGGTGGTCCCAAGATTAAGGGTCAGTTCTCAGACCCAGGATTCGAATGATCGGTCCCTGGTTGAAGACTTAGATACCCTGGATGAACTAAGAGATCAAGCAGCTTGGAGGATGGCAGTTTATCAACAAAGAATTTCCAAGACTTACAACAAACATGTGAGGATTGGAAGGTTTAAAGTGGGAGATCTAGTCCTTAGAATAGCATTTCAGAACACAACAAATCCAGGGGATGGAAAGTTGGCTCCTAAATGGGAGGGTCACTACCTGATTGACTCTGAGGCTGGTAAGGGGGCATATTGGCTAGTTAATATGGAAGGAGAACTACTACCACGACCTTGGAATGCGATACACTTGAAGGCGTATTTCATGTAAGGCTACCTGTCCCAGGATTCAGCTACCTAGGTATGTGTTTGATTTTAAATTAATGCTGGAAATTCAGGTCAGTTCCTCTCACTTAATTTATTTCGTTTATTCCTTTATATGTTTTACCTTCATTATTTATTAATTAACGTCAGTTACGTATTACATTTTATTTTGAAATTGATATTCAACATCTCGAATTCGCTAAGATCTATGTTTCGCCCGGAATCCAGGGTATCCCAGGATTCGGGGTACCCAACATGCAGGATATTAAAAAATTCAAGACACATGGAACAAAGCCTACTCGAGATACCCCAACTCGACAACAATCAGCGTATATCTCCTAAGTTTGAGATTGGCCATCTCACTTCCGTATGGGTAAGGCCTAAACCCATTCCTAATGTTTGAGGATTGAGCATCCTCCATTTGAATATGGGCTATCACGCCTCGCCTAGGACGCACGTGGCAATTTTTTCCTCACCCGAGACGCACGTGATCCAAGTATGAAACCCTAGGATTGTGGGATCATCCGCGTTAACAGCATTGGTGGCAACATCCCAATCTAGGGACATATGCGGATCTCCTAAGGTTTAAAACGATTAACGCGTTTTCGAGATGGATTGGTGCTAACGTACCAACTTAAGACTCCGATGACATGCCCTAGCCAGTCAGTACGACTAAGTGGAAATCCCTAGTTCGCCAGTACGGCACCGGGCATGACCCCATAAATAACTCAAGAGACTGGCTAGTGGCCCATGATTATTAATCCACGGTCATGACGGTTAAAACCTAAGCAAATTAACTACTTGTCTAGTTAATTCTAATCTTTATGTTCATATGACAGGGGACATTCACAAGATTACCAAAGCTTTGAGGATTCCTAAAATCCTGGGGGCAACCCAGGATTACTAAGGTAAACCCCAGAATGATTTCTTATATCTGCAAAT
Organism: Deinandra increscens subsp. villosa; assembly: GCA_039602395.1. NCBI lineage: Eukaryota > Viridiplantae > Streptophyta > Magnoliopsida > Asterales > Asteraceae > Deinandra > Deinandra increscens. Next base: position 24,482,590 of record JBCNJP010000008.1, read on the forward strand.
ATTTTTCAACTATTTCAAACACAAGCATGTAACTAAAAACAGTTATATTAAAAGGCCCATCCTGGGTCCGGAAAAGCTCCGGCCGCCCCAGGATGGGGGCATGTCAAAAACCCTGGATTCTAAATCCAGGGGTGGAGCATATTTTCTTTAACAAAAACCGGGAAACATCAACCGGTATCACATCACAAACAGGAAATTAAAGTTGTTTTTTAAACAAAGAACCACAAAAAACAGGAAGATGACCCCCAACCTTCAAGCTTCATCCTGGGTCGTCTCCTTAGCTTCCTTCACCGGCACTGCTGCCTTGGGCTCCTGGGCTGGCACACTTCCCCCCTTGGGCTGGTCGATATCCATGGCATGATCGGCAGAACTATTGGATGGAGTACCCTTGCTGGTCCCAGGATCAGTTTCGGGGTCGCACCCAGCGGGGATGGTTGCGCCTAGTTCGCGCAGTTTGGTTACCCAAGAAATTGATGGACACGATTGGAATAGGCGTGGATTAGACCTGTAAAACTTATCTACAACTTGCGAAAATTTGGAGGCAATTGTTATACCCTGAATTTTCGGCTGGTAATCCAGGGTACAGGTATAGGCTTAAGGCAGGATTGACACATGAATCGTATGACCCAGAATTTAATAGGTGTTAGGACAAGTTTCTATGTGTGGTTGTTACTGTGCGAATAGATTAGAAGATTGTGTTTGTAATGTTTGTAATGATGTCAACATACCAATCAGCGTACAAGTTGGTACGCCCGTACCAACTGGTACGGCGGACCAAAGTGGTACGCCAGCTGGTTAGCCTATAAATAGGTTCGGCGTGTTGAACATATTCAAGTTTGGTCATTACTCTTTGTGAGTGTGAGAGGGAGAGGAGGTCCTGTCCAAACCTCCTCAAGAGCTTAATTGATGTATACTCTCTCGGTATTGTAATCATTTGACTATAATTGAATGACAAACTTCCGTCTCTATCATTCTATGATCTGGAAACGATCCGTATACGGTTTTACAACAGGTAAAGTTCAAATGACCCTAAATGTATCAGGAGTAAGGTAATGTCCCAGGATGTCGCTGTAATCCAGGGAAGTCCGTATTTACTTTATTTATTTTGGTTATACATTATTATGACCCAGGATGAGTCTAATCCAGGGTCACCCTTATTTTACGAATGACCCAGCATGTGGAAATGACCATGCATGCTAGGACATTGTTATTAACGCATTTTGTGCCTATATCTGATCAAGAACAGGTTGACGGAGTTCACCAACGGTCGAATAGGAGAAGCTGACGACTTATTTTGCACGTGGTCAAAGGTTGTTAGCTGGAAACTCGGTCAACTAACTGAAAAAGACATTGAGGAGAAAATCCCTGGAATATTGGACAAGTTGTTGAAGACCTAGGAGTATAAATAGGACCTTTAGACTTATATCTCACTCGAGCTTTACCGACTGTATTCTCGTACTCATTTCTCTGCAAACTCATTGTACTCAGACATTTACGTGATCAATAAATTGGTAGCGTGTGTTATCGTTACCCGGGGTTTTTATGTCGGCGGCGCCTTAGAGACATCTAAGGGCTAAGGGCTTTTCCCTAGTACAATTCTCGGTGTTCTTACTTCCATTTAAGGTTTCATTTGTGTTATCTAAATTATCAACCAATTTCCTGACTTAACTTACATTTGTACCCAGGATTTTATATTTTTTCCCTGGAATTTAACTATTGTCCCAGGATTTCTGCAAACTGTTTTCATATATTAAACCTAGGCACCAAATCCTCACAGTCTTATTTGGTTCAATTCTTACTAATTTTGCTTAAGTAATTTTTAGCCAAAACGATATGTATTAACCCTAACTTCTATGACAGGTCTTCCTACGCTTCACAATCCACCTATAAGGGAGTTGGTGACACCCAGGAATACTCGAACGCTTTACGAAAAAGAATCAACCTCTCCATCCTTCCCGCTGGGTTGCGCCAGTTATCAATTGCAGGTCTTTCGACAGGGATTTAAAAAAAACGGTTTGAACAGTGAGACTTTAACTCGTATACATGAGCTAACTCTGGTAAACCAATCAGGGACTAGAAAGAATGGTTTAGACAATTAAGGGTACCCAGGTTGCGCCAAACTATGGGAAAGGTTTGGGCATAGGAAAGACCGGTAGCTTCAAAAAACTCGGCGACCAAACCAGAAAAAGGATAGGAAAGTCTGATGCTAAAAGGGCCCATGGGGAAGCAGACCCAGGTGTGGGACATAAAAGCTGACCTCAACATAGGGTCAAAGGGACAGAACTCGGTAGACGCAGGAAGGAGCCCGGAGGCTTTGACAGCAGTAATGTCGGCATTGCTAAAGCTGTTTGCCTCTAATTCGGGGTCTTGCAGGTTTTTTTGGTCTACAAAGTCCTCAATCCCCGTAGAGGTAGCCACAGATTCGTGACGAATTCGCTTCTTGGTCATCGTCGAACTGAGAAAATTGAGAAAGGAGAAGAGAGGGTGTACCTGATCAGAGAAGAGGATCAGAATGTCTACGGCGATTACCGTTTTTCTCTCTGTGAAAGTTGGTAAAACTGAATGGGGGAAGAGGAGTATTTAATGGGACAGAAGTTACACGGGTGAAAAGACGTGGGTCTCGAACGTGGCATAGCTAGTCCTAAACGAACAGATCAGATTAAAATAGCCAGGATGACTCACTAGAATTCACAAATTCACAGCTGTGAAATCTTATCCACTAGCTGTGAATTTGGGGGAAATTGTTATACCCTGGATTCCAGCATAGTTTTATTGATATTCTTTGACAGGTTTAAAACCCAGGATGTCACTCATCCAGGGACTGCATATTTACTTTTCCTGACCCCAGCATGTACGGTAACCCAGCATGCAGGGGCATCGTTACTAACAAATTTCCTTTGACTTTAGTTGATCTTTAGTCAGGTACGCAGGGTCGAATAACGGTCATAAGGACTTGGTCAAGAGAAGAAACACGTGCAGAATAGAAGACTCGCTGACGAACTCGGTCAATAATGGCCAAATGTTGTTAGAATGAAGATCTCAAGAATCACGGAATGTCAGATAGGGACTTTGTGTATTTATACACGGCATAGGCTTTACTTTTACGACTTACGATCACTTGTACTCTCACTCACTCACTTAGCAACAGCCACAAACAATTGTACTCGAACCATTTTCAATGAAATATAAACGGGCAAAGTGTGTTATCGTTGCCAAGGGTTTTTTTGTGCCAGCGGCTCTTGGAGACATCCAGGGGTTAAGGGATTTTCCCCATTAAAAATCTCGGTGTTCTTTCTTTCATCCTGGGAATTCTTTGATTGTCTTTGCATTAAATCTATTTTGTCCTTGAATTCAAATTGTTTTAATCAACCTAACGAATTCTACATCCAGGGAACTAAACAAATTGGAATCTAGGGTTAGTATTAATATAAGTGGACCTATCCTATCTTTAAGAAGCAAACAATTATTACCTAGTGGACAAAGGACTCACTCTCAGCAGCTAAGAGTTCCAAGATCAAGCTAGGGGCAGCAGGAGTAGCAGCGGCAGCAGCGCTTGACCCTCGGGTCTTCCTTTTGGTACCGGAGGCCCTGGATGGCGGAATCTTGGTGAGAGGGGTAGTCTCAGTCTTCACGGATCCAAGGACCAGCACGTCATCCTTAGTGCCGGGTCCAGAACTCAGAATAACATCCATATCCTCAAGATCTAATTTGGGGGCAGCGGCTGAAAAGAAATCCCTGAATGTCAGAAAATAAATACAAAAGAAAAACAAACATGCGTAATCCAGGGGTACTTACAACTCGATATGCTGGTAGTGTGGTAGGAAGCAGCAGAAACCTCGTCCGAACGTAATGAACGATCGGATTCAGGGATGCTCAGGAACTTCTCCAGGTTAGCCTCGGTCTCTTTTTCTTCAGGGCTAGTCTCTAACAAACTAGGAACTGCGGAAACAAGAATTCAAGGTCAGTAATGTAATAAACACATAATTAACCCTAACTTCTATGACAGGTTTTCCTACCCTTTACAATCCATCTATAAGGAAGTCGGTCACCCCCATAATACTCGAATGCTTCACAAAAAAGAATCAACCTCTCCATCCTTCACACTGGGTTGCACCAATTATCAATTGCAGGTCTTTCGATAGGGATTTAAACAAAAAACGGTTTGAATCGTGAGACTTCAGCTCGTATACCTGAGCCATATTTGGTAAACCAATCAGGGGCTGAAAAGAATGGTTTAGACAATCATGGTTACCCAGGATGCGCCAAACCATGGGAAGGGTTTGGGCATAGGAAAAAGTGGTAGCTTCGAAAAACTCGGCGACCAAACCAGAAAAAGGGTAAGAGAGTCCGATGCTAAAAGGGCCATGGGAAGTAAACCCAGGTGTGGGATGGGAAATCCGGCCTCAAGATGGGGTCAAATGGACGGATCTCGGCAGACACGGGAAGTAAACCGGAAGCTTTGACAACAGCAATGTCGACATTGCTAAAGCTGCATGCCTCTAATTCGGGGTCTTTTAGGTATTTTTGGTCTAAGAAGTCCTCGATTCCCATAGAGGAAACCTCGGATTCATGACGAATTCGCTTCTTGGTCATCGTTGGACTGAGAAATTGAGAAAGGAGAAGAGAGGGTGTACCTGATCGGAGAAGAGGGTCGGAATGTCTAAGACAATGATCGTTTTTCTTTCTGATGAAGTGGGTAAAACTGAAATGGGGAGAGGAGTATTTAATGGGATGGAAGCTACAAGGGTGAAAAGACGTGGGTCTCGATCGTGGAATAGCTACTCCTAAACGAGTGGATTTGGGGGCAATTATTATACCCTAGATTGCAACCTTATTTTGTTGGTATTCTTAGACAGGTTTAAACCCCAGGATGTCGCACATCTAGGGACTGCATATTTACTTTATCTGACCCCAGCATGTACGGTAACCCAGCATGCAAGGGCATCATTACTAACAATTTTCTTTGACTTTATTTGCTCTTTAGCCAAGTGAGAAGGGTTGAATTACGGTCGAATAGACTCAGTCAAGGCCTGGAATAAGCTTTGAGACGAAGACTCGCTACCAAACTCGATCAATAACAATTTAAAGCCGTTGGAAGGAAGATCCCAAGAATCACAGAATTATAGTTAGGGACTCTATGTATTTAAACGCGGTTTAGGATTCATTTTATTCACTTACAATCACGTGTACTCTCACTCACTCACTTAGCAACAGGCGCAAACCACTGTACCCCAACCTATTTTCAGTGGAATAAACGGGCAACATGTGTTATCGGTGCCAAGGGGTTTTTTGTGCCGCAGCTCTTGGAGACATCTAGGGGTTAAGGGCTTTTTCCCCTCAAAAATCTTGGTGTTCTTACTTGCATCCTATGAATTCTTTAATTGCGTGTGCACTGAATCTATTTTAACCTTGAATTCATATCGCTTTAATTCACTTAACGTATTTTACATCCAAGGCACCATACCTCACAAACGAATTTGGATACTAAACTTAGTCTTGTAATTTTTAGCCAAAACAGTTTTATAGCTCTCTTTTTTAGCCAAAACAGTTTTATAGCTCTCTTGAGCGTCAGTGAGAGTTTTGCTTGCATAGTGGATAGGATGAAAGTGCTTGTTTTTCCTTTAACCTAGCACGGATCCAATGGCAAAATCACTTGCATCGCACATTAACTCAAAGGGTAACGTCCAATCGGTTGCGATTAGTATTAGAGCATTAGTCAGCCTTTCCTTAAGTGTCTCATATGCTTATAAGCATTCTGACGAGAAAATAAATTATGCATCTTTCTCAAGAAGTTTGGTCATGGGTTGTGAGATTTTTGAGAAATCCTTAATGAAACGACGATAAAATCTGGCATGACCTAGAAAACTTCTAACACCTTTAACGTTCTTAGGCAGGGGTAGTTGCGAAATAGTTGAAATTTTTGCCCTGTCTACTTCTAATCCCGCTTTGGATATTTTATGTCGTAGCATGATGCCTTCCTTAACCATAAAGTGGCATTTCTCCCAATTGAGTAATAAATTATTTTCTTTGCATCGTGCCAAGATTCTTTCTAGACTAGCCAGACATTGATCGAAGGTATCCCCGAATACTGAAAAATCATACTTCCATGGAGTCCTTGATCATGTAATCGAAAATGCCCATCATACAACATTGGAACATAGTAGGTGCGTTACATAGACCAAATGGCATATGACTATATGCGAATGTGCCAAAAGGATAAGTAAATGTGGTCTTTTCTTGATCTTCGGGTGCGATCGGGATCTGGAAGTATCCTGAGAATCCATCCAAGAAGCAGTAGTAATCGTGTCCCGCTAGTCTTTCTAGCATTTGATCCATGAAGGGTAATGGGTAGTGATCCTTCCTAGTGGCGTCATTTAGCTTAAGATAATCGATGCATACACGCCATCCCGTTATTGTTCTTATCGAAATTAATTCATCATTACTATTTCTTATGACAGTCATTCCCTCCTTTTTAGGAACGACCTGAACTGGATTTACCCACGGAGAATCTGAGATTGCGTATATTAATCCGGCATCTAGAAGTTTTAGAACTTCTTTTCTTACCACATCATTCATATGTTTGGATTGAGTCGCCTTTGTGGTTGTACCACAGGTTTGTACGAGTCTTCCATTAATATCTTATGGGTGCAGAAAGATGGGTTAATGCCTTTAATATCCGTAATCATCTATGCCATAGCTTCTTTTTTTCATTTAAGCATTTCGATAAGTTTTTCTTTTTGCTGAGGCTGTAAGTCGGAGGCGATGATTACAGGTAGCTTAGAACTTTCCTCGAGAAACGCATATTCCAAGTGAGCAGGGAGTTCTTTTAATTCTACCTCGGGTGGCTCTTCCACCGAGGGTTTCATGCTGATTTCTGAAGAATCCTCTAAGGCATAGCAGTTAGTATCCTCGTTGAAGATTAGGTTAAGCATTTCTGGTTCGCATTCTTCTATGGGCGAGCATGGAATATCGGAGTTCAGTTGTGTTAATATTTGCGATTCCACATGTTCAATTTCCAGCTCCTCCTCTAGTGCTTCTCCATAGTTCACTATCTCATCCTGAAGGGAATATAGAATATCGTCTTGATCTGGGTCGTGCTCCAGGAATTGGTCGATATCGATTGAGAGAGATTAGCCATCCACTCTGAGAGTTAGTCGTCCTTATTGAACCATCGATCAAGGTACGTGTAGTGGCTAGGAATTGACGTCCAAGGATTATTGGAATATTTTTATCCTCGTCCATGTCTAGAAGGACGAAATCTACCAGAAATGTGAAAGTATTGACTTGAACCATTATGTCCTCTGTTATACCTGTTGGGTACTTGACATATCGATCTGCTAGCTGAATACTCATTCGTGTCGGCCTAGGTTCTCCTAGTTGAAGCTTTTTGAAAGATGAATAGGGAATCAAATTTTTTCTAGCTCCTAGATCGGCGAGGGCGTTCTTGATTTTTGAAAGATGAATAGGGAATCAAATTTTTTCTAGCTCCTAGGTCTTTTCTTTTTTGAGGTAACGTTTTTAGCAGACTGTAGTGCACGCTTCATTTAAAGTGACAAATGATATCCCTTCAAACTTTTTCTTATTAGCTATGAACTTCTTGAAGAATTTGTTGAAATCAGGGATATGCTCCACGGCTTCTATAAGTGGTATGCAAATTTCTAATGGCTTGAAAAGATCATGAAGTTTCTTATATTGAGCTTCTTCCTTAGATCTCTTCATTCTTTTAGGAAATGGCAGTGGAGGTGTGTATTCTCTTGGTTTCTCCTTTGCTTTTGTTAGTTCCTCAGTTGGGGCTTTCTTTACCGCCAGATTGTCCTTCTCAATTTCTTCAGTCATTGTCTTTTGTATATCGGGCTCGGTTTCTTTAGTATTGCCTTCCTTATTTGTATCCTTACCGCTCCTTGTAGCTATGTTCACCGTCTTCGTATACTCTCTGTAGGGGTTTGAGATTCTTTGATTGTGAAGCTCCTCTTTTAGGCTATTGAGTTCTGTCATGACTCTGATCATATCTTCATTTTGTTGAATAGCTGATACCTTGAGTAGATGTTGAATTGACAGTGCAATCTGTTGGAGCTCCAAAATATCCTCTCGATTTATCCCGACACCTTCTTTTACTTCGTCCAATGATTTAGCGAGTTAGGATTGAGTGGTCGTCCTCACAGCATTTACTTTTTCATGTTCGAGTTGAATTCCTTTGACAGTAGTTGTGAGGGTGCATAGTTTTGACTCGATGGATGCGGTTTGAGAAGAAATATTGTTTAGAGGAAGATGAAGTTTATCTGTTGGCCAGTGCACTCATTATTAATATCAGTTTTTATTATCTCTCCCGCTTTTTCAAGACTTAAACCTAACCATGATCCTTGAGCGCTCATGTCTAAAGGCAGACGAGTTTCATGAAATATCACCCAGTAGAATGTGGACAGCAGTAATGCGTCATCGAATCTGTGGTGAGGACAATTCCTAATGAGTGATATGTATCGCTCCCAAGCATCATAGAAAGATTCGTCTTCTTCTTGTTTGAATGCTAGAATTTGAGAGCGAATTTGTCCAGTGAATGATGGTGGAAAGTATTTTTCAACAAAGCGAGTAGAGAGGTCCTTCCATTTTGTGATAGAACCTTGTAAAGAGAAGTGAGCCATCTTCGAGATGCTCCTTTGAGGCTGAATGGGAATAGGCAAAGTTTGGGATCGTCTTCAGTGAATCCCTAGATTAGTAGATCAAAGATCTTCAAAACTATCGAGATGAGGAAGAGGTACTTCCCTTGAGGAACCAGAGAATTTGGCTCTGCTTTAGAGTAGATTAATGAAACCAGAATTGATTTCAAAGGAAGTTTCCTTGGTTTCCGGTTTCACGATACAAAACCGCGAGAGTGCAACGGATGGCCTACTGTACCATCCGATGGACATTCCCTGAATATCCATGGGAATGGATACCGAAGGTGATAAAATGTAACACCTGGTTAATTCCGGTAAATCAGAGGGAAATTTTTCCGATTATTGAACTGGATTGTTGAGCCCAGTTAGGCCAGTAAGGCCCATTTAGAGATTTGCGGCCCAGCAAAGGCCCAATTCAGATACCCGATGTCCGGATAAGTTGTCAGAAGTATTCTGGGTGATTGTTATGTTATTGGAAATGTTGTGGAACGTTGAAAGCTGAATTCGGTGTAAACCGGCTAAGTTCGTTGTCTAATCGGTAAACGTGCCAGATAACCGGACATTAATGTAAGTATGTTGGTTCGAGTGACTATGAGAATGGATATATTAACACGGACGTTAAAATTTGTCAGAAAGTCTATTCAGATGTTTACAGGTGGTCTATGCGAACGGAAATGGCAAACGACACTTAACGCGCGTAAGTCACCGGCAGTGACGGAGCGGTCACTGAGGCCGTATTAGAGTGTCTGGAAGTGCCAGACACTTGAACATTGATGTTCTGATCGGTAGAAAGGATAACCGTAGGAAACGATCCGAGAAATAGTGAAATTGGTAAACCGTTCGGTTACCTAAGAATAACCAAAAACGATTGTTTAATTGTTTAACATGACTTTAACGACCCTGTGAGGTTATAGGTATTTTTCTAAGTGTTTATTGAGTATTACAGTCGCGAAGATATATTCGGTTCGAGAAACAGAGGTAAACGGTATATGCGTCGTATACGCGCTTTATACCACGAGTTTAACCGAACGTTCACTAGACTATATTTAATCTGACGTTTTGAGTATTCTGAGAATGTTTAATGGGTTTCATAATATTACAGTCATGTCGGAATTATCGCGGATGAATTACGAGGCATTTACGGTTTAATGCTTCGAATATCACGGTATAATACCTGCGTATCTGACTTTTACCCACCTAAAAACCCTACATATATAAAGGATCCTTAGCCCCTTTTTCTTTTCATTTAAGTGTAGCCCCCAAACACACACTTGTGTGTGTCGAGAGAGAAAGAAGAGAGCAAAGCTCTCCTTCCCATTTTTCCGGCGTCGGACTCCGGCCGACCACGGCGGTGCACCGGCGGACCACGGCGGCGATGGTGGTTTTTAACCCCTTTCTTCTCCTTTTCTTTCCTGTTGTAAAACCCATTATTCCCGAGCTCGTTTCCGGTCCCAAACAGCCACAGCAGCGGCGGTGCCGCACTTTTTCTTCTAGGGTTCCGCCGCTGGGCGGCGGCGGTGCCCCTTTTCTGCCCGTCTCGCGACTCTGGCGACCTCCATGTGCTCGCGACCTCTCTGTTGTCAAGTAATGGTAAGGGTTTTAAGCCATGGTTTGGTTTTGAGTTCGTATTCGTGTTTCTCAGTCCCGGTCTTAACATGCATGTCCGTTTTATGCTCAGATCCGCGACCAACATAGTGTTTGGTGATGTTTGTTGATGAAAGGATGACGAGGACCGGTGGCTCACGGCTGTGGGAGGCCGACCGGCGGTGGCCATGGCCTCCGGCCGCCGGAAATGGTCTTAGATGGTGATGATTAGGTGGTGTTTGGCTAAAAGTGCTTTTGGAGTGTTTGGAAATGGATTTTGGGAAGAAACGAGTTAACTCAGTGGTGAGTCAACTGAGTCGACTCGGTAAATGGTTCTGGTCAACGGGTTTGACTGGTCAAACGTGGTCAAACTCATAAACCGACTCCAGATTATTGTTCGTGGTGAAAAAAACGTGTGGAAAGGACTATCTACTCGTTTGATTCGGACAACGTTGCGTTATACGGTTAACCGGGTCTGGGTTTGCAAACCGACCGAAAGGTATAATCGTGTTCGTTACTTGGTTATCTTATTAGTAACTTTGTATACGCGTCGTGTGAGGAACGATTGTAAACTCGAAAGTATTATTGTTATTGATATAAAAATTAAATAAGTAAAGGATATATATATATATATATAAGTTTTGTTATCATTTTATGTTAGTAAAAATCATATAATATATGATAATAAAGTTATCATTAGTGAAATGTATGATTTCATATAATAAAATGTATGATTTTATGTGAATAATAAATTGGAAAACTTATATCATTTTATGTAAAACTCTATAAAGTTTTATAAAACATAAAATCAGATAAAGACGAGATATTTAAATATATATTAACCGGTTTGAAAACTCTATACGAGTTATGATTTTATGATGAGCAAAACCTATGATTTTATGCAATAAAGTTTATCATTTTATGTAAACGAAATTATGATTTTATGAATACATGATTATGATTTTATGTGGATAAAAGGCACGATTCTACCTTTGTAAAAGTCATAACATCATGAGAAATATAATCGAATAAGTATCCATGAATAGATATTTAAGTTATGACTTTGGAAATTATTCTAAGGCTAATAAATATAACTGTTCGAGATCCGAGAGATTCGTTAGATTAAATAATCTGTCATCAAGTCACACGGTTGAATTGCCATTGAGGGCAATACCACCGTGTCTGACAGAAACTGCCTATCAAGAAATAGACAGATAAGTACGATCGTATCCGGGTTAAGCCGTATGACTGTATTGGGACATCCGGTCGTATCGGGACTTCAACCTACGGACGTATCATATATTTTGGGCGCGGAGCACAACCGAGCCTAACCAGTATTATTGCTGTGTTAAATTAAAGGTACCTATGTTTGTTTAGGTCATCAGATTCTCCGAGCTTGATGCATTGTCGAGTTGCCTAACCTTCAATTTGTATGCTGGACCAACTGTGAGTTGTAGTTTCCCCTATTTTACTTATCATGTTTTTGGGGTGCATATGAACCGTGTCTAAACATTGTTTTTGTGTTCAATACTCTGCTGTGTTATATATCATGACTTGAGGTGCCGGCGGAATCCCACCGCGTTTATGTTTCAGTACCTGCGGTGTTACCGCGTTTGGGAAGCGTAGGGTCAATTTAGGCCGTTCTTGTTTTGTTCCTGGAATTGAGGAGCAAGGCCACGAGGCATATGCGTATCCTCGCAGCTGTGTAGGTAGATCAAGGTGTCACATACCCATTGTTTTGGGCCCCTTTTGGTTACTTGTGTTGGTTGAACGGGTGATGTCGTATATGTTTGAAACATAAGGAGGGGCTCGGGAAAGTCGCTCCGAGTTTCCTCCGATTGCTAATTTTACCCTAATGATATTTATCACATGCACTGTGTATTGGAAATGTTTTTAGACTGTTTTGGAGTCAAGTGCTACGACTCACCAACAACATTTGTTGTTGACGTGTTTTTGGTTCATATGCAGGTAAGTAACTACTGGGTGATCTGAAGGATAGGCGTGGATGGGCTAGACTTGATGTGTGCAAGACCTAGCAGTTGGGGTAGCCTAAGTCCGCGGTCTACGGTGTTGTAGCCCAATGAAACGCAGAGAATACAATAGTGCACCAATGAGATTGAATATAAGTAACCCCCTCATAGGTGGTTGACGCTTGGGTATGTCCCGTCGTTTCATTGTTTGGACTGGTCAGCCCATTCTAAGATAAGGTATCTGTTTGCTTCCGCGTGTTCTGATATGGGCAGCCGGTCCCACACCCTCCCCGCGGTGGCGGCCGCAAAGTGGGGTGTGACAGGTTGGTATCAGAGCCCAAGGTTTCAGCAGATTAGGTGTTCAGATAGAAACCCCTAAGCTTGAACCTATAACGGCTCTAAGGCTAGTAAGTAGACGTTGCGAGACTTAGGCAGATATTTGTGTGCTAGGCAGCGATCAAAGATTAGTGTAAGGTCGGTGCGGGCTGCAGCCTCGCAAACTGTCATCCGTACCCACAGGTGCACTAGGTTTGTTGAACCCTACCAGACATATAGCTGTTGATAGTCTGTAGAGGTCCTTGTTTGTGCTTCATTAGTATATGACACATTGGCACTGGTGAGAGTTGTGTGGTATAATTGTGGTTTAGTACCTTTGGTAATGCTCGAGGCATTTTTAGGTCATGGGGGCGGCTACTATGAATTCGCACAAGGTCGGCAAGGGTTAGACTTGATCAACCTAACTACTGAGCCCACAGGTGTGTGAAGGCGTTAGTGAACCCCACTAAATCGATTAATGCAGATAGTATTGTCATTTAGGGTAATGTTTCCCCTAGGACTTAAGGATTCTTTTGGTGTACCCGATTAGTCAAGTCTCCTGGACAGTCTTGTTGTATGGGATGCATGACCAGCTCCAAAGACTATGACCAGGGTTAGGAAAACACCAGCTAGTTAATAGTTAAAGCCCAAATGAGTAAATTTTTGGACTCGTATTTTAGGGATTTAATTATTCATGATTAATGATATTTGCTTTACGTGTGCCTATGTGCTATAACTATATTATATGACTGCATGCATGCTGCTGTGTGTAAATTCACATTTGGTGCTGGTGATAGTACATAGGAATTGCCTTATTTAGTTTCTTGTGCACTGTAGTTTGACACAGTAGGGCTTGCTTTGATTGACTGCTTTGTTGTGAATTTGTTATGTGTCTGGTGGTGATGTAAATCACCTCTAGAAGTATCACTGTTTGTCATTGGCTGAGACGGATGTCAGAAAGACACCCGCATTTTGGAATAGGGTGTTATGCTTGATTAAAAAGGATTTTGGTAGTGTGATGGGTCATAAGTATATGATGTTGAATTATGTTGGTGCTAAGTTCCAGATTCATGTTTTTGAGTCTTTCTCGTATGTTCCAAGTTGAAGAAAGGCTTCACATACCCTCCTTAGATAATTTTTCCGCAGTGGGCGGAATAGCTTAACCGGAGACTCTCAGCGAATTGGCTACGAGCAGTTAGACGAATTGGATTGCAAATGAAGGTCAAGACCATCAAGACTGATATAATGAAGATTTTGAAGACATAACGGATCTTAACAGAAGACATCTAATAACGACATGACGACGATACCTGTTTCTACTCAACGTGGCGTGGGAAGGAGTCAACAAATCGTACTAAACGACAAGGTGTGGAGCAGCAACAGAAGATGAAAGAATCTTCTTCTTTTCTTATTCCTCTTCTCTTCGATGCGGTCGATTATATATATTCTAGCTCATTTCAAACCTCTCTTGTGTAACAATCTTACATTCAGATCATTTCCGACTCATGATCTGATCACTTTGTTCAATCAACTTTGTATAGCTGATTAAATCTTCATTTTTCGCACGACCATTCGTGGTTGGTCTTGCTAATATGATTCAGCAGAGGTGGCACCATCGGTGAAATTGCTCTGCTTTCTATCCTAATGTACGGTATTCTGGTTCGTACCGTCTCCATACTTGTGTGAGCAATCGTTAAAGTGCAGAGGATTGGAAGCTGAGACAAGTAAGTCATTCTATCATCGTGGAGAATTTTCACACAAGTAATTGTCACGTAATCTCAAGCATTGAGATGTGACGCTAACTTCGTGCTTTCTCTAATATTGTGCTTATATTCTAAATCTGGAGGAGAATCCTGGAGCTATTCGGTATTGATAACCATTTAACTAGTTTCCTCGACAGAGACGTGGATCATCCATGATTAGAATTATCCCTCTTAAATTTATTGCCTAACCCGATGTGGTTCAAGTAACTTGACAGCGACTGTCATGAAATATTTAAGTTTTTTCGTGAGACATCTTGATGTTGATTGGTGCAGCGATTCAAATGATGAGTCATGGTGCAGGATAGTAGGGTCTAGTAGTAGAATTGCTACAGAGCAGAACCTAAGGGTGGCAAATGTTTTAGTTTTACCAGGAATGGTAAGGAAAGGATTTTGGTGTAACCGTGTGTTGGATCTGGCAGCGCATAAAGTTATACAAGGCAAGGTAGGAACTGTGGACGTACATGAATGTATGAATGTAAATATTTGTTTGAAGTTTGTATTGTTTATACATTACTGAAGGGTAGTGGATCAAGGGTTGAATCGCGAAAATGTGGACATGTACGTGCCAGGTAATGGTGCATTTAGCGTTATGTCCAAGGTGTGGTGGGATAGGTGCGGTAAGCCCTATATATAAGCACTTTTGGCATAATGGTTTATGGCACCAGAACCGGGTAGGTGCGGATAGTAGGCGTGGAGACCACATGTGTGTGGTGATTGATGTGTTGTCAATTGTGCTAAGTTTAAAATGTATTAAGTCGATTAAATTGCCAAGTAAAGGCAAGATAGTCGCCTAAAGTATGGCAAGAATGCATCGTCAAGTAGGATGAATCGAATATAACCGCGATGGTTATGAGTGTGGTCTGAAGACATACTGGTGGATTGTTTTATGTGAAAGAAGACTAGATATAGTTGTGATGATGCGTTAAACCAACTAAGTGCGTAGTGAAACACGTAGAGATTTTGGATATTCTAGAATAGGATTGAACCCTGCATCAAAAATGAAAACTTGTTGGCTTAGACTCTATACATATGGAAATGTTGAGGTTTTATGGTGGTTATAAGTTTTAGTGTGGAATTTGGTGAGTAAGTGTTAAGATTGATCGTGACTTGTAGAAACTGATTGGGAGTAACGCGATACTTCATGAGGACATTTACCTTGGAATTTTGACACGCGTTAAAAGAAGATTATAGGTGACACTTTGAAAGTGTAAGGTAACGAATTGTTGGTTTTGGAAATAGGGTTGCAAGGAGTACCATTGAGTATGCACTCCGCTCGGTGAAGGGCAACCAATGTTTGAGGATTCTAGTTGATCCAATTTAGGGATGACAAAGATTTTTAAGCAAAGTGCTTCGAGTATCCCTCAGGATTTATGGTTTGGTGGATCGAATTGAACTTACGAGTTCATGTGGTTGACAAGCTGTCAACATAGCTTTTGTGATTGGAAATAGCTATGAGTAGCTTTGAAAAGTTGCGAGATATACTTGTTAATTTGGATTATTTTGGAAATAACTTTGAGGCCTATTATGCTGGGTGTTGTGATGCATAAATTGTTATAAAATTGGTGATCTTCAAGTAACGCAAAATATGGGAATCGGCACACGACAGAAAATATTGTAGACCTTCGCATTACGCGAAGAAGAGGAGAGACGTAAAGTTGCCTTGTTATATGGACTCGTATTGCTCGACCGATTAGACAAAGACTTGCTAATCTTGTGAGTATGTGGTGATCTTGTGAGTATGGGCTGTATGCTGTATAGTAATGTTGTGTTCCACGAGTAACCTGTTGATCTCTCCGGTCTCTTATGAACATAATCAGTTATTTAAGAGCAAAGTGCTTTGTCTTTTGTGGAATAAGGATCAATATCCTTGTCTAGTGTAGCCGGTTGGCTTGTAACGGAATGCTGAAATTATGGAAGGAGTCTTTAGGTCGCCATTAATGGCAAAGACCGGTGACGAGTACTTCGAGCATCCTTGGGAATTAATGATACATCATAGTGAATTAATGAGTCCATCATATTGACACGCGGTCAATAGGACTGTTGGATTTCTATGGGTCAGGGTGCGGCCACTGCTTTAAAAATGACGTCGCCTAGTTTCGGGGGTCCGCTTTGTCTTGTTGGGACAGACCTGAAGTTGTGTGCTTTGTGTGTCCGCTTTGTTGGGATAGATCCGAAGCCGTGTGCTTCATGAATCCGTTTTGTAGGAACACCTCTGAAGCTGTGTGCTTCTTGGGTTCGTATTGTTGGGACGGCCCGAAACGAACGCACGTCGCCCTGGCAGGATGTTGAGTTGTTGTGACGAGGATGTTGCGAAGTTGACTCGATGGTTCGTATGACATGGAACTAGCTGCGATGTCTTGATATGTTGACATTATGTGTGACTGTTGCGTATTTGTGATACACAACTTATTTGTTAGACCTAAGTTAGGTCCCTTAAGTGATAGTTGTGACCTTTGCGTTAGGACGCATATAGGGATTGTGTATGCTAGAACCGTGAGTTGTGACAGATTCAACACGTTGGATGTAAGTCCCTCACGGAGGGAATTCGGTTTAAGTCCCTTGATGAAGGGCATTTGGTTGTGTTCGGTTCTAGTAGAAAACCCCCAACTTCCCCTTCGGAGAATCTGATATTGGGATTGGACTTGTCCAATCCGTGACTTATCGCAGCAATAGGAACATGACTTCCCATTTTTCACCAAGTTGGCTGATGAGAAAAGTTTGCTGATCAAATGAGATAATTCATTTGGTCTGATGCCAGGGAAGGCATCAGAGCTACGTGGTAGCCCCAAAGAAGATAGATGTCCCTCGGAGAACATCCCGGGTGATGTGATCCGCTTTTGTATGGTTACTCCCCGTCCTGTTAATTGTGGCGAATTTCGGGACGAAATTCCTTTAAGGAGGGGAGGATGTAACATCTGGTTAATTCCGGTAAATCAAAGGAAAATTTTTCCGATTATTGAACTGGATTGTTGAGCCCAGTTAGGCCCGTAAGGCCCATTTAGAGATTTGCGGCCCAGCAAAGGCCCAATTCAAATACCCGATGTCCGGATAAGTTGTCATAAGTATTCTGGGTGATTGTTATGTTGTTGGAAATGTTGTGGAATGTTGAAAGCTGAATTTGGTGTAAACCGGCTAGGTTCGTTGTCTAATCGGTAAACGGGCCAGATAACCGGACATTAATGTAAGTATGTTGGTTCGAGTGACTATGAGAATGGATATATTAACACGGACGTTAATATTTTTCAGAAAGGCTATTCAGATGTTTATAGGTGGTCTATGCGAACGGAAACGGCAAACGACACTTAACGCGCGTAATTCACCGGCAGTGACGGAGCAGTCACTGAGGCCGTATTAGAGTGTCTGGAAGTGCCAGACACTTGAACATTGATGTTCTGATCGTTAGAAAGGATAACCGTAGGAAACGGTGCGAGAAATAGTGAAATTGGTAAACCGTTTGGTTACCTAAGAATAACCGAAAACGATCGTTTAATTGTTTAAGATGACTTTAATGACCCTGTGAGGTTATAGGTATTTTCTAAGTGTTTATTGAGTATTACAGTCGCGATGATATATTCGGTTCGAGAAACAGATGTAAACAGTATATGCGTCGTATTGAGTATTACAGTCGCGATGATATATTCGGTTCGAGAAACAGAGGTAAACGGTATATGCGTTGTATACGCGCTTTATACCGCGAGTTTAACCGAACGTTCACTAGACTATATTTAATCTGACGTTTTGAGTATTCTGAGAATGTTTAATAGGTTTCATAATATTACAATCATGTCGGAATTATCGCGGATGAATTACGAGGCGTTTACGGTTTAATGTTTCGAATATCACGGTATAATACCTGCGTATCTGACTTTTACCCACCTAAAAACCCTACATATATAAAGGATCCTTTGCCCCTTTTTCTTTTCATTTAAGTGTAGCCCCCAAACACACACTTGTGTGTGTCGAGAGAGAAAGAAGAGAGCAAAGCTCTCCTTCCCGTTTTTCCAGCGTCGGACTCCGGCCGACCACGGCGGCGGTGGTGGTTTTCAACCCCTTTCTTCTCCTTTTCTTTCCTGTTGCAAAACCCACTGTTCCCGAGCTCGTTTCCAGTCCCAAACAGCCACAGCAGTGGCGGCGCCGCACTTTTTCTTCTAGGGTTCCGCCGCTGGGCGGCGGCGGCACCCCTTTTCTGCTCGTCTCGCGACTCCGGCGACCTCCCCGTGCTCGCGACCTCTCTGTTGTCAAGTAATGGTAAGGGTTTTAAGCCATGGTTTGGTTTTGAGTTCGTATTCATGTTTCCCAGTCCCAATCTTGACATGCATGTCCATTTTATGCTCAGATCCGCGACCTACATAGTGTTTGGTGATGTTTGTTGATGAAAGGATGACGAGGACTGGTGGCTCACGGCTGTGGGAGGCCGACCGGCGGTGGCCATAGCCTCCGGCCACCGGAAATGCTCTTAGATGGTGATGATTAGGTGGTGTTTGGCTAAAAGTGCTTTTGGAGTGTTTGGAAATGGATTTTGGGAAGAAACGAGTGAACTCAGTGGTGAGTCAACTGAGTCGACTCGGTAAATGGTTCTGGTCAACAGGTTTGACTGGTCAAACGTGGTCAAGCTCAGAAACCGACTCCGGATTATTGTTTGTGGCGAAAAACCGTGTGGAAAGGACTATCTACTCGTTTGATTTGGGCAACGTTGCGTTATACGGTTAACCGGGTCCGGGTTAGCAAACCGACCGGAAGGTATAACCGTGTTCATTACTTGGTTATCATATTAGTAACTTTGTATACGCGTCGTGTGAGGAACGATTGTAAACCCGAAAGTATTATTGTTATTAATATAAAAATAAATAAGTAAAGGATATATATATATAAGTTTTGTTATCATTTTATGTTAGTAAAAATCATATAATATATGATAATAAAGTTATCATTTTATTTAACAAAAATTATGGTTTTTATAACAATAAAAGTTATGGAGTTATGTGAATAAAATGTATCATTTTATGTTAGTGAAATGTATGATTTCATGTAATAAAATGTATGATTTTATGTGAATAATAAATTGGAAAACTTATATCATTTTATGTAAAACTCTATAAAGTTTTATAAAACATAAAATCAGATAAAGACGAGATATTTAAATATATATTATCCGGTTTGAAAACTCTATACGAGTTATGATTCTATGATGAGCAAAACCTATGATTTTATGCAATAAAGTTTATCATTTTATGTAAACGAAGTTATGATTTTATGAATACAAGATTATGATTTTATGTGGATAAAAGGCACGATTCTACCTTTGTAAAAGTCATAACATCATGAGAAATATAATCGAATAAGTATCCATAAATAGATATTTAAGTTATGACTTTGGAAATTATTCTAAGGCTAATAAATATAACTGTTCGAGATCCGAGAGATTCGTTAGATTAAATAATTTGTCATCAAGTCAGACGGTTGTAATGCCATTGAGGGCAATACCACCGTGTCTGACAGAAACTGCCTATTTAGAAATAGACAGATAAATACGATCGTATCCGGGTTAAGCCGTATGACTGTATTGGGACATCCGGTCGTATCGGGACTTCAACCTACGGACGTATCGTATATTTTGGGCGCGGAGCACAACCGAGCCTAACCAGTATTATTGATGTGTTAAATTAAAGGTATCTATGTTTGTTTAGGTCATTAGATTCTCCGAGCTTGATGCATTGTCGAGTTGCCTAACCTTCAATTTGTATGCTGGACCAACTGTCAGTTGTAGTTTCCCCTATTTTACTTATCATGTTTTTGGGGTGCATATGAATCGTGTCTAAACATTGTTTTTGTGTTCAATACTATGTTGTGTTATATATCGTGACTTGAGGTGCCGGCGGAATCCCACCGCGTTTATGTTTTGGTACCTGCGGTGTTACCGCGTTTGGGAAGCGTAGGGTCAATTTAGGCCGTTCTTGTTTTGTTCCTGGAATTGAGGAGCAAGGCCACGAGGCATATGCGTATCCTCATAGCTGTGTAGGTAGATCAAGGTGTCGCATACCCGTTGTTTTGGGCACCTTTTGGTTACTTGTGTTGGTTGAACGCGTGATGTCGTATATGTTTGAAACATGAGGAGGGGCTCGGGAAAGTCGCTCCGAGTTTCCTCCGATTGCTGGTTTGACCCAGTGGTATTTATCACATGCACTGTGTATTGGAAATGTTTTTAGACTGTTTTGGAGTCAAGTGCTACGACTCACCAACAACATTTGTTGTTGACGTGTTTTTGGTTCATATGCAGGTAAGTAACTACTGGGTTGATCTGAAGGATAGGCGGGGATGGGCTAGACTTGATGTGTGCAAGACCTAGCAGTTGGGTAGCCTAAGTTCGTGGTCTATGGTGTTGTACCAGTCTTAGAGAACCTGGGCCCAATGAAACGCAGAGAATACAATAGTGCACCAATGAGATTGAATATAAGTAACCCCCTCATAGGTGGTTAATGCTTGGGTATGTCCCGTCGTTTCATTGTTTGGACTGGTCAGCCCGTTATAAGATAAGGTATCTGTTTGCTTCCGCGTGTTCTGATACGGGCAGCCGGTCCCACACCCTCCCCGCGGTGGCGGCCGCAAAGTGGTGTGTGACATAAAACACTTGAGCAAGATTGTTTTTGAGATTTCTGTTCCCCGGCAACGGTACCAAAAACTCTTTGATGCATGTGAGTCGTACATATAATTATAAGGACTTTTAGCATGCAGAAGCTTTAAATTTATAAACCTAATAATAACTAAGGAATCAATCACATGCAAACGGGTAGGTGTACATATCGTAACTTGTAGTATAAATCCTATTAGCTAGAATCGGTTGTCCAACACTAGGAACACGTTTTCTAATAACAATCAAATATGCAGGCAAAGATCACCAAATAAACAATAATATTGAAACAGGAATTCGTATATAATTAAAAAGCATCATCTTGATATCGAATCATCGTGCAATCTAACAATTACCATGAATAAATATATATGAAACTCTTTCTAAGGATAGCTAGGCACCTCGCTAAATTAACCCTAACTTCTATTAAACCAGTTATGGAAATGAAACGCATGACACACTCCCGCGAGAGAACATACCACAATGTATAGGAATCCTATGATGCTATAGACACACATCAAAGAAAACCAAACACAATGCTCATCAATTAATCATCAAATTATTAACTAGCAATCGTTTATCCTATTACACACCACAATAGTGCTAACTAATGCATGGAACATAACAAGATAAGAAAGATCAGTATAGTCCTAGAATCAGTCATGATCACTAGTCCTAACAGCACATAGGATAACAGTATTCAATTCATCAATGATTTATATTTCTTCCAAAATATAACCCTAAGCCAAATAGCATAAATAACCCATTGACCTAAAGATAGAATAACTAATATACGGAATTGGCCAAAATCTATAACCTAGCAAAACCACATCATTGATAAAACAAACATAGGAATCATGCACACATACGTATCAACACAAATCAGACCAATTAATGTTTCAAAACCAAACGCATAGATAATCATTTATTCATCGTTATTGTACTACAAGATTCATCTCCACCAAGATGATGGTGGAGTTTAGCTATTCATGATAGAAACTAAACATAAAACAGGTTCTAACAATCCAAAAATGATGAAATTGACAAATGAAAAGAAAAATCGAAAGATTACAACTAAAGGAATGATTAAAACTAACTCTAATCCGCAAAATGGAACTTCGATCGCTTCCTCCTAGTTCCTGGAACTCCTCTGGAACAGAGAAAACGGCTACTGGTTCGTACTATGGTGGCCAACCCTTGTTTAGAATGAAAACGTTCTATATATAGGTAATTTTGGGTTTTTTGCTTACTGTGCACGTCACGGCCCATCTTGGGGAAACGGGTCGTTTCGAGGCTGAATTAGGTAACGGCCCGTGAACAAAAGTTGCTTGGTTTAACCCTGGGAATCATCTGGTCGATTTTATGTGCTTCGCGTATCGTGTCGATTGCTAAGCAACCCTTCGCATACCGTGAAGAATCCTGGTTGACAGATTTTTGTTATTTTTCGTTTCTTGCTTCGCTGCTTCGACTCGGTCGCGATTCGACTTTTCTTTTGACTTGCAATCCTTCCTTTGTATACCATGAATCCTATTAAAGCATATAAATGATAAGCAAACTATGTATTTTACTCGAAGTTCATTAAGTTTAACAATTTGTTACTTGAAATCGCGTTTTTGGTAAAACTACACAATTCAATATCAGAATACACAGAAATAAGCTAGTAATCAACCAAAATATGTGTGAAAATGTATGTAAACACATGTTACATTTGTAGCACATCAGCCATCCCATATCTAATTCATTTAGATGATCCTCATCCAACTATTTCAAATCATCTTTGAACAACTCAGCATTCCCAATGTTACCAATTATTAAACGATAAGACCATGCTATTAAGGCAGATATTAAAGCAGCATGTTCTTCAGTTGCATTGGCAGAAATGTAGTCTGAGGTGATTGATTTGGAATTGTAAAATTTCACCCTAGAGAATAACCATAATTCTCAGACTTTCTAGCAAGAAAAGCAAAAGAAGGACCTTCACTGAATATTTTTGACTTTTTAGCATTAATGGTTGACTCATCTTCACCATGATAAGCAGATGGATTCTGTACTTGTGCAGGCATGGATCTGTTCACATTTAATTCCATATCTCTTGCTTGTATCTTTCCAATCAAACTGCTGAATGACAACCCTGAATATTCTTTACCATTAGTAATCATCATTACATATTTTTCCCATCTTTCAGATAATGCCTCTAGTAACTTTTCTTTCAAATCAGCTTCTTCCTTTTTGATGCTTACTAAAGTCATTTCACTCAGCTAATGTGAAAATCTAGTAATAAGTTTTGAAATATCTTCATTTGGATAATGTTTGAAATTGTCAAATTCTTTCTTTAGAACCTTTTGCTAACTTTTCTTGAACTAGTCACTACCCTCACATCGTTTTTGTAATGCATCCCACATTTCTTTCGATGTAGTATAAGCAGAAAACTGATGTAACAAATCTTTGGGTAATGCCATGGTTAAAGTTTCCTAAGCCTTTTGTTCAGCTTGATATGCCTTCTTTTGTTCAGTAGTCAGACTTCTTTGTACAATTGGCCTTCTAGTAGTACCAGTTGGATATTCATATTGATCAGTATAATTTAACCAAAGATCGACATCATTGTTACCAACGTATGCTTCGAATCGTTTTACACAACTATGATAATCTTCCAATTTGAACAAATTAGGAAATTTTTGACTTGTTCCTGTTTCATTATCATAGTTAATAAGAGCTTGCATCATGTTTTGAATCACAGAAAAACGCTTGATAATCACTCATTTTGAAATTACGATACCGAACGTAAAAACTTCAACCTCAAAAACGGACGTCTTAAAAGCGGATTTTGGGTATCGAAACGGAGGGTACTAGCCGTTAGGCGAGTAAAAATGTAGAGCTCGTAGAAACGCTCGTTTTGGCTGGTATAGAGTTCCGGAACTCCAAACAGATATCAAGTTACGACAGTTTTAGTGAGCATCACTTTTCTGTCAGCGTACCAATAACACTCTCAGCGGACGAAACCGTTGACCAACGTAACAATACATTTGACCAGACCAAGCACTTAGCATACCACAATTCTCAACGTACCAATTCAGACATACCACAAACCTAACATACACATGAATATAGCGAACCAAATTGAACTCAGTGTACCAGTGGACAGTAACGGACCAACTATGGTACGGCGTAGCTGTTGCGTACCCATGATGAAGATTTCTTTGCGTACCAATCAACGTACCAACAAGTTCATCCAGCGTAGCATCAAGTTCATCCTGCGTACCAACACATTCAACCGGCGTACCAAACTGAATTTTTCCAATTTTCACAAATTTGAAGGCCTTGGACTGTGAATTACAACAGTAAGCAACAAAAACACACTAGGAACATTTTCAAATCAATTTTGACATCCGAAACACTCGGATTTGAGAAAATTTGATGAAAAATGATCAAAACCCACTTTCTCTCTCTAGAAATATCAAAAATCACAGAATTCGATCAGCAAATGGAACCAGAAAGCTCTGATACCACTTGTAATGACATAGAGCGACAGATCATTTTCAAATCTAGTGATATCGAGATTAAGATGAGATCAAAATTAAATACAAATGTGATTTGTATTGATTCAAGCTTGAGAGGATTACACACAGAAACACACACACATAATTGTAGATATGACCAAGAGTTCTCACATTCTAAACAGGTCAACCTATTTATAGGTGCCATCAACTTGCCCAGCGTACCATCCAACATACCATTTGGTATGCTGGCCAGCGTACTATTTGGTTAGGACCATGGTACGGTGCCATATGACTCACACACACGCTCTCACATAGATACAATACACGAGACACACTGTAGCATAGGAATATGCTCTAACAACCAGTCATGTAGCAGAAGCATGTACACAAGTCAATTCATAATTGACCCCACCAGTGATCCAAACAACCTGAATAAACAGAAACAACTAGTCGTGATTATACCAAACGAGACACGATGGTTCAACGAACAGTCTCGCTAGATGACTGCTTCACGGTTAGGGTTTTGATCTCATAACTATTATGACAACACCTCACAATAAACATAGAAATATATCATTTACCTTTCTAGAAGACTAGCGAGAATACACGACGACTCGTGGAGACTCGATAATGGTGGTGGTGGCTGGCGACGGTGGCGCCGGAAATAGGAGGGGGAGGGCCAGATTTTCTGTCTCTCTCTCTCTCTCTCTCTCTCTCTCTCTCTCTCTAGTGTTGTGATTTTTAGGTACAATGGATTACGGAGTTTGATCCCTATTTATAGATTAAACTGATAGGATAATATATCAGCTAAATCAATTTGAAGCAATCCCTAATAACTTAAATAATTAATTTATTTAAGTTATTCAAAATTTAAAATAATATATATTACATATATGAGATTTCGAAAATCTAATATGTATATATATATATATATACTAGTCTTGTGCCCGTGCGTTGCGGCGACGACAGTTCATGGGCGTTATTCTTCCATTGTTTGAGCGTTGCGGCGACACGACAATTTACAGCGCGGTGTTAGTTTCTATAAGTTCGATGCGGAGCGGAGATAATTTACATCGCCATACTGTGACAATTTACAATGCGGTACTCATTTTTCTATCTGCGCGATGGAGCGACATCAACAATCAACCAACACGACATGTATTTTCTGTTTGTTTATCAATCCTCTAGTTATATATTGTATTGTGTGTCTGTAAGGTTTCTCATTCGTAACATTGGTGTAGTCAATCTATGTCATGAGCTTTGCAGATCTCTAACGAACATACGAATAACATTGGGTAACTGACCATAAACAGAATAATTTAAAAATAAATATATGAAACTGACATTTTTGGTTGGTTTTCAGTTTTTTATATTCCATTAACCGAAAAAATGAATCGTACCCATTTAGTATGTAATTATATCGATAACATCTCCAACTTGAACACCATGCTTAGGCAGTCTATAGTGGAGATGATAAGGGGCTTATAGCGCCCTACACAACACCCCCACCGGTAAATCAACCTTTTTTTTTATAATAACCATTGAAAGACATGTTGCTAAGTTTGTTTACCAAAGGATTTTCTGATTTAGAATTTGCTCCAACAACTGCAATGGCCATCAGCTTCGTTTAAACAATGGCCAATTCGTTGCTCAATGTTTAATTCTAAGTTGATGCTAAATTAATGGTATCCTGATAAACCCAATATGACATCAGATGGAGAGAAAATGATGTCAAACAAAAAATGATGTAAAAAAAAAGTGAGTTGAGAGAAATTACAGTGTTATAATTTTAACTATAGATAATTATTATATCAAATGAGTTGAGAGAAATTACACTGTTATCCTTTTAACTAAACTAATTATTATATCAAATCAAATATGATCTCAAAACCACTATTAAAACTGGTTAATTACACAATATGATAAATAACTTTTAAGCAACTTGTTTGTTAGGCAAGATAAAACCCAATCAAAGTTCATTTGGCATATTAACACATGTTAATAAGAGTTACACGTCACTTTACAAAATCAAAAATTTTTGAGTATTGTTATCTCCCTCCAAAACATTTTGAAACTTGCTGGTTTGGGTGACAAAATGAATTTAATAAAAGTCTATCACTCAAAATTTATCTTTAACTTTTTTGAATGAATTTAATAGAAGTCCATCACTCAGTTTAAAAACAATACATATTAAAACAAGTCAAAACATACAACAGTATTTATATGGTAAAGTATGAACAATAAAAGAAGAGGTACATTTTTAAGAACACCTACTCCTTAATTAAAAAAAATAAGTGAAACAAAATGAAAAAGCCTAATAACATAAATTAATCATGATTTAGATAACCCGCCAATGATATTAAGTTGACATGCAATTGAAAGTTCTCAAAAACATTTAAAGGTGCTTCAAATAGCTAATTGCCCAGCATTAGAGGTAGACACAAACCGGTGAAAAGATCGTCGCTGAACGCCAATTATTGTATCCGAGTGCCTATTAAATTTGGTTTCTAAAGGAAACCCCCAAATATTTTGGCTTTATTGCTAACGTGAAACAACAAATAAACATTGCAAACCAAAGAGAAATCATGTAGTTAAATTTAACAGAAGCCATAAAAAAGTGAATTTCATAATAAATCACGTAAATGGATTGGATAATTCCATGCACTATTATACTAAGATATCATAATGAACATCAAAAACCAAACAGAGAGAGTCTTGTACACAACAAGAGCTGCAGCTGCACTAATGAATGGAAATATAAATAGTTTTGGAAACTTACATGCCATGCAACACAAATTGTTGTTGCAGCAAAATACATGACATAGATCGGGTCCTTCTACTATATAACAGGTTTACCCTAAAAAACAAATACAACATAATGAATATATGCTACAACTTAAAAAGAACTAATACTTCTAACAAAACATTCCATATTTGTTTCTTATTCATATATATGCATATTTATTCCGACACCTGTCACCAAAAACATTTATATACAATTTGTTCCTATATATATATATATTTTTGTTTTAATGAATATAAATTAAGTACTTCAACTACCTGCACGTGATCATTTTTTCTTATATTAAATTTATAAACTTGACCCATTTGACGCATATCAATCATTTCTAAAATCACACAGGGAACCAATGATCAACTTACCTAACAAAGACATAAAAGTAGAAAGAAAAAAATGAGATTGTTTCTTAGAAGCTAAATCTGGTAACAAGCATTTTGAACCTAAGATAAACAATGAGTATTTTAAACTTACCTTTTGCAAAGTCTTTAGGGGAAACAAATGTTGTTTCTACACCAGGCCCCAGATTAAAATTACCAACACCGATATCCTGGATATAATCACCAACATCACTACCTTCCTCGACCAGTTTGAGCCACAAGCACTACTAGAAATAACCCCTTCCTTGATTGACGCGCGAACAATGACACACATAAATTTATGACGCGCAAAAACAAGCGTCATAAAAACAATTGTCGTATTTAACAAAATTTTACTAAATTCAGTGGGTAGATGACGCGCATTTTTGCGCGTCATAAATATTGTGTCATTTGAAAAAAAAATAAAAACACGGAGGACATAATTTTTTAGCGCGTCAAGCTTAAAAAAAAAAGAATGTCGCTTTATATTTATTTTCCCGCTATTTCCCCCTCCCCCAAAATTTCGTTCCCCGCTTTAACAATTTCATTCCGCATAAACGCTCCCACAACCCTAATAGCTCCACAACTCTGACGGACAACCACCGCTCGGAACTTTCATCTCTCTAACAAATATGTTCGATGGATTGTAGTTTGAAGGCCAGAAATCGAGTTTGCTGTTCGATTGGTTGAAGTTGTTAATTAAAGTATCCTCCATTCGTTCCCAAAATCTGGCATGTGTTTGATTAAATTCAAGCCCTAATCTCCTCTCCTTTTCTGCGCCATCTCTCCCTCTTAATTTCAAGCCCTAATTCTCTATCTAGCAGATTGCTGCTGCTACAAAGCCCTAATTTCCCTGCTTACGATTCTGGTTCCATCTCACCTGCTTACGCATCTCAGGGTTCTTCTCCATCCTGGTTCATCTGCCTTCGGTTGTTATAAACCGACCTAGGGTTCAGATTTCGCCTGTAAGTTCATTATTTACATTCCTTGAGCTACTAAGGGCTTGACATGAAATTGTCTTGCGAAAGCCTCGAATTGGTTGGTGATAATGGTAGCGATGACATCGCCGTGGCGTGGCAGAGATCTTTATGTTTTCTGCAGCCGCGAAGGTGGGTAACTCCGCCGTGAAATCGTTTGGTCTTTTGTTGATTTCTGTTCTTTACTGATGATAAGATCTAAGTGTTTTCAAGATCGAACCTTGATTGGGTTGTGTTTGCTTCGATTCAAGTTGTTTGCTTGCTTCTCAGTTGGTTCTTGATCTTTGATTCTCATCATGCAGGTGAAATGGCAATGATGATTACATGTCAAGTGGACGAGCACAGAGATGCCGGATTGTCTTTTGGCGAGGCAAGAAGACATGATTGCAGCCATAGACACAATCTTGGTAACTCTATACTCGATTGACAAGTCTGAGCCTAAAAAAATCTGATGTCTTCATGGATCTTTACCTGCGTTTTTGATCTTTGCTCTTTGGTTAAATGATTTGAGCCTTTCTTACTGATCTGTAATGATACAGTTGTTGTTGAATTGCTCTAAATTTCGATATTTAAATTGTGTTTATGAGGGCTATGATGACATTTCTTATTGATTTGAGCCCATATGACCCATTTTACAACAGCTATGATGCTATTTCTTACTGATCTGAGCTGATTGTTATTTGTTTGTGTTAAGTGCTTGCATTGGCGAGGCATTCTTTGCAACCATGTTCACTTACAGTTTCTAAATTGTATTTATGAGATAAGGGATATCAATCCTAATTGTTATATTATATAATTTCTGTCGGTTAATGGCTTATGAGGCTATGATGTTTATTTCAGTTGATTGGCACTTAGATGAGACAACCTTCATCTTGGCGGGGCGATTCGTTGCAGCCATGGTCGGTGTCCTCTTTGTACCATTAACTACAGATCTGAGCCAAGGTTCCTTTCTTATAATTTATAAATATAGTCATCCAAACTTCCCAATTCCCATCATAACAGATTTAAAGCCTATGGCAATAGAAGTTTAATCTTCAAGATCTTTATGAAAGTTCAAGTTTGAGTTACTGATTTTTGTGTTGATATCAATAGTAATAAGAGACACGGTAGATGTTTAAAGTTGGCAGCCTATTTTATACTTCGTAATGCGTGGTGTGTTTCAGTTTCTTATTAGCTTTTGATGTTCAGATTGTATATATGTTGCTTAGTATGCTGCTGATGATAAGAGTAAATAAGCTTTTGATGTTCAGACTGATGGAGAATGGTAAAGATGATGGCCATGTTGAGTCTCTGGAGCTGATGAACAAACATTGGAGACCGCTAACTCGCATGTTAATATTACCGGCTACTATTCTAAGCCCATATAGGTACATATATTTCTTTCCGTGACCATTTTCGTAGTAGAAATGTAGAATTCAGAAAATCATATGCTAATTGCTAACTAGAAGATTTTAATGTCATATGAAGGAATAATAAGTTTCGAGACATGTTCAGATAATTACATTTGGATGAGAAGACTTTGATGCTAATTTTTAAAAATGATCAGATTACTGATTCTTAGAAACAAGATCCATGATCACATATTCATTTGTCCTCGCACAGACTTGATATTTAATATGATGCAAAGTTGTATTTTTGACCTCTTAAAACACAAAATTGTTGCAACAGTTAGTGGAGTCTTATGATATCTTCTTTACGAAATAATATGTTGGAGAAAAAAAATCATGCTTTCAGTTGGTAAAAAAAGATGGCAGATTAGGTGTTGTTTGCATCTGCTTTGCAGTCCTTAAGGCTTCAGCCAACCAACATCTTTTCCCTGTTTTGTGTGTGTCTTTCAACAACAACCATATCTAAGCCTATAAGAGTAAATAAGCTACACATTTCAAACTCAAGATAATAAATCAGATAATAACTTAATCTAATTCAGTTTCTTAATTTGTATGCCATATACGGTTACAAAGTTATACTATTTAATTAATTTATTTAATTTGTATGCTCAGGTCATGAGGACTAGAAGGGGCTAATATTTTTTATCAGAACTAAGAAAATGGTTGGGGATTCGCAGGCGATACGTGCACAAAACTTGAGGGATTCCAACAAGATCCTTACAACAACAGCTTGAGCTCAATTCTTCCTTGTGATCAACTTCTTTCAGCAGATCAGTCCTTAATGATGTCAGTGCTGGAGTTTACAATTTAGTCAATGAGGTATTATTTATGCCTATTTAAAGTTTGTTGAATTCTTTGTGACAAACCTAGTGCTACAACTCATGAAAATATAGATTGGCCATTTAGTTGATCTTCTGATGAAGATCTTCTCAGCACTAGAAAAATAGTTTCGAGTATTTAAATGTACACTCATTTGAATTATACTACTGAGCAGGAAATGCGGATATGTTAGAAACTGAGATTTGAAGTGGTCACGGTGTTTATTTTTGACGATTTGTCAAACTATTGATTTGTTCTTGAACGCTGGCAGCTGCATATCAGAAGTTATATGATTCATGATGTTAAAATTAAGTGGTGAACACACTAACCTTTGCAAATACAGCAAACCAACATTGTCTACTAAATAACAGCCATGTATGATTATTACTTCTGATGTAGCCTCAGATTTTTAATAAACTTTGAAACTGTACATTTTCCAGAATCAGAAGCATGTAAGGATGACCGACTGCTAATTCCGGCCTACAACTATCAGAGGCACACGCAGAAACTGGCTGTACACTTGATGACCTGTGGGTGAAAGAAGCAAAGGAATCCAAGGTATTGTATACCCAAAAAGAAACCTCTTAGTTTAAAAAAATGAAAACAGAAAGTAGAGGTGCGTCCATGACCCGTTTTTACGCACATAAGAGGCCGGCATAGTGTTCCCTGCATGGCCAGGCAGCCTACACCATCTAGTTTGATTTATTAGTTATTAAATGATGAAATTGCTGCTGCAACTTTACAGAACCGTAGTAACATTTTTAAACTAGATTTTATAAGAACTAACACTGTATTTCTGGCTGTACAGGGTCTGTTATACAGCCGTATAAGGCTGGTAAAATACAGCGATACAAGGCTATGGAAAAATACAACAATACAGGTCAGATTGGTCTTCTTTTTTTATTCAAGGTCAATCAACACTTGATTACATAACTACAATTGTTTAGAGGTAATTTGGGAACAAGTGATGATTGGCGTCCACTACCGTTGTATTTTAATCTCTCACACATCCTTTTGAAGGTTTCAATTGTTAGCAAGCACTCCTCAATGTTAGATGGGCTTAATAATGCAAGTATTGAGATGGAAGAAGATAAAGTTACATGTAGTAGTCCAATGTAAACTAATGTTAACTTTGTAATGTTTGCTCTATATATGAAATGTATTATTTTGCTATAAGTGTATTTTATTTTGATTTTGATGTTAATTTTCATTAATGTGGAAATTAGTGAATCTACAAAAATATTTTTTTTATATATTTTTTTTAAATTCTTGACGCGCAAAAATGCGTGTCATAAGAAGATTTATGACGGGGGCTTCCTTGACACGCTTTTTATGACACTCTTTGCGCGTCATAAAATGCGCGTCATTGTTCGCGCGTCAAGAAGCAGATGACGCACATTTTGCGCGTCAAGAGGATTCTTGACCCTGCCTTCCTTGACGCTTTTTTGCGCGTCATCTGGGCCCTTTCTTGACGCGCAAAAAGCGTCAAGAAAGGCCATTTTTGTAGTAGTGAAGGATGTAGTTCCACCCCCACACCCCCATGCGTCAGTGTTGCAAGTAAAAATATGTATTTATCACATTCCTTAATACCCAAACAAACAAAGTCCAGCTATTCCTTTATGAAATAAATAAATGACAGAAAAAGGAAGTAAAAACCAACCCTTTACCTGTTCTTTGAAGCTGTCCACTAATTTTCCTGGTTTCATAAAACAAAGTTCCTGCTGGAAGCTAATTACCATATTCACTACACTTAGTGGGGCTCATGTGGACATGTTTCCCACCACCCATGGTCTTCACAAAACAAAGAAACTATAACAACATTTAACAAGTGATTTTCCAACATTGAAAGAATTAAAATACAGCCAAACAATAGGTTTCCAATATTCAACAAATAGATTACCTGCAGCCAAAAGGTAACCCGAAACCCGTAGTCTATATGCTTCAAGAGTTTCATCTTGTCCCAACCTATTCTATAATTAGGCTAATTTTGGGAACACAATCAAATTCCATCCATCAGGTAATTTAGAAGCCAATAGGAGGCCTTAGTAAACAACATCAGAAAATAGAACCTCAGATGCAGCCGAATGCACAACATGTCCTAACCTTTTTTAAAAAAGCCCCACAAAACAAAGTTAGTACCTACCTCACTACATCTAAACAAATAACTACTTTCACAATCTTCCCATGGTGCTTAAATATCTTTTTTAACTGCTCTTGCATCATAATTTTTTGGGAAATTCTTAACATACACTGCATTAACCTACAAAAAAAGAACATGAAATAACAAAGTGAGTATACTTCAATAAAAAATAGTACAAAATCAAGTTGTAAGCACCTGAGAAGAAGCTGAAGACTCGACATTTTTTAGGTCAGCCCAACTCACAGTTTGAGGGCCACCATCAAGCTTAAATTTTGGGTTTGACATCTCGTCTTGAATACTCTGCACATGCATGGTTATAATACTAAATAAACGCAAATCCACAATATCTTCTAGATTGTGGATCCCGTGATAAAATCAGCAAAGAACAAAAATATTAGATTCACAACCTTCTCCATGTCTTCCATTATAATAAAATCTAATAAATCGTGTACATTACTTCTTCTAGCTAGTCAATTTGGCCAACTTAAAATTTTGGTTTGAAGTGTACTGAAATTACCTAAGAGCATCCTACGAGTTCAATATTCTAGTAGCCCATCATATAAGAGCACCAGATTCACTGTCCTTGTAGCAGCAACAGCAGCAAAGACAACATATAAAATGCTCCCTAAATAAAGAGAAAGAACCTCATCTGGTAAGTTTGTAGGATAAAAACAGAAATCGGTGCAATGGCCATTTGATATTCTACATTTTACATAAACTAACTAAAATGAAATCAGATCTATAATATGAAAACATAGTCCACAAATATATAAGTGAGCAAATGGCAATTTAATACACAGATCAGGTGAAATAACCTCATATGTTCATTCACCTAAAGTCAAGTTTGATTTCTCATAGGAAAGCATGTCCTTTTTGTGACAACTCGTACTTTCCAGGTATACTTTAATATTATGATTATGTGCAATTAACTGTGATTGTATGTGCATTAGGCTAATTTGTTTAAATTAGATGACCTTACGTGCAAACATAGACAATCTAGGTCTGATAACATCTACCCGTAATGGAAATCAACCAAAGTTCCGCAACTATTCGAAGTGGAACTTCAATAACAAGAAAGTTCATAAATCTTAATTGGTAGAAACTTTAAATATAAAATGAACATTTTATATTTTTCTAACTATTACGTAATGACAAACGTATTTCAAACACGTCGTTTATTCAAACGACCATTCTAAGTCAAACAATAACTTGGTTTTAATTCTTAAACTAATTCAACTTCAAACCATTTATTTTTCTTTCAAACTATTTATTCCCGTCCAACAAATTTCGTCATACATTTAAACATAACCCTCTCACGTCGAGCAAACGTTTAAATTTAAATATGGAGTACATCATCAATGCACAACAACATAAACGCCAAATCATGACACGTGACATTCCAATGATCCGAAAAACGTCCGCGACAAAACAATATTTTTATTGTTACGTTTACTCGTTTCACGTCAAAAATCCATTTTTCATTCCGGACATCGTTTTCGCACAAACGAAGTTTCATTGGACTCGTAGGACCAAACCGAACTCAACCTGACCCGACTCGAGACTCGGTTCGGCCCACAAAGCCCAATGGGCCTACGGCCCAATCTCTTTTCTTTCTTTCCTTTCCTCCGGCCCGTCTCCCGGCCCGCCGGCCCGAACGCTTTCTTTCTCGGTCTCTCTCTCTTCTCGACTGGGCCGAAGCCCGTCTTCCTCCTCTTTCTCGGTTGGGCCGAAGCCCAACACCCTCCTCTCTTTTTCTTCGGGCCGAAGCCCACCGTCCCTCTCTCTTTTCCTCTTGTTCCAACCGGCCCACTATCCCTCTCCAACTAAACACCTAACAAGACCTTCTCATGTAATCAAATCACCTAAGCCCTTGTTGGATCCAACTTCCTATGAACACATGCCTAATCATACTTACAACTAAGTCTACTCCCTAAATTGCATGAGATGTAGCATAGATATGGAACAAGTATGTCACCATAAGTACACTACAAAGCCAAGAACCATTGGGTAATGGTTATAACCACTTACACCCCAACATCCTTGTCTCCTCTAGCCACCCTACTTGCTCCTTCTCCCTCTTTCCTTGGCCGGTTACTAGCACCTCTCACACACCCATTTTAATTCAAATTTTCCAAGCCATAGACACAAGAGAAGCTCACTTGGTTCAAGCCACCTTCACCTTCCTCCTCTTTTCTTCTTTGCTCTCGGCTAGGAACCAAACCCGAGCCCCTCTCGGTTCACCCAAAAACCGAACCAACCACCATCACCTAACCACCTTTTATAACACTTACTCCTCATTTCTCACTTACAACATTCAAGAGAAATACACACTTCTCTCTAATCTCTCTCATTCTCCCTCTCCCGGCTCTCTAAACACCACCGCCAACCACCACTTTCCACCATCAACCACCTTGCATTCTAGCTTCTAATCACCTTCTTTGATCAAGGTAAACCATCAACAACTTCTATTTCATCATCTTCCTTTCATTATTTCTTTCTAAACTTTCAAGAACAACAAAACTAACCCTTTGTTTTTCTTGTCAAAATCCATGACAAACCCTTGATCTTTCCTCACCATTTCTTTCACATTCAAGATCAAGGTTGGGTTTGGAGCAAAACCGGAAGCTTAGTTCAACAACCCATTATCGTCATTACCGATCCGGAAAACTCTAAGTGAGGAAACTTACTTTCTTTGTTTATTTTTCTATAAATCTCTCATATCTATATGTCACATGTCATGTTCATGAATAAGTCTTGATTTGGTTGTTGTATGACTTGCTAGCAAACATGTATGTTAGTATGGTTATGTGCTTGTGATGGAAACTAGTTTATGTTAAAGAAATTATTTGACAAAAATATATATATATAACTTGTATGTTTTGTTAAAAATGCCACTTTGATGACCAAATTAGACAACTACTAGTTCATGGGAGTTAAAAATAGTTTGGAACACTTAACTTGGTGTAAAATGTAAGAAAAAAATGATAGAAATCGGATTTTTTATGAAAAATATACATCTTACAAAAGCTGGTTAGAGATGACACACAATTCTGCGTGTCATAAAATGTTGTCACCTTAAGAAAATATACAATTTTTCCAACCTTTTAGACACTTATAGTTTTGATTCCAAAACTAGAACCAAAGTTCTCTAAGGATGATTTTAAACTTTTAAAAGTGTTGACCAAGGATCTAAAACATAAAACTTCAAGGAAATGTATATATGGAATTTTCGGTGACAAAATATCATTTATTTTCGTGATAAAATTAAGTTGAAACCTTGTAACAAACGTGTGACCACTTAGGACTTGTAATCTACTATTAGGGCTGCCAAGGATGTCTTTCCAAACATATAAAATGATTTGAAAAGTTAAGTACTTGAAAACAAAGCGATTAAATATCGTAACTACGACTTTTCGGTAAAAATTATAACTTATTTTCGGATGAGAATTGGATGTGGTCCAAAACATGAAACATGCTTATTTTGACATATAAAAATGGTTTATAAAGTTCAAAGTTGGAAAAACATGTTTTATAAACAAACCGGACAAAAACTGTAACTTTCGGTTACTCGAAAACGTCGGATTTTACAAGTTAAACGTCCATCGATTGAATTGGCAACTCAAGACCCTAAAACACTTTAACACAGGTCTACTAACAACTCCTAAGTGTTAGGAAAACCTAAAACGTCGTAAGAAAGTCATAACGGTTAACCGGCGAAACCGGCTAACTACCGGACGAACCATACTCTTAATTTTACCAAAATATAACTTCATATATTTTTGGAAACATTCTAAAGAAAGATTATATTTAAAAGGTCCAAAACCTTACAAATATTTAGCGAACTAAATATTTATGATTTTTTCTAACGTTTAACGAAAAATAATCCATATTGTTCAATAATTATTTTTCAAACGTAAATATGTAATCATTATTTATTTATTCAAATAAATAATAAACTCCATCAACTTCAATATTATTTATTTAACAATAAATAATGTCCTAGGATTTCCATCATTGCCATCGGGTAACAACAGTCGAGACTTAACCTTGAACATTGAGTGACGTTTTCACTAACTCAAGATAGCCAAACCCTAATACGTCATAACATTACTTTGTAGACGTTTGCTAGGCTAAGTTCAACCAAACATATCTGTCATCCACCTTCAAACAAGTGAGTCTTCACGGCCCCCTTTACCTTTCTGTTTTCTAACTTGGGGGAGAATTCAATGAATGCCTTTCAAACTTCATTTTGTCTGATATTATGATAACTATAAGACGTACTGATTGCATGTTCTTTTCGTTTCCCCAATCTGTGTATTCATGTTGATTCATGTTATATGCCTAAGTCCCACTATTAATTGGATTCAATTAGTTCATTCGAAACGATAGCTTGTGAATAGATCTATTTGGGTTGACGACCCTACTCTGACTTGGTCGCTCCAGTGATGACTCCATGGTTATAGTCAAGGGGTACATTTGTTATTCTGGTCATTCGGTGTTCTTGGGGAAGAACATCAGGAGTGGGTAAACAGTTAGTTTTGAATTCAAGGTTCATGCTTGATCTTTACAACAACAGTGTCATCAAACTAATATCAAGACAAGCCAAACATTTTCAAACAGTTCAGTGTCATTAAACCTGTGAAACTCATCAACAATTCTGTTGACTCTTTTTATTCTTGAATTCTCAGGTGATTAAAGACTGCAACTCCATGTTTTTCTGTTCTGATCCTGCTTGTCATATCATGGTCTGCCTGCTGTGTGTTCATGCATTTCGTTTTGGAGATTTAGACGCATTACGCCTTAGGGTAGTTATATAAATCTCATGACTTTGTCTTTTGGAAAACTTATCATGTAACCATTACTTTATTTCCGCTGCCACGGTTTTAGATGTTTAAATAAATGTTTGAAACTTATATTTTCGAAAGACAAACGGTTAAATTAAATGTTCATTAGACGTCATCATTCATAACCATGACCATGATGCCAAATCAGTCACATGCCCACATTCAGTCATTTCTTGGGGTGTGACACTTTTCTTCTTTTTCTAATAAATTTATGTTTAAATGTTAAAATAACAAATAAAGAGGCAAGAAAGAACCTGAATTACCACAGGTTGCGGGTAAACCGTAGGCTTGCAACTGACTTCCCCTAACAATATGAATCTAGATCTAATTTAGAGCGGAATATGACGTGGATTACCTTGAAGATGATTGAACCCTGAGCTACTCTTCCTTCATAAAGTCTACAGAAAAGTTGTAATGGTAAATATTAATAGGAAGAAGAAAAACTAAAAGTAGAGCAAATTAGGAACAACAATTATGATAAACTAAAATCCAAAACATTGAAATTGAGATGATTGGGAGACCAATTATAAGTGGAACGGACCTTTACTCCATCCAAAGGGAGGAAGAAATAAGTAGTTGGAGGCAGAATGAAGAAAAGAAAGGGTGTAGGTGTGCAGCAGTTTGTTTTGCAACCTTGTACCAGTGTTTCTACATCTACTGCAGCTGCTTCAACAGTTCAGACTTCAGTGTCTGATACTCAAGCTGAATTTCTACGAAATTTGATGAATGCTAGTCAATCGACAACTGCTGGCACAACACCTTTAGCAAGTGCTGCTGTACAGTTTGTTAGTCAGTCTATGGGATCTTCAACACCGATTTTCACAACTGCAACTGCATCTACTCAGTCTACACCAGATGTAAATTTCAATTTTGAAGAAGGTTCAGTGTCTTTCTCTCAGGCGAGTATTTTACAAAGCGCATTGTCTGATCAACAATCACAGATTGATGCCTTGAAGGCTAAAACTGAAGCTCAAGAGAAGATGATCACAGTGTTGCGTTTTGATAATGAAAATTTAAATCAGCGAGTTGTATCTCTGCAACGTCGTGATGATATTAAAGATCAGGAGATTTTAAGATTGAAGCAAGTTAGTCAGAACCAGTCAAAAATGCTTCTTGAGATGAATGAGCAATTAAAGTTCTTAGTGGAGAAATTTAAAGCTCAGGGGAAGTTAGGAGACGTATCTGGGTGTAATGAAGACCCAATGCGTTTCTTGAATGATTATCCTGACCAAGATGACCAAGGGAATGTTGGTGGTGGTCCAGGCCCATCTGGAACTACGGGTTCGGGTGCTGGTGCATCATCATCCCAGGGGGAGAAGGATTCGAAAGAAGCTGTGCCAATTTCAGTAATTCCATCTAGTCAAGCAGCTAAAAGTCTGAATGAATTTGCTGAAATGCTACAGACGCTTGAAGAGGGGGAATTTGTTGGTGAGTTGACGGTGGAGGAGTTAAAACGAGTTTTTGAATTAAATGAAGAATAGCTTAGAAAGACAACTGAGAAAGAGCCAGAGAAATACAATAAACCGGAACCAGAGTCTGATGAAGACATTGATGGTATTTTTGAAGAAGAAGTTGAAGTGGAGAATATTACAGAGGAAGAGTATCCAGATCTGTACTCCAACTTTAATAACAATCAAGCTGGTGATGAGTTTGAAGTATTTCCAAAAGAAAAAGATGTTGAAGCTGAAGAAGTTTTGAAAAAGAAAGAAGCTGAGATACCTGAAGACCCAGTGGTTAAGGAGGCACAGGTTCAGAAACAGAATCTGTCATTTAAAGAATTTATGAAAGCTTTTCATGCAAATTATGTTCCGCCTCCAAAACCAGTTAAGCAAAGATCGTCTTTCAAGTTTAAGGGTCGGGTGTCAGGTGAAATTATAAGCTGGATGTATGCTTCAAGCTTGAAGTGCTATGGAATTAAACGTGAAAATGGGATCCAGTACTTCAAGTGTGCCAAGGATTTCAGTAGTTTGCCTGTCTGGGATGTTCGTGAACTGACAAGAAAACCGTTTTGTTGTTATGGAGATGATGCGTTAGGTATGCATTTTAAGAAGATTCTCGAGAAAGAATGTCGTGAAGGATTTCAGTTTCTGAATCCTCAAAGGCCAAAGCGACGTCGATCTACAACAAAAATTCATGAACGAACTGGCAAGAAGCTGATAGTTTTGGTGTTTAAGAAGAAGCCTGATGTTTTGAAAAAGATACCACTGATGAAGATGCAACAAGACTTTATCAAAGATCTGAGGTGGTGGTATTATAATGAAAAGACGGGTGAAGCAGTTATTGTTTTGAAAGATGAGAATCGGGTTGTGAAGATCTATTATCCTATGTGGCTGATCAACTTGTCAAAGGCTGATATTGCTGAATTGTAATATAATCCTATCCTGTATCATCCTGATTTTATGGATCAAGCGCTGAAGTTCCAGAGGGTGATCAGGGTTTGTTTTGCATTCAATATTTTTGCTGGAAACAACCATGATTTGGTTAGGAAAGGTGATGAGGTTACTACAGATGCTCAAGGCTAATGAACAACGGTCCAGCTGTTGCCAAGGGGGAGTTTGTTGATACACGAAATGGCAATGAGCTGGATCGATCGAAGACACAAAGTTTTGATTTAGGTCTGTTGGCCGAACTCCGGCCGAACCTTGGCCGAGCCTTGGCCGAACCTGGGGTTCGGACATGCTATGGAGTTCGGACATCCGTAGGTCTATAAATATGTTTGTGTCTTTGTATTTTGTAAGTTTCTGAGAGAGTTTGAGCGAACTTGTCTGTGAGTTGTCTCTGTGTAATTCTCTGTAACTCTGATTCTCTATCAATAAGAGATTGAGTTTATTTACGTTTTGTGTATTGATTCTCATTTGATTACGTTTTGTATTCGATCAATTCGTCCAAACCGATCCGTATCCAGGCACTTTCATTTATAAAGTAACAAACTCTAGACAATTCGATTTGATAGTACGTAGTTTAGGGTTTACCAGGTGACGTTCATGAAACCATGCCATGATTCTCGATTCATGAAGAAAGAATAGCTCAATAGTCATGTTAATGATACAGATTCGTGGTTTATAATTTATTAAAAGAATGTATGTTTTGATGCTTCAGAGGATGACATATCTGAGGAAGAAAGGAAGTACAGCTGTAAATGAAATACAATTACAGAGTCTAAATTTGAAACCCAAACTCGCGAATGTCAAAGTCTCCACCAAAACCTATAGCAAATTCAGAAAATGAAAAATTACCTTAAACCATGAGAAGAAATCGGAAACACTCTTGCCATGTGTGTGGAAAGCCTGGACAACTGGCAAGAAACCGTCTGCATAGACCCTGTGAGCCCTACTACCCAAAGTACACTATGTAGAATCAAATCCCAAAAGCCCAATCTAGTGGTAGTTCAAAACAAAAGCCTGCACCTTCGAACCGACAGGTGCAGAAGTCTGTACCTTCGCAGCCAAAGATGTAGAAATCAAATCACAATGTTGAAAAACCTCAAAAACAAAAACAAAGTGTTTTTAAAACAGATAATGTTTTCAAAGCTAAATGTAAACCTATCAGTTTTCCTAAAACAAAAGTGAGGTTTCAAGAGGATAGGCGGAATTTTTCAAAGGTGGTAAATCAAAATTACCAACCAAAAGGAGTGTAAAAAAAACATTCCAAACAATTTAAAGATGGTCAAGGTAAAAAACGTCAACAAAAATCCACCTAAAATTCCTCAGGTAAAAGAAAAATTGAACCACCAAACCTGGAAGGTGAAGAACGAAGATGTTCCCAAAAATGACTAGGTAAAACCCAAATCTAAGGTAGCCACACCCCCAATTACTGATTTTAAAAAGGGAATGTGCTTAAAAGAAGTAACTTTTATTGATTCATCAAGTCTACCCAAAACCACAATGACCTGGGTTCCAATGGCTAACTAATCTCTCACAGTGTGCATGAACAGTCAAGGAGGACTTCCATTAACTTATCTGTTTTTGAAAGTGATTGTTCCAGGCACAGGATAGAAAGCATCTCTCAACTACATGACATGCAAATTCTCTATAGTTGGGATGTTCTTCTGGTGAGAGGTAAATCTAACAAAATCAGCAAG
This sequence comes from Deinandra increscens subsp. villosa, assembly GCA_039602395.1. Taxonomy (NCBI): domain Eukaryota; kingdom Viridiplantae; phylum Streptophyta; class Magnoliopsida; order Asterales; family Asteraceae; genus Deinandra; species Deinandra increscens. Next base: position 24,524,406 of record JBCNJP010000008.1, read on the forward strand.
GTACTGTCTGAATTGGTTGTTTCGTGGCTAATTTGATGTGAAGTATGGTAGTGCATGAAACAAAACCCATTTCTGGAAAGTTTCAAATGATAATCTTTGAAGGTTAGCTTGGCCAATTTTGTCTTATATATATAGTAATGTATTAGTGTGTGCTTAAAAACACTTCAAAAAAATTTAAAAAAAAATAATAAAAATCGTTCTACTATTAAAAAAATCATAAAGCAAGGGGAAGAATAGAAAAGATGAAATAGTTGACCCCTAAAAAATTATCATTCCGTCTTCTCGTGAAGCCATTATCATTCCATCTGATTCGGAGGAGGGATATGAGTACCCCATGCTACTCCCGAGTACACTTCTTCATCCCCTGATTTTGTTCCTGCCAGCCTTCTCCATGAGCCTGCTCCTATCGCCAGGGTTACGCGTCATTCAACATCTCCAGCTCGCATCCTTCATCCATTCGTTTCTTACGATTCTGATCCCGATGAGGATCTAGTGGAGATTGTCCACGTGCCTGATGTTATCATCTTTGCTATTGCTGCTGCAGTGGTGCATCCTGTTGCTGCTTAGGTACCCACACGAGACCCTTCGCCCGTGCGTGTACCATCATTCAAGTCTTACTGTCATGTTCCAAACGGCGTTATGATTAGGTACACTCCACGAAAGTTGGTGATACTCCCATCATGTCGAGCCGCCCCATCTACTCCCACCTATAAGCTCGCTCCGAAGTGGCAACGTAGGACGGAGGCCCGACACCTTAACTGGATTTGTGAAACTGTCCAGACTTGGCACCATGAGGAGGGGCTGCGCACTTCCTTTGATATTGGAGCGTCATTTTTCCTGTGCATCATCTCGTTCTGCATCTTCTCTTGTGCTTGATGGTATTCCTATCCTGACCAGAGAGCCCATGACCGAGACCGTCCCGCTGCTTGTGACATGTGTGTCCAAGCATGAAGACACTCTTAGCCGCATGGATGGTGAGATGGAGCTGCTTCCTTCTTCTAAGGACGTAGAGTCTCTTGAGACTTATGTTGGTGCCGTTGAGGATCGTTTTGTTGGAGTTGAAGGTGCCACTGATTCACTTCATGCACACCTTTCTGATCATAATGGTTAATGTTATTTCGTTTTCAGGATCGTTTCCCGGTCAAATACAAATATGTTACGAATGAAAGTTTGTGTAAACTCAAATGATTACATTAAAAGTGTCGAATGATTTCATAACCGAAGGAGTATACATAGCATTAGGCACGGGGGTGATCGAGCATGACCTCCCCTCTCACATAGAGATCAACAACAGAACATACCCACCTAATGAACACACTTCTCAAACTCAACAAATGAAGCTAATGAACAATCTATATATAGTAGCTGCTGATTCGGTGAATGATCAACTACCCAATGAGCTCATTCCACGCTCATTCGCTTGGTCATGCTCATCTAGTGTTCATTCACCATCACCTAATGAGCCTTTAGCCTCTTCATTTGTTGCACGTTTTTACCATTTGTCTGTCCATTCATACAGTAACAGCACACCAGGAGTTTGTACTAACAGATTCCCCCTTGGATGTTACTATCAAATGCTGATCTTCAAACTTTCTTTAATCCTCGAAATCTTCAGTCAGACTGCTGCTTCTTGATATCACAGTTGTCAGCTTCCCCTTGCGACTAACCTTTAGGTATGCAGAACACAGGTCATAATCTTGTACAGCGCCACAACCAACAAAATGACCCCTAGCTTCAAGAAACTCTGGGAAGTACTCAAACCTGTGACCGACATATGATAATATTTCACTTCATAAGTCATCTCGTACTTGTAAAGACAAACAACAAACTTCACAACATTGGTAGAGATCGGATCATCTTTTTTGATGAAGTAAAGCTTTGCACCCATCTTCCTGATGTAAAGCAAAAGTCATCATAGAAACCAACACATCCAAAATTAACAACCATAGAAATTCCCCCTCAGCATTAACTCCATCCTAATGTATTGGTGAGCAAAGACTATCACGTCTATGGTCTCATCAGAGAATCTTTCGGACTCAATCTAACTGAGAATCTCACAACTCAAGAAAGTATTAGGCATAAGACAGAGAGATCACAATTCAAAATTAATAACTTCAAACACATCAGCTTTCATGAACACTAAAATGCAAATTCTTCACATAGAACCTAAATTTCTATCAGAAAATCATCATCTACAATACCCCTGAAATGATTGCATTTTGTTTAATAATTCACTTTTTCCAAACAGAGGATATTTCACTTTTCCACAGTTTTAGCGCCCTCATTTCCCCCTAAACAAGTGAAATATTCAACATCCTTAATTCTTGATGAAAATGCGTGAGAATGGATCGTCTACTCGATCTAGCTATTCGAACATCGAAACGTAATTAAACGATTGTTTTATTGATCACAACGAACAATTATAATCAGTAGAACACTCAGAATAGAGACACAGAGAACACTCTCAGAAACACACACTGAGCATAAATCTCACACGTTTAGAAAACTCAATATTACAAAGACCAAACAACGATTTATACCCAGCTGGCCGATCCTTGTCCGAACCCCAGGTTCGGCCAGTCCGAACCCCAGGTTCGGCCAGTCAGAACCCCAGGTTCGGCCAGTCCGAACCCCAGGTTCGGCCAGTCAGAACCCCAGGTTCGGCCAGTCCGAACTTCAGGTTCGGACCAGGTTCGGCCAAGCCTACTTTGACTTGATCTTGTACATTGCTTGATACTTCACAAGACGCACATATCAGGTATCAACAAACTCCCCCTCGTCGTGAGCAGTATCTCTTCAACATCATCTAATTTGTATCTTCAACCAAGCTCCCCCTCAAGTGTAGAATCCATTCGTCCAATGAAATGAATCTTCAAACAAACTCCAACTCAATTAGATTGTAGCTTGATCTTGAATACTTGATGACATTTTAGTGTATCTCTGGTTGTTCATCAACATCTTCAGAAGACTTGAAGTTGTGATATCTTGCACATAGCAACCAGCTCAAACATTTAAATAATCTTGGCGCAAAATGTCTCTTTGAGACTCCAAGATATGATTTTGAAAATTGATTTGTATCACGTGTTGATCAGATCGAAAATAAAGTAGAAACAAAATCTTTTTGACTTTTAGAAAATTTATACCAAAACAAACCTAAAATCTTTTGATTTTTCAAAGTTTATGTTAAAACACACCGAAAATCTTTTTGTTATTTTCCCAAAAGAAATGAAATTGCAATACAGAATCAAACACTATTTTTGGTATAAGAAAGATCACTATATGGGATCATATTGAATATAACGCACTAAACTGCACTTCAATTTCAATTAATCGAAGCACATAAGTCATGCTGATTGCTGGTATAATTTGTCCAACTTAAACTCAGGCAGAATCATACTCATAACATTTGGATATGTTAAGGTATTGATTAGATTTGCTTTGACCAGTGTATCCCACACTATCAGACATAATCAGACATTTTCAGTTTTTCTCTCTTTTTCCTTTTGTGTGACAGCAATTGTGATTTTTCACAATCCATAGTATTTTCATGATATTGTCAACTGTGTTCCATGCAAAAGAAATAAGAACGTTAAATCATCAACCTTAAGGTCGATCTTTCGATACGCAGATAAGGCCTCGGATTTAACAAAATAAGAAGAAAAAAAAAACAAGTTGAAATTGTATACCCCAATAACAATCAGGTCGGTACTCCCGTACACGCAGAGAAAGTCCGATGAGTTATACGAAACACCAAAGAAAATAAAGCAGAACGTCAAACGAACAATGATCAGGTCGATCTTTTGATACGCAGAGAAAGTCCGATCGTTTGACAAAATAAAGAAAATCAAACAAGTTTAAATATTTGCAAAAAGAACACATGTATACACAGTGACTTCTCAGTTTGAATTTCACACTTATTTTTCTTTTTGTGTCATGAAATATGCATCAAGATGTTATCCACATGGTCAAGCATTAGTATTTAGTGTATATCACATCTGAATACTTTTTGATTTGCCGAGCCTACCAAACATATCACACAATAATCTTATGGCTCTTTCTTTTACTCTATCCGTGAGTCAGATACGTAAGCCAATGTACCATCATTTCCCAATGATCAATTTCTCACAAATTTATATATTGTGCATGTATTCACTTTCCTTCATTATATATTTGGCATCTAATCACCTTCTCCCCATAACATGTTTTTTTCTCAAATACTCCCCCTTACTTACAATCCCCCCCCCCCCCTTAAAATGAAAACTCTATTTTTGGATTTTCATTTTACACAAAAACAAGACTCTATTTTTGACTTTTTGAGAAAAACTTGTAAGCAAAGAAAAGCGATCAATCAACACAGATAGTTTGGAGATTTAGAATGTCAGAAAAAATTGTATGTGAGAAAGATTTATCATGAAATTTAAGTTAAGCAGAATACTCCTCCATCAACAACTTTGCAATCGTCGATAGTTCTTCTAGAAGTACCTGCACACTGGTCAAACTAATTAGTCCAAAAATGACCCGAAGCGAATTGCTTCTGGTCGACCAGTGTCCTGGTTTTGCTTAGAAACCACCTTAGGTTTCCATTGTTGTTGGTTTGGTAAAACAGTTTGAGATGAACTTATCACAGGTGACTGTGATGATGAACCTACACTTTGAACCTTTGAGAACATTGGAACACAACGTTTTTGTTTATGAAAGAATGTAGGTTCAACGTCATCAAAAACTCTGCCTCGTTCATCGAAGAACTTTGTTCGGGCAGGTTTACCAAACACTGGTTTCTTATGGAACCCTTGGGGTGACTCAGCAGGTAGTGGATAATCTTTTGCCATATGCCCTGGTTGGCGGCAAATATAACAGATTCGTGTTGAATTGTCCCACTTTTGATGTACCTGCGAAGAACACACATGAATATCTCGAACATGATCAGAATGAGAATCATATACCTGATGCCTGTGATCATGTACCCATTTGGATGTAGGGCTTCGAGATTGAGTACTTTCAGAAGAAATTTGAGCTTTCACAAAAACTTCAGAAATCTTTCGAGCATCAACACAATGAAGAGGAAACGCTTTATCCGAGAAAAGCTGATCAGAACCTTTAAGCTTGTAGAATTTCTCAGGTAGAACTTTATCTGCTTTGAACACTTCCTTCTTCACTTGCTTCATCTTAAGCTTCTTCAAGTTTTATAATGCAGATGCTGAAACCTTCTCAGTTTCAGGTTTCTTTTCATGAAAACCCAAACCAACTTTCTTTCTAGAAATCTTCTCCTCAAATGTAAAATGCCCATGCTTTGCGAATCGAGAAAATTCAGCTTTAACTTCAGTCACATTCTTTTGATCGTAGAAAATTTTCTCATCAAACTCCATCTTGTCACTTGAAGTTGTTGATTTCTCATTGTCAGCAGACGATGAACCAGAAACAAATTTTGGTGCTGGAGGAAACTCATATTTCTTTACCTTCTTCTTTGTGTGTTTCTTGTTCTTCTCTGTATTCACGATCTTTTCTTCCTTATCAGTAGATGATGAAAATTTTGAATAATCAAACTCATCAACTTGTTCCTTCACGTCTTTGAAAGCTTCCTTGATCTGAGAAGGAGGTGAAGCTATTTTATCAAACATCTTTTCAAAATTCCCATCCTTAGTAAGAAAACTTGTAAACACTTGAGAATTAGAGACATTGTTCAGCAAGCGATTTGCATCAATGACTTGAATTTTGAGATCAGAAACTTTCTGTTGAGAATCAGCTAACTCCTTCTCAGTAGAAATTAAACGCTTTATAACTTTATGAGTTTCATACTTTTGCATTCGAAGATTGTCAAGTCCTTCATGTAACTCCTTCTTCAATTTATCCTCGTTGCGTTTTTGATCTTCCAGATTTGCTTTTTGAACTTTACTGACACTAACCAACTCCCGCTTCTCATCCAACAACTTTTCCATGTCAACTTGTATGCTTCAATCTTAGCAGCAGATTCTTCATCATTCTTTGTAAGCAAATCAAGTTTAATTTTGGATTTGTCAAACAAATTCTGAAAATCAGTAGTAGTATCCTCTGCTTCATCCTTTCATTTCTTGACTTCTTTCACCAACTCATCCCTTTCTTCACAGATCGTAGCTTTTACAGCTTCAACATCCCTCTTTTATCTTGTTTAGAAATTTCTAAAACTCCATTTAACAATTTGATCTCTTTAAGAAGAAATTCATTCCTCAAGACCATCTTCTTTTCATGTTCTTTAGAAGTCTTCAACTCTGAATTAACCAAAGTAACTTGCGCAGATTTTTTTTGAATTTTGCTCAACAAGGAAGCATTTTCTTTCATTAAGCTTTCCAAATTCTCAGCAGATTCATAGGAACTTGGATTTGAACTAGTATCGGAACTAGTGTCTGAACAGAAATCTTGTTGTTGATCATGAGTAACTATCAAGGCAGATGAATCATACCCAAACTGTTGACCCCAATCATAAACACCATCATGTTGAGCTGTTAAAGCTGTTGTCTTGCTTGTGTTACTAGTAGATGGTTGAGTAAAACCAGGCTTGGGTGATTGAGTAAAAACCAGGCTTGCTTGCATGTGCCTGTTGATAGTCTTTGGCAAGATGTCCAAGCTGCGAACATTTATAACATTTTAACTTTGACTTGTTAAAACCCAATTTATCACCAGAAATATTTCTTCCATGTTTCTTGAAGAACCTCTTCGATCTTTGACATAACATTGCATATTGCCAAGATATATCCAATTCAATTAATTGATCATCATCAAGTGCATCAAGATCATCGCTGGTTAACTTTGCATCAACAACATTTTTGATAATCAAACCAAAAATGGTGAAATCAATGCAGAAATCATCTTAGCACAATCATCTGTTGATTCAGCAGAAAAAGCATTCTGACTTGAAAATTTTGGAATTGTAAAGCTACAACCCCGTGACGACTTGTTATCAGAATTATCAGAAATTCCAGTCAAGAAAGTTGTACTTGGTGCAGAACTCAGGCTTGTTTTAGTTTTAGCATTCATGCTTGCAGTATTCTCACCATGGTACAACTCAGGATTTTGTAATGTAGCAGTAGTCTTGTTTGAAGTCATCATCTCCATCTCTCTAGCATGAAGCTTTCCGGTTAAATCATGAAATGATAATGCAGGATAATCTTTGTCATGAGTAAGCAACAAAACATAATTTTCCCACTTTTCTGGTAATGCTTCCATTAATTTCTCTTTCAATTCCTCCTTGGTCTTTTCAATGTTCACCACCTTCATTTCACTAATCAAATGTGAAAATCTGGATACAAGTGCCGGAATAGTTTCTTTATCATAATGTTGAAAATTCTCAAATTCTTTGTTCAGCACTTTTCTTCTACTCTTCTTGTATTGCTCATTTCCTTCGCATCTAGCAGACAATGCATCCCAGAATTGTTTTAAGTTTTTGCAAGTACTAAACTGATGCAACAACTCAGTGGGCAGAGCCATTGTTAGATAACCATAGGCTTTTTCTTCAAGCTCATAGAGTTTTCTTTCATCACCATCAAAATCTTGAATTCTTTTAAAATCTCCATCTTGTGGATGCATGTAAAGTTTGCGAATCGGAATCCATAAATCCACATTATTTGTGCTGATGTAAGCTGAAAAACGTTGTTTCCAATTGTGATAATCTTCCAACTTCAACAATTTAGGAACTTTCTGACTTGTTCCGATTTCGTTATCAAAATTTAGCATAGTTTGCATCGCGCTCTGCATTGCGGCAAAAGCTTGAAATTCTGACATTGTTGAACAACTTTGAATTCTGGTCGCCGAACTCTCTCCGAACTTATCACTGAGCTCCGAACTCTGTCTGAACTTAAAACCAAAATCCAAACTCCGTCCGAACTTGCTCCGAAACAAAATCAACCGTTCGAACTTCGACCGAACCTATGAAGCTCCGATCTCGCACCGATCTAACTCCAAACCTCGACCGAACTAGACCAACCCTCCGAACTCTCACCGAAGATGGACCGAATGTCGACCAAACTTGAAGTTCGGAGCAGTTACTCCGAACCTGAACAGATTACTCCGAACCTCGATTTCATTTTTCAAAAACGTACGAAAATGGACTGATTTTGACGAAACTCGTTATTGTGGATCAGAAAAACCGATAGAAAATGGTTTAGAAGCAAATTTGACACCAAACACTCGATAGAATTGATGAAAACGCAAATACAAACACGAGAATCACTAAAAACGCTTCAAAAATCCAAAAATAGCAACCACAGATCAGTAGAGTGAACCAGAAAGCTCTGATACCACTTGAAAATGCGTGAGCAGGATCGTCTACTCGATCTAGCTATTCGAACATCGAAACATAATTAACGATTGTTTCATTGATCACAACGAACAATTACAATCAGTAGAACACTCAGAATACAGAGACAGAGAACACTCTCAGAAACACACACTGAGCATAAATCTCACACGTTCAGAAAACTCAATATTACAAAGGCCAAACAGCTATTTATACCCAGCTGGCCGATCCTTGTCCGAACCCCAAGTTCGGCCAGTCCGAACTTCAGGTTCGGACCAGGTTCAGCCAAGCCTACTTTGACTTGATCTTGTACATTGCTTGATACTTCACACGACGCACATATCAGGTATCAACACTTGATTCTAACACCGTCAAGAACATCTTCCTTTATGTATTCATAATTTCATGCGCCCGCAAACTGAATCAAGAATCATCCTTAATCTTCTATTGTGATGAAAATAATTCTCTGAGAATTATCCCAAACAATCACAACCCAACTTTTGAATCCATGCTCATCAATGAAAACCATGACTACCCCACAATCATATCTTTGAAATTCGACATTTGACTCATGAGAAGCACTAGAATCTAGAATTAAAAAATTTCAAACATTTTCTTTACTCTTTTTATATTAAAAAATAACCATCAATACAACTCACAGTTACTGAATCAAGGGTAATTCAAGTAACTGATTTGAATTTTAGAATCCCATAATTATCTCATATAGCTGATAATCAACACCCTGAATTATGATTTCACAAATGAGCAATGTTGACGCGAGCATATCACCTAATGAGTAACTAATGAGAAGTCGGCAAATGAGCTCATGAACAATGTGGCCGATGAATGAGGGAGCGAAAGAGACTATTACAAATGAGACTCATTAGGTGCATGAGACTTGTCTGGAAATTGATGCTTATTCGTTGGATTTCACTCATTCAAAAACTTTTTTGCAATGATGGTCTACACAAAAATTCTCCTCCCCCTGTAGTTATTACTAGTTAAGAATCAAAGGAAGAAGAGATGGATTATTCAATGTATGCTGATAAAAAGAAAAACCTATATTTCATTCTGGTGTAACGTTGTCTACTAATGATAAGGTGTATTCTGAGAAAGTGGTTACGAAAGATGAGAAGGTTTCTGCTGAAGATAAGAAAAAGAATCAGTATTCTATGAGAAGAAGAATTTGAAAGAAATTAAGGCTGAATTTAATCGGATTGCCAAGTTAGAGAAAGGTGAATCAATTTCTTAAGCTCAAAATTCACAAAAACCCAGTCCTGAGCAGATAGGTTAGGGTTTTAAGCAAGAGAATGTTGATATTTGTGGGAACAAGAAGATAAATTCAAAGAATTTAAAGAAATATCAAAAGACTTCTGAGTCAAGTGGTTCTGAAAGGATTGGGAGTAAACAGAATATGAAGAAAGTCTCACCAAATTCATCTAATGTTGGTAAAAAATCACCGAGATTTTATTCTTGTGGTTCAAATTGTACTCCACTAAGTCCTCCATCAAAATGGGTTTACGAACTTCGTTCTCAACATAATGATTATAATGATTCTTTTGAATCTGGTCTTGATTGTGATATTTTTCAGGGTTACACAAAGTTAAGGACAAAGACCTCCGGGATTAAGACTGTTTATGATGATAGCTAGAAAGATAAACTCAGTGATCTTTGTAAATGCTATCAATGTAACAAATAAGATCATATTGTTATAAATTGTCCTACAAATGTACTGAAGAAACGTAAGAAACCGTTTTATTGAAATGTTGTTGATCCTGTTAAGATTATAGATCAAAAGGGCACAGTTTTTGCTGAGTCAAAAACCCTTTAAATTTGTTCCAAAGCAAATTGCTAAGGATAAAGGTGGTCCTTCAAAGGTTAAACTTGTTGTTGGCTCATTCAAAATTGATAGACCATAGGTGATGTGGAAACCAAAGGTTTTTTCCAAAGGAAATGAAACACCGGTCGACCTGAAGCCAAAGGCTTAGGCCATGTTTTTGAAAACTAATCTTTATGACCGTGTGTGTAGGTTTTTTTTAAGAAGACCTATTAGTAATTGAAGAGTTGCTGATAGTGGAGAATCTGCTTCATTTTTCTAACACCTCAAAATGTGAAGCTTTGCTTACACACCTTATACTTTGAAGGAACCTGAAAAATTATGGAAATCAAGACCAAGAGATCGTGAAGCTCACTTGCAACCAAAAGCAACTAGGGTTAGCTCACATTAAGATTAATAAACTTGGTAGTATTCTTGAACATTTGGTTTGTTTTTCCCTGGCTGCGCCCAGGATGAATACTTATTTGATTTCCCATTTTGAACACGGACTGCATATTACTTTGTTTGACATTAGTATTTGCATGGAGTAAACCATCTTTTGACATTTGAGATCTTTTTCTCTTTAGTCTAATGACCATAAGTTTCAAAATTACATAACACATAGCCTGATGAATAGGATTCACATAATCGTGAACACATCATAAGCGTTAAAGGATATGTGATCCTCACAATTACTAGATGTGATTATAGTTGTCTAATAATCACTTGACTAATTAATAGCTTAAAATTCTACATCTTGTTATGGAGAGTATCAACAAGCTAATAGAAAAAGAATCGTTTTTCCTAAATTCAAAATATGTGTATTTATACAACATTAGAATAAGCATTAGAGTTCTTGGTTTGATCAAGCATCTGCTCATATAAGTCAGGATCATCAGCCTTGATTAACAGTAATAATCATTTAGATGATTAATGACTAATAAATACCATCAACGTAATATTCCTATGAATAAATTTTATACAAATAGTTGTAAATTGAAATTCAAAATCCCTACAAAGTTAAATTGTTAACTCTTGAATCCAGGAGATTAAGCATTAAGAAATTGAAGCTTAATTATAGGAAACCTTTTTTTCCAAATTACCCTAACTAACCAGATAAATCTTCTAAATCCAAAACTTGCCTGCCCAAGTTTGGTATCAAGAAACAGTTCTTACTATTAACTATACTTGACCTTCATATACACTTCTAAAATCCTTAGGGATAAATGTTCCATCAGAAGGAAGCAATTTCTTTAAGTGTTGGACTTTGACGGAACATGAAGTATATAAAATGCTTAACTTGAAGAAATTCGAGTATACCCAAATAGATATCACATTATCTGACCAACAAGTTGTTTCCTTAATCAGAAATATGTAAACATTCTTCTGACGAAACAAGTTGTCTTAATCAGAAAATATGAGTGTTCTGAAGAAAGTGGATTTGAATGGAACCTGACATTCTTAATGAAGAATATTCCATAATCCATTACCTAAAGAATGAAGCGTGAGTCTATATCAGATGACTAATCCGAGATGATTCGTTTCATAAAACTAAGATATCAATTATGCACCGGTTTGCATAAATATTAAAACCTATGATCTTATATCAAGATTAAGTTGATCTAACTGGTAGACCAAGATAGGTTTAAGCAAAACTATTTGCGAATATCCTATAAGTTTGAATTGATAGTCTTAATGAACGCTGAATCTAAAAAATGCAAGTGGGTGCACTATGTTAATAATCATGTTTATGATAAATACATATTGCTCCAAGCAGTTTGATTTAATTAATTAAATTAAACAATGGATTTAATTATCGTATGATTGAGAAGTTACTTGATTAAATGAAGACTCTGATAAAGATCCACAGAGATAAGTCACTTCTAGGGCTAGTTCAAAATCATTAAGAATTTGAACGAAATGAGATAACAAATAGTTATTATAAAGATATCACTGTAAACGGTTACACAATGACATGATTGGAAGTACATAATAACAAAGAAACTATTTTGATATAGTCGTGTATTTATAAGATATTAATAGAATAAATATATATAGCATCTCAAGTGACCTCAAAATGAACATGTTTCATTCAGAGTCTAAGAATGATTAATAACATTGAAGACAGTTTATGTGCCAACACAAATTCATAGTGTTCACCAAGGGCACTTATTATCACATATCATTTGAGCATACTTCAATGTTTAGGAAACAATAATGAAAGTGAGAAACATTTAATAAAAGACAATTAACATGGTATCAAAATTTGTTTGTAAATGATTAGGAAACTATCATTTAAACATCACCTGCTTGATGTGATATTTCAGCACAATAAGCCAATATTTGATTTAGTATTTGAGATGTACGAACTGTAATAGTTATATTTATTATTCGAATTCATTTTAAACGGTTAAAACAAATTCTAAAATGTATACATGTGTTCGATTTTTATATGTTTAGTATCCATAAATAGACATGTAGTATTCTCAACGATCCATCAGAGTCGTGCAAACGAATCAAATGTTGAAGCGTTGTGACTTGGATTTGAGTTGTTCAACTCTCCAAACTCACATGCATCATTTGAGAATAAACATAGAGAATACATATACATATTATTCAAAAGTGTCCATAGTCGGTCAGAATCGTGGGAACGAATCTGAAATAAGACTATTCTGACTTTGGACTCAAATTTTTGACTATCCAAATTCACAGACGTCATTATAGAATGACGTTGGACGTAACTCACATCAAATCATCTTCTTTGATTCAATAACAAGATGAATTAGTTATTGGTAAACTCATTCATATCCTTAGACCTGAGATACATGTGCAACCTCCTATTTACCAAGGTCTGTTTTTTTATTGTAGTTAGCCGCTGTCGTGTAAATGCCAGTGGGAGCTGCATGTAGTCAATATGGGATTCTGTACTCTTGGATTAAAATGCAACAATGAGACATCGTGGGCCCTCTCGTTGATTCCAAGTGCTAAGTGTAATGCCTTACCCAAACTTACTATGTGTTTGATAGGAACACTTACAATCGAGATCGAGAAACGTTGAACTTATTATAAGTTGAATCGAATCCATTCCTTTTCGTTCAATAGATGTCGAATACAGAAGGGAACAATGACAAAAGATATTTACCGTAAGTGAAAAGTCATGAGCGTTGAATCATCTGCTCAATCTAGCTATATCGGATACGAAACAAGTAATTAACCGATTGGTTTATTGATCTCACAAACAATTTACAATCAGTAACACTCAGAATACAGACTCGTAGAGACACCTTACGAAACACACACTTAAGGCAAGCTCAGACTCTCACTCGTCCTCAAAACAATGACCAAACTCACTATATATACGCTGCTAGTCGAATTCTGTCCGAACTCCGGGTTCGGCAGGTCCGAACTCCAGGTTCAGACCAAGTTCGGCTGGCAGTGAACCTAGCCTTGAACTTGGGTCTTGAACATTGGTTGGATACTTCACATGACGCACATATCAGGTATTAACAAACTCCCCCTCGTCGTGTGCAGTATCTCTTCAACATCTTCAAATCTGTATCTTCAATCAAGCTCCCCCTCAAGTGTAAAATTTGTTTGTCCAATGAAATAAATCTTTGAAAAAACTCTTCCTTAACTAGATCGTAGCTTGATCTTGAATACTTGAAGATGTCTGGTGTATCTCTAGTCTTTATCAACAGCTTCAGAAGACTTGAAGTTGTGATTTCTTTCACTTTAGCAACCTGCTCAAAATTTAAATAATCTTGGCGCTAAAGGTCTCTTCGAGACTCCAAGATATGATTTTGAAAATTAAATTTGTATCACGTGTTGATCAGATCAAAAATAAAATAAAAAGAAATACTTTTTGACTTTTAGAAAGTTTATATCAAAAGAAACCTAAAATCTTTTTGATTTTTCAAACTTATGCTAAAACACACCAAAAATCTTTTTGTACTTTTCTGAAATGAAAAAAATGCAATACAGAATCAGACACTATTTTTGGTATAAGAAAGATCACTATGTGGGATCATATTGGTCATAACGCACTGAACTACACTTCAATTTCAACTAATTGAAGCACATAAGTCATGCTGATTGCCGATATAGTTTGTCCATTTTAAACTCAGGCAGAATCATACTCATAACATCTGGATATGTTAAGGTATTGATTAGATTTGCTTAGACCAGTGTACCCCACACTATCAGACATGTTCAGACATTTTCTTTTTCTTTTGCTTTTTCTTTTTGTGTGATTACACTTGTGAATTTTCACAAAGTATAATATTTCATGATATCGTTAACTGTGTTCCATGCAAAAAGAAATAAGAACGTTAAATCGTCTACCTTAAGGTCGATCTTCCGACACGTAGATAAGGCCTCGGATTTAACAAAATAAAGAAAATAAAAACAAGTTGAAATTGTATAACTCAACAACAATCAGGTCGGTACTCCCGTACACGCAGAGAAAGTCCGGTGAGTTATATGAAACACCAAAGAAAATAAAACAGAACGTCAAACGAATAACAATCTGGTCGGTCTTGTGGACACGCAGAGAAGGTCCGATCGTTTGACAAAATAAAGAAAATCAAACACGTTTAAATCTTTGCAAAATGAACACATGTATACATAGTTACTTCTCATTTTGATTTTCACTTATTTTTCTTTTTGTCATGAAATACGCATCAAGATGTTATACACATGGTCAAGCATTAGTATTTAGTGTATATCACATCTGAATACTTTTTGATTTGCCGAGCCTACCAAACATATCACACAATAATCTTATGGCTCTTTCTTTTACTCTATCCGTGAGTCAGATACGTAAGCCAATGTACCATCATTTCCCAATGATCAATTTCTCACAATTTTATATATTGTGCATGTATTCACTTTCCTTCATTATATATTTGGCATCTAATCACCTTCTCCTCATAACATTTTTTTCTCAAATACTCCCCCTTACTTACAATTCTCCCCCTTAAAATGAAAAATCTATTTTTGGATTTTCATTTTACACAAAAACAAGACACTATTTTTGACTTTTTGAGAAAAACTTGTAAGCAAAGAAAAGCGATCAATCAACACAGATAGTTTGGAGATTTAGAATGTCAGAAAAAATTGCATGTGAGAAAGATTTATCATGAAATTTAAGTTAAGCAGAATACTCCTCCATCAACAACTTTGCAATCGTCGATAGTTCTTCTAGAAGTACCTGCACACTGGTCAAACTAGTTAGTCCAAAAATGACCCGAAGCGAATTGCTTCTGGTCGACCAGTGTCTACCAAGCGTATCAAACAATGATCTTATGGCCCTTTCATCTACTCTATCCATGAGTCAGATACGTAAGCCAAAGTATCATCATTTCCCAATGATCAATTTCTCAAAATTATATATATTGTGCATGTATTCACCTTCCTTATATATTTTGCATGTATTCACCTTCTTCCCATAATATGAATTTTTCACAATTTCTCCCCCTTAGATGCATTTCTCCCCCTTAAAATAAAAATTCTATTTTTGGATTTTTCATTTTACAAAAACAAGACTCTATTTTTGGTTTTTATCAATTAAAAATGCATACAGAAAGAAAAATTGATCAATCAACACAGATATCTTCCAGTTTTAGAATTTCAGAAAATTTGCAGGTTAGAAAGATATATCATGAAATTTAAGTTAAGAAGAATACTCCTCCATCAACAACTTTGCAATCGTCCAATAGGTCTTCTAGAAGTACCTGCACAATGGTCAAACTTATCAGTTTATAAATGACCCGAAGCGGATCGCTTCTGGTCGACCAGTGTCCTGGTTTTGCTTTGAAACCACTTTTGGTTTCCAGTATTGTGACTGTTTTGGTAACTCAGTTTTTAATGAATCAATCACAGGTGACTGTGATGAAGAACCTACATTTTGAACCTTTTGAAACATAGGAAAAAAACATTTTTGTTTTAGAAAGAATGTAGGTTCACATTCATCCAAAACTCTGCCTTGTTAATCAAAGAACTTTGATTTGGCAGGGTTACCAAAAACTGATTTCTGTTGTAACCTTTGGTTTGACTCAGCAGGAAGTAGACAATCTTTTGCCATATGCCCTTTTTGGCGGCAAACATAACATATACGTTCAGATTTGTCCCACCTTTTAGGTGCCTGCGCATAATCACAAATATGAATATCTCGAACATGATCAGAGAAAGAATCAAAAACCTGTCGGCGGTGATCATGAACCTATTTAGATGTTGGGCTTCAAGAATGAGAACCATCAGAAGAAACTTTTGCATTTTGATTCTTCAAGGTTCATGAAAATACCTTTTTCATAAAAACTTCGGAAATCTTCCGAGCATCGACACAATGAGGAGGAAACTCTTGTTGGAGAATATATGTTCCGAACCCTTGAGTTTGTAAAAACGCTCAGGTTGAACCTTCTCAGCCTTGAAAACTTCCTTCTTCACTTGTTTCATCTTAAGCTTCTTCAAATCTTGGGATGATGATGCTGGAACCTCCTCAGCTTTGACATTCTGTGGTTTAAAACCCAAACCAACAGTTTTTCCAAAATCTTTTTCCTCAGAATTTGAATTCTGATGTCCAACCTTGGCTAACTTTGAAAATTCTGCTTTGATTTCTTTAGTATTTTTCTGCTCATAGAAAATTGTTTCATCAAATTCAGGTTGAGACCGAATTTTCTCGCTTGAGATAGCAGACTTCTCATTTTCAGCAGAAGATGAACCAAAAACAAACTTCGGAGCTGGAGGAATCTCAGATTTCTTTTCCTTCTTCTTCTTAGTCTTCTTGGATTTCTTCTTCTTCTTCACAATCTTCTCTTCTTCTGAATTTGATGATGAAATCTTTGAATAATCAAACTCTTCCACCTTTTCTTGCACCTCTTTGAAAGCTTCTTTGATATGAGCAGGGGGTGAAGCTGTCTTATCAAACATATTTTCAAAATTTTCATCTTTAGCAAGAAAGCCTGTGAACAATTGAGAATGGGAGACATTATTCAGCAAGCGATTGGCATCAATCACTTGAATCTTTAAATCTGAAATTTGCTTTTGAGCTTCAGCCAACTCTTTCTCAGTAGCTATTAACCTTTTTGCAACTTTATGTGTTTCAAATTTCTGCATTCGAAGATTTTCTAGCCCTTCAAATAACTCCTTCTTCAATTTATCTTTGTTGCGCTTTTGAATTTCCAAATTCGCTGTTTGAACTTTATTCACACTTACCATTTCACGCTTCTCATCCAAATACTTCTCCATAACAGCTTGATAACTTGCAATCTTAGCAGCAAATTCTTCAGCATCCTTTGTGAGCAGATCAAGCTTGATTTTTGACTTTTTAAACAAATTTTGAAAATCATTAGCAGCATCCTCTGCTTCATCCTTCCATTTCTTGACTTCATTAATCAACTCCTCCTTTTCTTCACAAATCTTTACATTTGTAGCTTCAACATTCTTTTTATCTTGTTTTGATAGCTCTAAAACTTCATTCAGCAACTTGATCTCTGTAATCAAACATTCATTTTTCAAAACTAATTCCTTCTCATGTTCCCTACACACCTCCAAATCTGAATTAACCAACTTGAATTCCTCAGAAAGCTTTTGAATTTCATTCAATAACAAAGCATTTTCTTTCAACAAACTTTCCATGTTTTCAACAGATTCATAGGAACTCAGTGCTGAACTTGTATCTGAACTATAATTTGCTTGTTGATCATGAGTGACAATTAAAGTAGATGAATCAAAATGTTTACCCCAATCATAAACATCATCATTCTGACTTGTTAAAGCTGTCTTGTTTGCATTACTTGAAGATGGTTGAGTAAAACTGGGTTTGCTTCCATGAGCATGTTAACATTCTTTAGCAAAATGTCCAAGCTTAGAGCATCTGTAACACTTCAACTTGGATTTATGAAATCCCAATTTGCTATTGTAATCAGATGCACTCCTACCATGTTTCTTGAAAAACCTCTTTGATCTTTGACCTAGCATAGCATAGTGCGAAGCTAAATCTAATTCGTTCAATTGATCATCATCAAGTTCATCAAGATCATCTCTTATAATCTTTGCATCAGCAACATTCTTGATAACCAATCCAAAAGATGATGTAATTAAGGAAGAAATCATTTTAGCATAATCATCTGTCGTCTTAGCAGACAAAACATTCTGATTTGTGAAATTGGGAATGGTAAAACTGCAACCTTTTGAAGAATCAGAGTTTCCAGAAGCTCCAGCCATAAAAGCAACACTTGGTGCAGAACTCAGATTTGGCTTAGCTTTAGCATTCATACTAGCAGTATTCTCTCCATGATACAACTCAAGATTTTGTAAAGTAGCAGTTGACTTCTTTGAATTTAACATTTCCATTTCCCGAGCATGAAGTTTTCTAGTAAGCTCATGTAATGTCAACGTAGAGTATTCTTTATCATGAGTGAGTAACAAAACATAATTGTTATACAGCCTTGCATTTTGGTTAAAGAAATGTAGGTGCCACCTATCATCTTGGGGGACACAATGGAGGTCTACATAGACGACATGGTGTTGAAATCCAAGAAGGCAAAAGATCATGTCAGGGACCTCCAAACTGCCTTTGACATCCTTGACCAATATAAAATGAAGCTCAATCCCTCCAAGTGCCACTTTGGGGTGCGAGCTGGAAAATTTTTAGGCTACATGGTAACTGAAAGAGGAATTGAAGCAAGCCCCGAGCAAATCAAAGCAATTTTAAACTTGAAGTCCCCATCGAATGTGAAAGAGGTACAAAGATTGACAGGAAGGATCGCAGCACTTAACAGGTTCATCTCAAGATCCTTAGAAAAAAACAAGGTTTTCTATCACATCCTGAGGAAAAACAAGAGGTTCGAGTGGACTGAAAAGCACGATGAAGCTTTGAGATGCTTAAAAGAATATCTGTAGAAGCTCCATTATTGATGAAGCCAGAAGATGTGGAGCCACTATATTTGTATCTTGTTGTTTCCAGAAGCTTGGTCCGTGCAGTCTTAGTAAAAGACCACCAAGGTCAGCAACATCCGGTATATTACGTAAGTAAAACTCTTCTAGACATAGAATCCAGGTATTCCTACCTTGAAAAATTAATTCTAGCTCTTATAATGGCTTCCACTAAGCTTAGACATTATTTTGAAACTCATGTTATAATTGTAAAGTCTAACTATCCTATTAAGGCAGTTCTCAGGAAGCCGGAAATGTCAGGTAGGATGGCTAAATGGGCAGTCAAGTTGAGTGCCTATGACATCAAGTATGAGCCAAGGACAGCTATTAAATCACAATCCTTGGCTGACTTTGTGGCAGATTTCAGCAGCGGCATAGAACTAGAAGTTGACAAGGAAGTCCAGCAGCTTGATAAGCTCGAAGAAAACTTGATAATTCACACTGACGGCTCCTCAAATGTTAGAGGAACAGGGTTGGGTAACCTGCTAAAATCGCCACATGGGGAGATAATACCACTATCCATATCTTGAGAATTCCATGCTACAAACAATGAAGCTGAGTATGAAGCTTTGATTGTTGGGTTGCAACTAGCTAGAGATATGGGTATCCGGTCTATTCAAGTATTTTTTGATTCCCTTCTATTTACTAACCAATTTAATGGCTCTTATGCAATGCGAGGGGAAAATATAATCAAATATTTAGAAATTGTTAAGAAATTATCTTTGCTTTTAGAAACTTTTAACATTACGCAGGTTCCAATAGAAGGTAATTCAGAAGCTTATGCTTTAGCAAATTTGGCTTCATCACTCAGGATTCTTGAGGATATCAGGATTCCTATAACACATGTCCTGACACCAGAACTAGCTCAACGGGAAGCTCATGCGATTGATGAAAATGGAGATATGGATGTTGGGGATCCCAAGGATATTTAGGAATCTTGGACTTATCCAAACATAAAATAAAAAAAGACGGGGAGATTCCATAAAGGTGAAAATCCTAGGGCTTTTCGCGCCAAGGTAATACATTATTTTATCTTAGATAATATATTATATAGAAAAGCTCTTGCAGGTGTTTACTTGAGGTGCTTAGAGAAATCAGAAGCTCTTGAGGTGCTTAAAGACATCCATAGTGGAGATTGTGGAAACCAGACTGGGGGCAGAGCACTCTTCTCCAAGGTTCTCAGATTTGGTTACTATTGGCCAACAATGAAGAAGGATGCCATGAGCTTCTCATAAAAGTGTGATGCCTCCCAAAGGCATGGTAATATTCCGCATCAACCAGCTGAGCATCTGCACCCTATAGTATCCCCATGGCCATTCATGAAGTGGGGCATGGATATTGTGGATAAGCTGCCCAAGGCTCCTGGAGGAAAAGTATTTTGCTTGCAATGACAGACTATTTCTCCAAGTGGATTGCAGCAGAAGCCTATGTGCAAGTGAGAGAGAAAGAGGTGATATGTTTCATCAAGAGAAATATCCTCACCAGATTTGGGATTCCGGCAGAAATCACATGTTACAATGGCTCTCAATTTATCGGCAAGAGAACAACAAATTTTTGTGCAAGCTGGGGCATAAAGATGACTACTTCAACACTTGTCCACCCTCAAGCTAATGGGCTGGCGGAATCCAGCAATAAGATCATCATCAACAGCCTTAAGAAGAAGTTGGGCTCCAAGAAAGGCAAGTGGGCTGAAGAGCTACCGTTTGTTCTTTGGGCAGATAGGACAACACCCAAGAATGCAACAGGTCAAACTCCATTCTCATTGGTGTATGGAGCTGAGGTTGTGATTCTCACAGAAATGGTGTTACCTACAGGCAGGATCAACTGCCAGGATCTTGAACCAACAGCCAGACTCTGTTTCAGGATCTCGAAACAGTTGATGAACTCAGAGATATTGCCAGAATCCGGATGGCATCTTATCAACAAAGGGTGGCAAAATTTTACAATAGAAATACCATGTTAAGAAGATTTCAAGTGGGAGACTTGGTGCTAAGAAAGGCATTTCAAAATACTACCAACCTAGCACATGGGAAATTGGCACCCAAGTGGGAAGGCCCATACTTGATAGATTCAGAAGAAAGAAAAGGGGCATATCGAGGAGATCCCCTACCAAGAGCCAGGAATGTCATCCATCTCACAACTTACTTTATGTGAGAATTCTTCAGAATCCCAAGGATCCTCATTGCCTAAATACTACAAGGTATGTGTATTGATCTGATTTCAAAACTATTCTTATTATTTCCGTCACATGATACTGACTTAAGCATCAGAGTGGTGTTAGCTAAGCTAACACCCACCCCTCACCAAGTGTTGCGTGTTTTGCATATTTTGAGAATCCTAAGTACTTTTAGAGTATCCTCAGTTAGAGGCTGGCCACCTCTCCTTCAATTAAGGTATCATGCATACCTTCTAAGGTTTAAGAGGCTTTCACCTATTCTACGTTTGGGTAATCGCCAGTAGCGCACGACCCTCGCCAGGAGAGCACGTTGTTCACCGGTATGCTCAAGGTGGCCGGAGCAGTCCATCTTAAGGGGTGGCTAACAATCTTATCACTGTGGGCTACTGTGTGGATTCTCAAGGTTTTTAACACTCATATGTTAACTAAGTTTTAAAATGCCTTCACCTTTTCTAAGAATCGCCAGGAGCGCTCGTTATTCTTCATTGGGCGGATCCTCAAGTAATAGCAAACGTGTTATCCTCTCGAATTATCTAAGGTTTATAACACCAATCTCTTATCTAAGGTTTTGGCATTTTCATGTCACTTACGTATGGGTATATCCCTAGTTGGCTTAGTCCCAAGTTTATCGGGCTTGTACCCATTATTAGCTTAGTCCCAAGTTTATCGGGCTTGTCCCCGGAATTGGCTTAGTCCCAAGTTTATCGAGTTTGTCCCCATAATTGGCTTAGTCCCAAGCATCCTGGGTTTATCCCAGTTTAATTGTGTTTCCTAGCTTATTTTAAGTTCAGGAATCCCTCAGGAAAGTTACCTCAGCTACCTGCCAAGATACCAAAAATAATGCTCATGAGAATCCCAACTTGGATGCCGAGAAGGATACTGAAAAGGTGATGAACTAACTTAAAAGCTGTCAAAGGTAAAACTCATTGGTCAGGAACTTTATATCTCCGTGTTTTACATTTATTAATTGTCTTTAGTGACCTCGTATAATTTAGAATATTCTCTAATATCTAAGTCTTCTAAATCATTTATTACGAAGATAAATTTTACACTTACATAATTTTTATGAACATAATACTTAGAAAACTTTTACAAACAAAAAACATTAACAAAACCAAAATTTAAATGCACCATAATAGTCAAAAGGTCGTAGCATACTATTACTAACAAACGGAATCAAAAGTGAGTTCCCCAAGTTTCATCCTGAAAACCTCAGGATCCCTCCGGTTGGGAAGCTCAGAGGTCATTGTTCATTCAGGATTCTGGGTTTCGTCTTGTAAACCACAAGATCCCTCCACCCGGATCCCTACCATTGTTATTTCCTTAATATCCTGACATTGTTTGAAGTAGGAAACCATAAAAGGAAAAGGAAAAAACAAGTACCGCCATTATTTTTTAAACCCTACCAACCACATCGTTCAACCACATAACAAAATGGGCTCAAGGTCTCTTTGCTTTGACCCTCATTGCCCACAAGCTTCCTAGCATCCACCCGCTCCTCGAATTTTCAGTTTCACCACCTTCCTTGCCTTTATCAACCTTCACCAGCTTATCAGCACCCCCAAGCTTCTCCAGAACTCCTTTCCAGGTAGCCGCATCCAAGCCTTAGCGGTGAAGCCTTTAGCAACTGCCTCATCGGCCGAGATCGCAGAAGAAAATCAAAAAGAAAAGGGAAGGAACTGACCTGGGCAATAAGAGTAATCAAGAGGATTCCGATTCATGGATAATTCCAAATAGGTTAATCGCATGAGAAGTTGTGCCACTATCAAATCAGGAGCCAATGAGTCACCTCCATAATAATTCTAAGATATGACGTTGAGTTTGAATTTTTACAGCCGTCTTCTTGGTCGAAAACTGTTAAAATCAGGGGCAATTGTTAGGGATGATAATTCAGGATCCTGGACGGAAGCTCAAGTGGTTCGGTATCCTTACGCGAGTTCAGGATCCTGACGGGTTCAGGCATCCTGAATATGGTTATCAACTAACCGCTACGTTTTCCCTTGTTTATATTTGCTTACAGGTAAAGAAAACGTGTAAAACAAGCCTAAAGACTCGGTCAAAGACTAGAGAACGTGGACTTAGTGGTCCATAACGTTCATCTTGACTTAGTGGGAAGAATCCCTAAAATATAGGACAGTTGGTTGGGTTTGGTTGTTTTATTTCAGGATCCTTGTAGGAAGCTCGAAGTGGTTCAGTATCCTGGCAGGTTCGGTATCCTGAAATGCAGTTATCGACTAACCGTTTCAATTGTCCACGTGTCCTAATTAACTGCAGGCTTAAAGGGAGGTGTAAATGAAGGCAAAAGACCAGGTCAAGCATTAAGGAACGTGCCATAACTAACTCCTAATGTTAAAAGACTTGGGAATGGAATCCCTTATTTTTAGCACTTTTAGTGATTGCCTTGTAACTATATAAACAGAGGTTTTGATCGACTTAGACACATGCACACTCTTGCTCTGATAGTATCCAATCATTGTAACACTTAGCCAGATCGATTAAATCCTCCAAAACACTTTTACTTTTCAACTTCTGATTAATAATATCGTGGAGAAGCAGGCTCTTCAAGCCGGCTCCCGAGGTTTTTTGCCAGGATTCCTAGAGGCAACTCGAAGGATTCTGGATTTTCCGTCGTTACATTATCGAGTCAACATCCATATTCTAATACTTTGACATTTTAATCATTAAGCACACTACCTCACATTCTAAGTTTGGAATACGAAATCACTTTATGGATTTTTAACCAAAACAATTTCTATTTTCAGAACTTTCCCAAAATAGCAAGTTCCCAAATTTGGTAAATCTCTTATTCGGGCGTGTTTCCAAGTTTGGGAACTTTCCTAATTTAGTAACTTTCCAATTTTGGCAAGTCCTATTTCGGTTCGGGTTTCCAATTTAGCAAGTTTCCAATTTTGGAAAGTTTGTTGCTTTGGCTTGTTTTTCCAAATTTGGAAATGTTTCCAACCTTGGCAGTTTCCTAATTTAGTAAGTTTCTAATTTTGGAAGTTTCCAATTTTAGAAAGTTTGCTATTTTGGCTTGTGCTTTGAAATTCGAAAACTTTCCCGTTTTGGCGGTTTCCTGATTTGGCACGTTTCCAAAAATGATACCTTCCCAAATCCGGCACCTTCCAAATTTGGTAGGTTTCCAGAAATGGAAATTTTCCATATTTGACTGGTCGCCCAAATAAAAGTTTCTCAACCCAAAGACCATAAGACCAATCAAAATCAAGAAGATTCTTGAAGCCAATGGGAGCCAAGGAAGACAACTGATGTTGTTTTTCATCCATGTGTGTTGTTTTGTCCCTAGACCTAGTTCGGTATTGCTAAGAGTCTCTAGCCATACCTAAACCATTATATCGCCGAATACATATGTATGAATTGTGGTCTTGTTGCTTACTTTATTTAACCAACTAAACACATTAAAATTCTTTTACAATGAGTTTAAAAGATTTTACAATGAAAGATAAATGAGTTTAAAATAAGGTACTTTAACTTAATAAGATATATATAACCAATTAAAGAATTTTTCAAAATTTATGAAATTTACAAACTCCAAAAGGCTAGCTTGCTTATTTTGGTTATGTAATTTGACTATCATCGCAAACGATATACCTCATTTCCTTCTCTGGAATCTATCAAGTATGGACCTTCCCACTTGGGCGCCAACTTCCCATCAGCAGGATTCGTTGTATTTTGAAATGCCTTCCTAAGCACCATATCACCCACTTGAAATCTTCTCAACCTGGTATTCTTGTCGTAGGATTTTGCCAGCCTTTGTTGCTAAGATGCCATCCGGATTCTGGCCGTATCTCTGAGCTCCTCAACTATTTCGAGATCCTGAAGGAGATTCTGGATGTTGATTTCAGGATCCTGGCAGTTGATCCTGGCTATGGGTAGCGCCATTTCTATAGGGATTACGGCCTCAACTCCGAAGACTAGTGAGAATGGAGTTTGCCTGTTGCACTTTTAGGTGTTGTCCTATCTGCCCAAAGAACGAACGGCGGCTCCTCAACCCATTTGCCTTTCTTGGAGCCCAACTTATTTTTAAGGTTGTTAATTATGATTTTATTGCTGGATTCCACCTGTCCATTAGCTTTAGGGTGGACAGGTGTCGAAGTAATCTTCTTGATGCCCCAGCTTGCGTAAAAATTTGATGTTCTCATGCCAATAAACTGGGAGCCATTATCACAAGTAATTTCTGCCGGAATCCCAAATCTGGTTATGATGTTCCTCTTATGAAGGATATTACCTCCTTCTCCCTAACTTGAACATAGGCTTCTGCTTCAATCCATTTGGAGACATAATCTGCCATGGCGAGCATAAACACCTTTCCTCCAGGAGCCTTGAGCAGCTTTCCCACAATATCCATGCCCCACTTTATAAACGGCCGAGGAGAGACTATAGAATGCAGATGCTTAACAGGTTGGTGCAGAATATTATCATGCCTTTGGTAGGAATCGCATTTATGGGAGAACTCATGGCATCCTTCTTTATTATGGGCCAATAATATCCAAACCTGAGAACCTTGGAAAAAAGTGCTCTGCCCCTAGTGTGGTTTCCACGATCTCCTACATGAATGTCTTCAAGCACCTCAAGAACTTCTGACTTTTCTAGGCATCTCAAGTAGACACCTTCAAGAGATCTTCTGTATAATACGTTATCTAAGATAAAATAAGGTATTACCTTGGCGCGAAAAGCCCTAGGATTTTCACCCTTAGGAATCTCCCCATCTTGTAGATATTTCTCAATCGGGTGCGTCCAGGATCTCCTGGACATCTTTGGGATCCTCAACATCCGTGCCTCCATTACTGTCAACCGCATAAGCTTCATGTTCGGCTATTGCAGGGGTCAGGATGTGTGTTATTGGGATCCTGATATTTTCCGGTATTCTCGAGCGACGAAGCTAGATTTGCTAAGGCATCAGCTTCTGAGTTTTCTTCTCTCGGTACCTGCGTTATGTTAAAAGTTTTGAAGCACAAAGCTAGTTTTTTAACAATACCCAAATATTTAATTAGATTCTCCCTTACTCAACTGCATAGGAGCCATTAAATTGGTTAGTCAATAAGAGAGAATCAATAAATACCTGAATAGACCGGATTCCTATATCCTTAGAGAGTTGTAACCCAGCAATCAAAGCCTCATATTTAGCTTCGTTGTTGGTAGCTTGACACTCACATGATAAGGATAGTGGTATTATGTCCCCCTGTGGCGATTTTAGCCGGATGTCCCAGCCCTGTTCCTTTAACATTTAAGGATTCGTCCGTATAGAGAATCCAATTTTCTTCAAGCTTCTCAAGCTTTCTGGACTTCCTTTTCAGCTTCTGGCTCAATATCACTG